>JACEVL010000090.1:0-105000 GCA_020284085.1 Aporrectodea caliginosa
CTCATTGCCTCCGTGTTAATAGACTACTCTGGATAACACGAGTACATTTGACATATTAGGATGTGGGCCTGGTACATTTCTCTACGGGGGAGGGGGTATTAGTTACGTGGTAACTTGTGACTGCAATCAAAAGGAACTTAGAAACCCTTTCTTTATATTTAAGTATTGGTAGTCCATCACCTTTAAACATCTTACGAGAGGATTTTGCTTCGTTTTTGAGACCTATGTGCTGCTATTTGCCACGTATTATTGTGACATGTATGTTCTCTGAAGAAGGTGACTTGAAGCCAGAGACAAGAAGTGAACAAAGTCCGATTGCAGAACAGAATAGCGAAATTGATCTCCCGAGAAAGGAAAACAGGAAACTTAAGCAAGAACTGGAGTCGACAAAATCAGGTGAAATATGAAATATAAAACGATCTGTTTTGACCCAGTTGAATCCAATGACTTTGGTGGCATCGCTATAAAGATGCACACAGTATCTGTTAGTTACCTATGCCGCTATGCACTGTTTTCTAAATAGGTAAGTAATTGACTAACACACAGCGTCATTTTCAGTTGTATAAACTTTCTAAAGTAGCATATATTATAGCAACCAGATGAAGTAAATAATATTATCTGCACAATATCAAATAATATCAAATAGCCCAGAGGCACCTTTGAGCAGCAAGAACTTGTTGAGTGAGCGGCCGTTCCAGACCCCACGTCTTCGGACATAGTTTTCATAGCCTGAGGGAATAGAAATACCTCGGGAAAAAAAAATAATAATAATAATAAGTCCCTGAGGGATCCTGTATACCTCGGGGCATAAAAAAAAATTATAATAATAAATAGCCTCCAACCAGACGGGAGGAGCTGCTGAACTGGTTGAAACCGGGAAAAATGCGAAATATATCCAGCTGATGCATTCCTACCACTTTGTCCTATTGACTTTTGAAACCATGGGGCCTATTAACGCCAAAGGCCTGGCCTTTCTCGACGCCCTGGGTCGTCTCCTGAGCCAAATTTCTGGCTACCCAAGAGAAACCAGTTACTTATTACAGCGCCTGTCGGTTGTGATCCAACGTTTCAACGCTGTTGCGTTCCACAGCACTTTTGTTCTCCCAGATCTTGACAAGGATGGCCTCTCCAGAGTTAGCATTGATTATTAATATCTGACACCAGAGTGATTATAGATACCTCGGGTAATAAAATAATAATAATATTTATTCTTTAATGAAGCGCCTGACAAACGCACTGCGCTATACATTATGCATGTAGTTTCCTTACCTATAAGAAAAACTGACTTGGTACTGTAACTCAACCAGCTATTTTTATTTCAAGACTTCTTGTTATGTACCAGTGAACAATAATTCACGATAACATAACATAGCATAACAAGGTTTATAGTGGCTCACAAGACTTGCATCTGTGTCAGAGTCACTCTCTCAAGTCTCATCCACTGCATCTTGGCCTAGTATCCAATTTTACTGAGTCCCTTCTTGAATTTCATCACCGAGTCCGCAGTAACAATTTCCTAGTCCAACTTATTCCAATTGTTCACTACTCTTGCACTGAAGAATCTTTGCATTATTGTCCCAGCTGATTTTTTAATAATCTTGTATCTGTGCCCTCGAGTTCTTTTGTTAACTGAGAATTCAAATAGCCTTGTTGCTGGTATTATTTTTGTCTCTTCCTGTCACTATCTTGAATGTCTTTATTAAATCTCCTCTATCTCTCCTTTTCTCCAATGTTGTAAGGTTGCATCTCCTCAGTCTTTCTTCATATGTCAGATTGCCGAATCCCTTTATCATCTTCGTTGCTCTCCTGTGTGTTTTCTCTAGTTTTTCCACGTCCTGCCTCAGGTATGGACACCACACCTGCACACAATACTCCAAATTAGGCCTGACCAATGATTTGTATAATTCGAGCATTATTTCTTCTTCCCTGCTTATTATTGTCCTCTTGATCATTCCTAGTAGGGCCTACTTTGTTTGCTTTCTTTGCAGCCTCCGCACATTGCCTTGATGGTTTGGTACTGTTGTTTACGATTACTCCCAGATCCCTCTCTTCCTCTGTTTCTCTCAGTGTTATTCCTCCCATTTCGTAATGGAATTTTTTGTTGGTTTTACCCATGTGCATAACTGAGCATTTTTCGGTGTTGAACATCATCTTCCATTCCTCGGCCTATCTATGCAGTCCTTCAATGTCTTTTCTCAGCATATCGGCTTCTTCTGCCGTATCCACCCCTCTGCCCATTTTCGTATCATCGGCGAACTTTGATATTTTCGACACTATTCCACTATCAATGTCGTTTATAAAAACAACAAAAAGCAACGGCCCCAGAACAGATCCCTGTGGCACCCCACTCTCTTCCCTCGACCAGTTTGAATATTTCCCTCTTATTCCAACTTTCTGTCTTCTATCGCTCAACCACTGTTTTAACCAGTTCAACAAATTTCCTCCGATTCCACTCGCTTCCAATTTCTTTCCTAACCTTTTGTGTGGGACTTTGTCGAATGCCTTTGCGAAGTCCAGGTATACTATGTCGACCGCTTTTCCTTCATCCAGTTTCTTGTACATCTCTTCAAAAAAGTCTAGCATGTTTGTTAGGCACGACCTTCCTTTCGATGGACAGAAATTTTTGATATTTTTCTATTTTGGATACAATACAACGGTACAATGCAATACAACTGTACTTTGACAATCGGTCCTCCTTACAAAGTTCAGAAGTGCACACATGCACGACGATGTCGCAGATACAATTATATTACAGAGCAATTGTGAGCGAAGGACTTGCTCAGTGCTCACGGTCCCTACAAATAGTAACTGCCTTGGGCGAGGCTCGAACCAGTACTCTCCGCTTTATAGGCCGAGCTCTCTAAACAAACGGCCACCGTGGATGCATGTACTCCGGTTAATTTGAGGCACCTACAGATCTTGATTGGCAGGCATTTCAAATTTTCAGTTTCTGGTTCATTACTTGTTGAAGTCCTTCGACATTATTGTTCCATAAAGTAAACCTTCAGGTCACAACCAGAAACCTATCTAACATAGATAGTAGGGTGGTTCTTAAAAATAAAAGCTTGAAACTAATGTTCGCCAAGGTTCCATTTGGTTCCATTCCATCCAGAAACAGCACACAAAAAGTTGTATGAAAATGTTTTAATACTTAGGACTGCCACAACACCATCAAAGTTCACCCTTTATCAAATATAGGAGCACTCGAACAGTAAGCATAATAGTTGTAATCAACCATGAAAAGTGAACACTTAAACCAGGAATAAATTCAACTGCCTGTAGTAGGTCCAGATTACAGCACAATTACATTTATTGCATGCCTGGTTATTAGTGATTACACTGATTAGTGATTAAAATTGTATTTATTAGAGTTATTAATATTATTGAGGAAATGGTAAAAAGTTAATAACTTCTACAAATATGGGTATATTCTGAAAATTAACTTATCATTTTATTCAGCTTTAAGAGCTCTTTCTAGCGGTGTATTGAATGGCAGTTAATTAGTTTTCAATTAGAATAGTTTACAAGAAAACCTACAATTTTTTCGAAAAACGCTTTGTCTCGTAACTTTGGCCCTCTGGTTGGGGCGGAAGACATTAATTTTTTTTAAATTTTGAACAGTGTTTGATCCATGCCATTAGGCAACTTTGGTTGCTATTACTGTTCGAATTTCTAATTTTCGCTTATTTTCCACTCCATCCTTTTGTGTATGCTTGCTCGAATAAATTTGTGGTTATCGGTCTCAGGAACTCACGGATCAAATACCACTAAAATGCCAATAAAAATTAATAATAAACAATCAACGAGAACATAAACATTGCAGAAATTATTTTTAAGTTGTGCTTGAGTAAAATCATCCAGCTTTTCTGATGAAAACAAAACATAGGTCCAAAACTGCGAATCAAATACTTATACTCGAAATGACGAAAATTATTTGTAAAAGTCAAAATTTCAAAGACGTTGTGGCAGTCCTACACTGTGTCCAGGATAAAGTAGACCCCTAGACTTTGTTAAATATCTTGGTCAATTGTACTACTATAGGTACTAAATTTGGTGCACATGAACTTCAGTCTATTCTATCTAAACCCTGCAAATTTTATTACAATTGATGCAACGGTTACGATGATATACCCTTATGAAATTGGGTGGTTCAGGAACCAAGTTACCAACACGTAAAACGCATCGACAGATGCGTGCGCGGCTGATCATCCTGACTCAGCACCAGTTCTCCGACAGCATTGATATTTGTTTGCGTCCATGGTTTTGTTTGCGTCTCGTGGTTTTCTTGCAACTGATCCGGTTGTGGCAATCTTTTTTAACAGCTTGCTGACACCAGCTAGGGACCAATTTTTCATTGGAAATTCTGTAATGAGTCTCCTACGCCATACCCCTTCGTCTCTCTCAACTCCTTGATTAAAATCTTGTCCTCTGCACTGAAAACCATTTCTTTACAACCAACTACTGTTACTGTTACTGTTACTGTTACTGTTACGTAAAACAGGTCTCGTAGTGTAATTGTTTCCGAAAATGACGCTTATAAACAACAGCCTATCCCTGCGGTAGCCAGAAAAATGACGTAATTCTATGCGTTTTACGTGTTGGTAACTTGGTTCCTGAACCATCCAATTTCATAAGGGTATATCATCGTAACCGTTGCATCAATTGTAATAACATTTGCAGGGTAGACTGAAGTTCATGTGCACCAAATTTAGTACCTATAGTAGTACAATTGACCAAGATATTTAACAAAGTCTAGGGGTCTACTTTATCGTGGACACAGTGTAGATGTTGTTCAATCCTGATAATTTTTTGGCTACATTACTTCTAAACCAATTGGCACGGAATGATGGGTTGGCGAAAGTAAACAACTGAAGTTGAAAATTTTTCATTAGAGATGCAACCACCATAATAGATAGGCCTAAGAATGTATAGCTTAGTATAGTTATGGGCTTGGTATATAAGTCTCTGACTTATAAGTTGGTTTCGACACATGCCGAATCTATAGGGATTGCCAATTTGGTACTTGGCCTCATGTATACTAGTTTGTCCTGACCTATGCCTAATCTCTTCCAGCAAAAGTCGTGAAGAGGCGTAGCTGCTCAACAAAACAATGCATTGTTTTTAAATACAACGGCGCTCAATACGTATTTTATTCGATGACTTACACAATGCATCTAACGCACTCTGCGTCTTTTCTTGTCTATCTCTTCTTCTCTGCGTGGCTTTGTCTGTTTGTATCTGTCGGTGAATCTCCAAGTGGTTCTGCGTAACTCCGTCTATACTGTGTTTGCTTTATTACTATCATCATCATCACTGCGATCGCCTGCTTCAAGCTGCTTAATTGGCACCAATTCGTGGGATTTATGGCATTTGACGATAATGCTGGTTTCAGGCCAAATTTTACAAATAACATTTAAAAATAATTAACAATGTTTTCTTTCATATTTTCAGATAAATGTCGATACGAATCGGATGCAGTCTTGGTCCAAACGATCACAACAAAAGCCTCAGAAGAGGAAAATAAAGCGATCGTTGGATTGACAATCTTAGAGAGAGAATTATTTGTCGTGAATGGAGAGAGTTCAGAAGTTGAAGTTTACGATTCGATTAAATTAAGTTTCAGTCGTAGATGGAATTTGAAGGAATTGATAAAGCCAAGCGACATAGCATCGTGCAACAGAAATCAATGTCTCTACATCTCTAAGTCGCAAGAAATCTTAAGAATTGATCCAAATGGAAAATTATTAATGAAATGGACAACAGAAGACGATTATTGGGACAATCATGGTCGTCTGTCTGTTACGGGTGACTCGAGTGTCATCTTAACTGTTTCTGAACAGAAATTATATGAATATTCGCCAGATGGACAATTGATACGTGAAATAAATCTATCATTGGACGCACTTACCTGTAGTCCAATGCATGCCGTAAAACTGACCAGTGGTCATTTCGTGGTCAGTCATGGCTCTCGTTATGATGAACTGCATAGAGTGTGTGTGGTGGATGCGGACGGAAACCTTAAGAAGTCATTCGGTGGAAAACGTGGATCTAACATCGGACAAATGAATTTTCCAAGCTATTTGTCAGTCGATGGAAATGGATTTGTGTTGGTCGCTGATACTTACAACAGTCGAGTTTTATTACTGGATTCGGATTTGGAATTTAAGAGAGAAATTCTATCAGAAGAAAAGCACGGATTACATTATCCAAATAGGATTCTTCTGGATGAGTCGAATGGTCGAGTGTTTGTGGCTAACAACGGATGGGACTTTAAGATGGACACATACTCAGACGGATATATTTTAATTTTTCATTTTAAATGATTTATTAAATTTCCGAAAAATTTTCTATAAACGTGGAGTTATTTTCTTTCAAATGTTTCTTCTTTAACGATTTCGTATTTTATTTAGAGTTAATCATTCAACTTCTTGTGTCTAGCTTGTGTTAATTTAATTTTCTGAGGACTTTTCCATTCAGATTTGATGATGCATCGCATGACCTTCTAAATAAGATAAGTTACTTAATCGATATGAATTTTCTTAGTTTCAAATTTGAACTGAATTTCTTGCATTCGCCGGATTTATGAAAATTTCACACTATAGGAGTGAATATTTGCTTCAAACGCTGTGTTTAGTATTTTATTTAATATACTATTTACATGGTCTATTCAGGACCGACTTAAAAACGTGTTTTGAAATTATTGTGACGCTGATGCTTTAAGTTCATTTATACGAGAATGTTTAATCGAGCTCAATATTAAATCCTATTGAGCATATTAGCTATAATATTATTGGCTGCTATTAGCGCCGTGTATTGCAGGCTGTCTGTTCTGTTAGTAGTTAACTAGTTAAGATTGTTTCAATTGCATAACATGTAAATGTACGCGCAGTGCGTTTGCGCTGTGCGTTTGTCAGGCGCTTAATTAAAGAAAAGATATTATTATTATTATTATTATTATTATTATTATTATTATTATTATTATTATTATTATTATTATTATTATTATTATGTACGAGACATCAGTTATCATCTGTTCAGGATTCGCCGCTCGTCGGATCCTGGCAGCCTTGACATGGTGCCCTGAAAAGCCACTGCGTTGAAGCGTTGGATCATCACTGAAAGGCCTTGAAAAAGAAAGCTTGTTTCGCGTGTGTCGCCAGTAGTATTCGACAGTCGGCGTCCGGTCTCCGATAAGAAGTCGAGGCCCTCGCTGTTGAGGGGACCGAATGTTTCTACGGCGACAGGCACAAAGGTATATCTCTTCTCCAGCTCTGAGTACCTGACGTGCTTCCTTGTGGCGGCAATCTCTGCCGCCCCACCAGCAGCGGCCGCTGTCTCCGAGATGTATGAGGCGGCCATCGTGTCCACCACAGTCGCATCCCATAATAAGGCCCGTCCACCACTCCACGGAATTAGGGTCTGCCCGTCCGGTCTCTTGCCATCCGATCTGGTCAGACCGGACGGCTCCTTGACCGCCGGGATGCCGGCTCGGTTGAGGCTACGATGGATGAGATCATTGATGTTGCTGTGCCTGGCTTGTCGACCGAATCCCAATGAGCACGACAACCCATGCGTGCCTCTTGATGAAACGGAGACACCGCAAGCGCACACGTGCGGCTCACAAATGGCCACACCTAAACGCAGACCGACCGCCACCCTTACGGCCTCGTCCTCCAGTCTGAGGTCGTGTGCAACGAGCGGGAGAGCATGAAGCCAATCCGAGGCGTGCGGTGACTTTGAGGCCTTTAGTCTCGCTTGGTCGTATGGATCCTGTAGTTTATCTTCGATAGCCAAACAAACGGTGTTCAACAGCGGTCTATCCCATTGTGACTGTTTGTGACCTGGAGGGATCATCTGTACCGGGGCATCAGCGATCTGGAGCCAGGTAGTCCGCGCCGAGTCGTAAGCCGTGTCCGAGTCCTCCAATGTGGATCCCAGTATTAGGGACTGGGTGGGGAGGGTGCCCGCGGCCGAAGCCAAGAAGGCGGGTAGTGCCAGCGAGGACACCCTCCTAATTCCGAGCCCTCCCATCTTGATCGGTAGGGAGGCTTGCATCCATTGGTCATCGTTCAACGAAATATTAAGGATCCGCTCGATCCCTCTCCGCAGCAGCTCGTCGTAAACCCCTAGTAGCGGGTGGTCGTGGCAAGGGGTGCATCTCAATAAATGCATCAGTCTAGGCGAGCCGAGCGAGCTTCTGAGGATCAAGAGGGCGTCCTGTCTGGCGATGAGTTGTAATCTGACAAGAGCCGTCCTGAGATCAGCAACGCGGGCGTCGAGGGCCGAAAGGAGAGCCTCCGCCGACGAGAGAGGTGCCCCCAGAAGCGTGGCCGACGAGGGGCTGACCCGGGCGAACTGACTCAGAGAGCTCCGGTTGGTGTCGTTGAAGTCGAAGTCGGAGGCAATGAGCTCACATTTGGTGCGGTTGAGCGTTAGGCCTAGACGCAAGCATTCCCTTTCGATTGTGTCAACATCCGCCTCTACCACCCCAGGGTCCCCACCCAAGGTGAGGTCGTCGAGGTATCCAAAGGCCAAGGGTGACAGTAGACCGTTTAGGATCGGCTGGAGAGGCAGGCAGAAGAGTAGGGGTCCCAAGGGGTCGCCCTGTTGTGAGCCTTCCTGAGATAGAATAGTAAATCTGCCGAACTGAAGAGATGACGATTCGGCGTAGGAAAGGTGGCAATACGCGGCCAATTCAGGGATGATATCATTATTATTATTATTATTATTATTATTATTATTATTATTATTATTATTATTATTATTATATCTTCAAAGTCCAAGTATTATCAACGGAAGTGCCAGCATCTGAAATTTGGAGATTAGTTCTGTGGCGCGACTAGGCCTACGTGGATCATGGTCACGATTACTATAATTATAATTATATTGTGTGATTCTGTAATAATAAAGAAGAAGAAAAAGAAGAAGAAAAAGATGATGATGATAAAAATAATAATAAGTAGTAGATACCTTTATGGAAGTCATGTAAAGTGCTTGGATCTTGTTTGAAGGAATTCTCGAAGAAGTACACCAAGATAGATTTCAACTTGATGATGCGTCCAGAGGACATAAGCATATTTCTAAGTTCACATGTCTTTTTGTGACGTTTTCAGTTATGTAATGTAAGTGGTCATAAGCATTGATGCTTATTGAATGGTAAGTTGAAGTAGAAGTGGTAGTTCGTGGCTGATGGTGCTAGGAAAAAAAACTAGAAAATGGGTAATATGAGAATGAGATGGCTACATAAGGTCAAGATAATGAACGGCTTAAACTGCTTAAGTCACGGATTTATAGTGCTGCAACGGTTTACGTGGTTACTTCAGTAAAATCAGGTTTTTGTACGTCTGACAAAAGAGCTGAGATATAGTGCCAAATAAATCGGTTAGCAAGTGCGTACTATAACTGTGTAGTGTACGTGTTTGTGTTTCATAGTTTAAGAATGGTGACCTTTTTAAAACCAAGTAACTATTGTATTTGGACTAGATGAGAAAGGGAAACCGCTGTGATTTTCATTTTTTACGTTAAAGGCAGTAAATCGTTATTGACTGTTCAAAGTACCATAAAATTTCCTGTGTAGTAGCCTACTGAGATGACATAGTGTGACATTCTTCTTTGAAGTTGATTCTAGCTTCCCGACCTATCGGATTTGACAATGCTTCTCCTAAGGACTAAAATTTCCTGTTTTCTGTGTATATCTGGCAATCTCAATGCCAAAACTTTACCTCTTGCTATCTTCACACAGGTCTTCCACTCAAAGCAATGAAACAATTATTTTTCAAAAATCGTATTGTGATTCCGACTCTTCCTCTTGCCTTTCATACCGATCTCATTCTAAGCACTAGCCTACATGGTAAAAAACCAAGTGCATGCTAGAAACCAAGGCACCCTCTCAGTTTGTTAGACCTATCAATAGTATTATTTAGACAAAATTTCAGCTTCCAATTCCAACGGGAAGACGGTGCTCACGGACTGTCTCACTTTGCCTGATACCAATAAAAAGACACTAATTGTGGAAATGAATGCGTCGATCATACATTCCCGTACGAATGTATTTTATTTAACGACAAATCAAATATTACTGTAATTTGACAACACATGTGATAGTAGAACAGTTAGTCAGCTTGTACTGTAAAATTTGAATAGGTTTGAAGAATTGGAAATGCCTAAAAATTTTGAAAAACACATCGTTCTGACCATGAACGTCGATTGTTCCGGTTTTATGACTTCAATACCAGCTACAGTCTTAGAGTCTAGAAACTGCCAGCACTGCGTCAACAACAGACTTCTTTGTTGTTGTGAGGCAAATTCATTCATTCATTCATTCATTCATTCATTCATTCATTCATTCATTCAGAGGACTTATATAGCGCCCCTCCAAGATAACCTAATCAGAGGCACTCCCAGCCCAACTACGGCGATAGAGAACAGTTTTCAAATTCTTGTAAAAGGTCTATGCAGAGTTTCCAGCTAGAAGAACACGCCGATCTAAAGGAAGATTATTCCAGATGGTCGGCCCAACCACTGAGAAGGCACGAAGTTGCATCTTTGAAGTGCGCGCAATGGGAACAGCAAGTTCGCCACGAGATGCAGAACGAAGATTTCTGCGGGTAGCTAAACCTGAGGTAGGGCGACAGAACTCACGCAAGTAGGCTGGGGCGGCGGGGCGCTCCCTAATTGGCACCGCCAGACCCAGACCGAAATTATAATTTGAATGCGCTGAGAAACAGGAAGCCAGTGGAGTACGTCACGCATATAATGCGAGATATGGTCAAATTTAGAAAAACCACAAACAAGCCTAGCAGCTGCACGAAGCACACGCTCAACCTGAGCAATGCGTCCCAGTGGGAGGCCAGCATTGATGGTACTGCAGTTACTGTAGTCAATCCTACTACAAACAAAAGCATGAACAACAGACAGTGCAGCATTTGGTGAAAGTGAACGGGAAATTACCCGCAATTGCCACAACTGAAAAAAGCAAGCACGGCATAAAAGATTTAGGTGTTCAGAGATAGCATAAATAAAGATAGCAGAAAGATAGCAGAAATAGCATTCCTATTTGCCACGACCACTTGGAGAAGACACTGATTTTCTTCTTCATTATTGATGATGAGTCGGTTGAATTCCTCGAACAACTTCACACACCTCTGAGCCGGGTCGTTCACCACTCTCAACTGCTGAATTCTCTCTCTGCCTTGTTTGTAATCCTCATTCTCAATCCACTTCTCTTGTGGAAGTGTAAGAAAGAAATCACTAATCTTCAGGTGTGACAGCAGTGTCAGTTTTCACTGGGTTGCAAAATCACCCAGGCAAGCCCCCTCCTTCAGTAGCGCAGCATCACCTCTCACCTTCCTTTCACCAGGCTTTGCAGTTACTCTGTGAACAATATTCACCTTATCTGTTACTGGAAGTTGGTCTGACCAACTTCCAGTTGGAAGTCATCATACTTTGCCAGACCTACAGTCTCATCTGAAAGGTACCACAAGTGGTTTCTAGGGCCTTCCTGGCAGCAACGCTGATCTCGGAGTAAACTGAATCATATTTTCCTAGATTAATCCAAAGTGACAGATCTTGTCCTGGAACTTCAGCAGCAAGTAAGTAAGTATATCCTTTATTGAAGTGGGTCCTTAGTCCATGCCTTTGTGTAAAGAAGGGCAACAAAGCTGCACAAATCGATGAATCTGAGTTTCTCTCTTCTTCGTTAGATTGAATATACCACGTTGATCACGAAAAAGGTAGATGTTGATGGCATACAGTAACTTGGCATCCAACTTGCATGGTGAATTGGCCTAGGGGCTCGACAGTGAATTATTGAAGGCTAACTTCCAAAACAACCATTTTCAGCTCAGTGAGTTCTTGGTAGTCATCTATGATCCCTGAATCTGACTTTCTTTCAGTAAACTTCTTGAGAAAACTGAGTGCTGTTTCATGATAGGGCTCAGTGCTGGATATGATATTCAGTCCTGCATCACACTTTGCCAAACAGCTTTATATGTCTGGAAGATTGGAATATGTGGTGAATTAGATGGATCAGCACAAAGTGAATACTGTGGCTAAAATCATCACATGGTGACGGCTGGCCAACCACAGGAGCTTTCGGCCTATCTTATCTTCCGGCAGAACGCACACTCCATTGAAGAGCTCAGTGTTGACAGATATCAAAGCTCAAGGTTTGAACCTTGTCCGTGAGTTTCCAAAACTCCAGAAGATTATGAATGGCCATGGATTCATTGTATCCTGTCCCACAGGCTAATTTGGGCACACCGAAGAATTAAAGTGTTAAATATGAGCGCTTAAATTTCATTGGCAAATGGTAAATTTGAAAATTCACTTCTGAAAAAATGTCTGCCAAAACACAGAAAGTAGACACCATGACCTTCAACAAGAACTTTACACTTTGTTCAAAATACCAGTAGGTAAGTAAAACAAGAACTTTACACTTTGTTCAAAATACCAGTAGGTAAGTAAATAAGTAAGTATAACACAACAGAAACTATTTGAAACTCATCTCCATACCAACTGTTAAGTTATTGACCAAGTTATACGACATGAAGATTTACCGCTAATGCTACTATGTGGTAATATTTCTATGTCATTGAGCACCATCTTCCAGCTGGAATAAGATGCTGAAATTTTATCTCAATAATACTATTGACAGGTCTAACAAACTGAGAGGGTGCCCTGGTTTCCAGCTTGAACTTGGTTTTTGTGAACCACCCTAACACTAGGTATCCCACCCAACAACTGAAGTTTTGCAGGAGCGAACCATTACGAGAATGCCATACATGTCATACAAGTTGCACTAGGGGTGTTCAGAAATATGATACATCGCATAAAACACCCATACTCAAGTTTTTCCCATTATTTTATTCATTAGTTGTCTATAAATATTTTTTTCAGATTTTTAAAGTGTTATCCTGAGGTGGCTCAAAGCCCCAAACATACCCTACTTAAATACCCAGGACTGAAGGCTTGGAACTAGGGACTTGGGTTCATTGTGAATTTACTCTTTTTATCACAGAAAATTAACAAAGAGTCCGATTTGGACGAACTTTTTGGAACTTGTTTGACTTGACAAGAGTTACATCTGGGAAAAATGTAGACACCCATATCAAGGTCATTCAAGGTCATTTCAAGGTCAGAATAAACGAAATCTAGCAAAAACGAGAAAAAATGGCCAGATCTCGGCTAATAATCGTTGAAATCGGCTAGTTTTTTCTCGTTTCTCTCGTCTTGATAAGAACTACTTCCTGCAAGAAATAACGCTACTAAATTCAAGGCAATCCAAGGTTATTTTAAGGTCAAAATGGTCAATTAAATTGAAAATTAGAGAAAATAGCCGTAACTAATACCTCAAAAAAATCAGTGGTGGGGAAAAATCAGTGGCTGGACAAATCCAAGCAGTGGTTGGACATTTGTTCGCCAACTTAAACAGTTAAAATATGCCCTTCTGTATGATGTTGCGCGCTATAAAATAAATTGTTGCAAATACTAATCCATAATCATAAGTTATTGAAATGCATTATTGAAATGAGTTATTGAAAAAGTTATTGAAATGAGTAATTGAAGGAGTTATTGAAATGAGTTATTGAAAAGAGTTATTAAAAGAGTTATTGAAATGAGTAGAGTTATTGAAATGAGTTATTGAAAAGAGTTATTGAAAAGAGTTATCGAAAAGAGTTATTGAAAAAGATTTATTGAAAAGACTTATTGAACAGAGTTATTGAAATAGTTATTGAAATGAGTTATTGAAAATGAGTTATTGAAATGAGTTATTGAAAAGAGTTATTGAAAATTATTGAAAAGAGTTATTGTTATTGAAAAGAGTTATTGAAAAGAGTTATTGAAAAGAGTTATTGAAAAAAGTTATTGAAAAGTTATTGAAAAGAGTTATTGAAAAGAGTTATTGAAAAGAGTTATTGAAAAGAGTTATTGAAAAGAGTTATTGAAAAGAGTTATTGAAAAGAGTTATTGAAAAGAGTTATTGAAAAGAGTTATTGAAAAGAGTTATTGAAAAGAGTTATTGAAACAAGTTATTGAAAAGAGTTATTGAAAAGAGTTATTGAAAAGAGTTATTGAAAAGAGTTATTGAAAAGAGTTATTGAAAAGAGTTATTGAAAAGAGTTATTGAAAAGAGTTATTGAAATGAGTTATTGAAAAGAGTTATTGAAAAGAGTTATTGAAAAGAGTTATTGAAAAGAGTTATTGAAAAGAGTTATTGAAAAGAGTTATTGAAAAGAGTTATTGAAAAGAGTTATTGAAAAGAGTTATTGAAAAGAGTTATTGAAAAAGTTATTGAGTTATTGAAAAGAGTTATTGAAAAGAGTTATTGAGTTATTGAAGAGTTATTGAAAAGAGTTATTGAAAAGAGTTATTGAGTTATTGAAAGAGTTATTGAAAAGAGTTATTGAAAAGAGTTATTGAAAAGAGTTATTGAAAAGAGTTATTGAAAAGAGTTATTGAAAAGAGTTATTGAAAAGAGTTATTGAAAAGAGTTATTGAAAAGAGTTATTGAAAAGAGTTATTGAAAAGAGTTATTGAAAATAGTTATTGAAAAGAGTTATTGAAAAGAGTTATTGAAAAGAGTTATTGAAAAGAGTTATTGAAAAGAGTTATTGAAAAGAGTTATTGAAAAGAGTTATTGAAAAGAGTTATTGAAAAGAGTTATTGAAAAGAGTTATTGAAAAAGTTATTGAAATGAGTTATTGAAAAGAGTTATTGAAAAGAGTTATTGAAAAGAGTTATTGAAAAGAGTTATTGAAAAGAGTTATTGAAAAGAGTTATTGAAAAGAGTTATTGAAATGAGTTATTGAAAAGAGTTATTGAAAAGAGTTATTGAAAATAGTTATTGAAAAGAGTTATTGAAAATAGTTATTGAAAAGAGTTATTGAAAAGAGTTATTGAAAAGAGTTATTGAAAAGAGTTATTGAAAAGAGTTATTGAAAAGAGTTATTGAAAAGAGTTATTGAAAAGAGTTATTGAAAAGAGTTATTGAAAAAAGAGTTATTTATTGAAAAGAGTTATTGAAAGAGTTATTGAAAAGAGTTATTGAAAAGAGTTATTGAAAAGAGTTATTGAAAAGAGTTATTGAAAAGAGTTATTGAAAGAGTTATTGAAAAGAGTTATTGAAAAGAGTTATTGAAAAGAGTTATTGAAAAGAGTTATTGAAAAGAGTTATTGAAAGAGTTATTGAAAAGAGTTATTGAAAAGAGTTATTGAAAGAGTTATTGAAAAGAGTTATTGAAAAGAGTTATTGAAAAGAGTTATTGAAAAGAGTTATTGAAAAGAGTTATTGAAAAGAGTTATTGAAAGAAGTTATTGAAAAGAGTTATTGAAAAGAGTTATTGAAAAGAGTTATTGAAAAGAGTTATTGAAATGAGTTATTGAAATGAGTTATTGAAAGAGTTATTGAAAAGAGTTATTGAAAAGAGTTATTGAAAAGAGTTATTGAAAAGAGTTATTGAAAAGAGTTATTGAAATGAGTTATTGAAAATAGTTATTGAAAAGAGTTATTGAAAAAGAGTTATTGAAAAGAGTTATTGAAAAGAGTTATTGAAAAGAGTTATTGAAAAGAGTTATTGAAAAGAGTTATTGAAAAGAGTTATTGAAATGAGTTATTGAAAATAGTTATTGAAAAGAGTTATTGAAATGAGTTATTGAAAAAGAGTTATTGAAAAGAGTTATTATTGAAAAGAGTTATTGAAAAGAGTTATTGAAAAGAGTTATTGAAAAGAGTTATTGAAAATTAGTTATTGAAAAGAGTTATTGAAATGAGTTATTGAAATGAGTTATTGAAATGAGTTATTGAAAGAGTTATTGAAAAGAGTTAGTTGAAAGAGTTATTGAAATGAGTTATTGAAAATAAGTTATTGAAATGAGTTATTGAAAAAGTTATTGAAAAGAGTTATTGAAAAAGTTATTGAAAAGAGTTATTGAAAAGAGTTATTGAAAAGAGTTATTGAAAAGAGTTATTGAAAAGAGTTATTGAAAAGAGTTATTGAAAGAGTTATTGAAAAGAGTTATTGAAAAGAGTTATTGAAAAGAGTTATTGAAAAGAGTTATTGAAATTGAAAGTTATTGAAAAGAGTTATTGAAAAGAGTTATTGAAAAGAGTTATTGAAAAGAGTTATTGAAAAGAGTTATTGAAAAGAGTTATTGAAAAGAGTTATTGAAAAGAGTTATTGAAAAGAGTTATTGAAAAGAGTTATTGAAAAGAGTTATTGAAAAGAGTTATTGAAAAGAGTTATTGAAAATAGTTATTGAAAAGAGTTATTGAAAAGAGTTATTGAAAAGAGTTATTGAAAAGAGTTATTGAAAAGAGTTATTGAAAAGAGTTATTGAAAAGAGTTATTGAAAAGAGTTATTGAAAAGAGTTATTGAAAAGAGTTATTGAAAAGAGTTATTGAAAAGAAATGAGTTATTGAAAAGAGTTATGAAAAGTTATTGAAAAGAGTTATTGAAAAGAGTTATTGAAAAGAGTTATTGAAAATAGTTATTGAAAAGAGTTATTGAAAAGAGTTATTGAAAAGAGTTATTGAAAAGAGTTATTGAAAAGAGTTATTGAAAAGAGTTATTGAAAAGAGTTATTGAAAAGAGTTATTGAAAAGAGTTATTGAAAAGAGTTATTGAAAAGAGTTATTGAAAAGAGTTATTGAAAAAGAGTTATTGAAAGAGTTATTGAAAAGAGTTATTGAAAAGAGTTATTGAAAAGAGTTATTGAAAAGAGTTATTGAAAAGAGTTATTGAAAAGAGTTATTGAAAAGAGTTATTGAAAAGAGTTATTGAAAAGAGTTATTGAAAAGAGTTATTGAAAAGAGTTATTGAAAAGAGTATTGAAATGAGTTATTGAAAAAAAGAGTTATTGAAAAGAGTTATTGAAAAGAGTTATTGAAAAGAGTTATTGAAAAGAGTTATTGAAAAGAGTTATTGAAAAAGAGTTATTGAAAAGAGTTATTGAAAAGAGTTATTGAAAAGAGTTATTGAAAAAGAGTTATTGAAAAGAGTTATTGAAAAGAGTTATTGAAAAGAGTTATTGAAAAGAGTTATTGAAATGAGTTATTGAAAAGAGTTATTGAAAAGAGTTATTGAAATGAGTTATTGAAAAGTTATTGAAAAGAGTTATTGAAAAGAGTTATTGAAAAGAGTTATTGAGAGTTAAAAGAGTTATTGAAAAGAGTTATTGAAAAGAGTTATTGAAAGAGTTATTGAAAAGAGTTATTGAAAAGAGTTATTGAAAAGAGTTATTGAAAATTGAAGTTATTGAAAAGAGTTATTGAAAAGAGTTATTGAAAAGAGTTATTGAAAAGAGTTATTGAAAAGAGTTATTGAAAAGAGTTATTGAAAAGAGTTATTGAAAAGAGTTATTGAAAAGAGTTATTGAAAAGAGTTATTGAAAAGAGTTATTGAAAAGAGTTATTGAAATGAGTTATTGAAAAGAGTTATTGAAAATAGTTATTGAAAAGAGTTATTGAAAATAGTTATTGAAATGAGTTATTGAAATGAGTTATTGAAAAGAGTTATTGAAAAGAGTTATTGAAAAGAGTTATTGAAAAAAGTTATTGAAAATAGTTATTGAAATGAGTTATTGAAAATAGTTATTGAAGAGAGTTATTGAAAAGAGTTATTGAAAAGAGTTATTGAAAAGAGTTATTGAAAAGAGTTATTGAAAAGAGTTATTGAAAAGAGTTATTGAAAATAGTTATTGAAAAGAGTTATTGAAAAGAGTTATTGAAAAGAGTTATTGAAAAGAGTTATTGAAAAGAGTTATTGAAAAGAGTTATTGAAAAGAGTTATTGAAAAGAGTTATTGAAAAGAGTTATTGAAAAGAGTTATTGAAAAGAGTTATTGAAAAGAGTTATTGAAAAGAGTTATTGAAAAGAGTTATTGAAAAGAGTTATTGAAAAGAGTTATTGAAAAGAGTTATTGAAAAAGAGTTATTGAAAAGAGTTATTGAAAAGAGTTATTGAAAAGAGTTATTATTGTTAAAAGAGTTATTGAAAAGAGTTATTGAAAAGAGTTATTGAAAAGAGTTATTGAAAAGAGTTATTGAAAAGAGTTATTGAAAAGAGTTATTGAAAAGAGTTATTGAAAAGAGTTATTGAAAAGAGTTATTGAAAAGAGTTATTGAAAAGAGTTATTGAAAAGAGTTATTGAAAAGAGTTATTGAAAAGAGTTATTGAAAAGAGTTATTGAAAAGAGTTATTGAAAAGAGTTATTGAAAAGAGTTATTGAAAAGAGTTATTGAAAAGAGTTATTGAAAAGAGTTATTGAAAAGAGTTATGAAAAAGTTATTGAAAAGAGTTATTGAAAAGAGTTATTGAAAAGAGTTATTGAAAAGAGTTATTGAAAAGAGTTATTGAAAAGAGTTATTGAAAAGAGTTATTGAAAAGAGTTATTGAAAAGAGTTATTGAAAAGAGTTATTGAAAAGAGTTATTGAAAAGAGTTATTGAAAAGAGTTATTGAGTTATTGAAAAGAGTTATTGAAAAAGAGTTATTGAAAAGAGTTATTGAAAAGAGTTATTGAAAAGAGTTATTGAAAAGAGTTATTGAAAAGAGTTATTGAAAAGAGTTATTGAAAAGAGTTATTGAAAAGAGTTATTGAAAAGAGTTATTGAAAAGAGTTATTGAAAAGAGTTATTGAAAAGAGTTATTGAAAAGAGTTATTGAAAAGAGTTATTGAAAAGAGTTATTGAAAAGAGTTATTGAAAAGAGTTATTGAAAAGAGTTATTGAAAAGAGTTATTGAAAAGAGTTATTGAAAAGAGTTATTGAAAAGAGTTATTGAAAAGAGTTATTGAAAAGAGTTATTGAGTTATTGAAAGAGTTATTGAAAAGAGTTATTGAAAAGAGTTATTGAAAAGAGTTATTGAAAAGAGTTATTGAAAAGAGTTATTGAAAAGAGTTATTGAAAAGAGTTATTGAAAAGAGTTATTGAAAAGAGTTATTGAAAAGAGTTATTGAAAAGAGTTTGAATTGAAAAGAGTTATTGAAATGAGTTATTGAAAAGAGTTATTGAAATGAGTTATTGAAAGAGTTATTGAAAAGAGTTATTGAAAAGAGTTATTGAAAAAGAGTTATTGAAAAGAGTTATTGAAAAGAGTTATTGAAAAGAGTTATTGAAAAGAGTTATTGAAAAGAGTTATTGAAAAGAGTTATTGAAAAGAGTTATTGAAAAGAGTTATTGAAAAGAGTTATTGAAAAGAGTTATTGAAAAGAGTTATTGAAAAGAGTTATTGAAAAGAAAGTTATTGAAAAGTTAGTTATTGAGTTATTGAAAAGTTATTGAAAAGAGTTATTGAAAAGAGTTATTGAAAAGAGTTATTGAAAAGAGTTATTGAAAAGAGTTATTGAAATGAGTTATTGAAAAGAGTTATTGAAAAGAGTTATTGAAAAGAGTTATTGAAAAGAGTTATTGAAAAGAGTTATTGAAAAGAGTTATTGAAAAGAGTTATTGAAAAGAGTTATTGAAAAGTTATTGAAAGTTATTGAAAAGAGTTATTGAAAAGAGTTATTGAAAAGAGTTATTGAAAAGAGTTATTGAAAAGAGTTATTGAAAAGAGTTATTGAAAAGAGTTATTGAAAAGAGTTATTGAAAAGAGTTATTGAAAAGAGTTATTGAAAAGAGTTATTGAAAAGAGTTATTGAAAAGAGTTATTGAAAAGAGTTATTGAAAAGAGTTATTGAAAAGAGTTATTGAAAAGAGTTATTGAAAAGAGTTATTGAAAAGAGTTATTGAATTGAAGAGTTATTGAAAAGAGTTATTGAAAAGAGTTATTGAAAAGAGTTATTGAAAAGAGTTATTGAAAAGAGTTATTGAAATGAGTTATTGAAAAGAGTTATTGAAAAGAGTTATTGAAAAGAGTTATTGAAAATAGTTATTGATTGAGTTATTGAAAAGAGTTATTGAAAAGAGTTATTGAAATGAGTTATTGAAAATTGAGTTATTGAAAAGAGTTATTGAAAAGAGTTATTGAAAAGAGTTATTGAAAAGAGTTATTGAAAAGAGTTATTGAAAAGAGTTATTGAAAAGAGTTATTGAAAAGAGTTATTGAAAAGAGTTATTGAAATGAGTTATTGAAAAGAGTTATTGAAAATAGTTATTGAAAAGAATTATTGAAAATAGTTATTGAAAAGAGTTATTGAAAAGAGTTATTGAAAAGAGTTATTGAAAAGAGTTATTGAAAAGAAAAGAGTTATTGAAAAGAGTTATTGAAAAGAGTTATTGAAAAGAGTTATTGAAAATAGTTATTGAAAAGAGTTATTGAAAGTAGTTATTGAAATGAGTTATTGAGATGAGTTATTGAAAGAGTTATTGAAAAGAGTTATTGAAAAGAGTTATTGAAAAAAGTTAGTTATTGAAAAGAGTTATTGAAAAGTGTATTGAAAATAGTTATTGAAAGGAGTTATTGAAAAGAGTTATTGAAAAGCGTTATTGAAAAGAGTTATTGAAAAGGGTTATTGAAGAGAGTTATTGATATGAGTTATTGAAATGCGTAGGCCTACTAACTGTAATAATAGATTAGGGCCCTACGATTTACGACGAAAATTTACATACGATATACAACTTACACAATACAATGCAACCACTCTATTAATTCACGCCAGTTGCAGCAATATACAAACAAACATGCATACTCACATACATACATAAATGCATGCAAAAACAAAGAAAAAAACATGGAATATGTAGGTCTAAGTATAGAGAATATTAGAGATTATAGGACAATCATCCCATAAAGTCACCGAAGGGAAGTGGAAAGTCCATAATAGAGCCATTGGAAAGCGATCGAGGACAAAAGAACACCAAGGAATCAACGCGAAAATCACTGATGCACTTTGGCCATGGCTGTTGTCTACTACATAATCACCAAAGAAATAGACGTAACTGTAACTGTGCACGTTTTCCTATAACCGTCGTGTGGCATCAGTCTTCCTCTTTTTCAATTAATTGATCCGGTTACTTAGTCACCATCTTTCCGAGATTAGTGCCCACGATTATGAGAAACGCCTATTTCTAAAAGTTTTACATTAAGAGAAAACCGGCCTTTTGAAATAGAAACTAGTTGCATAGCATGGTAAAAATATACAAGGGTAAGATTAGTAAAGGCTTAGTAAGGCTGAGCGAGATTAGTAATTGAGATTGTAATTGTATAGAGCTGCTCAAAAAGCAAAACAAATCAGAGGCGCAAAATTTAAGGTCTTATGAATTTCTCGATCTCAGGTTCATTATATAAAAAAGAATTAATTTAACGATTTGAATTTCTTGTCTTAGCAGAAGCTGAATTGTGGATACATTTTCAACTTTAAACCTTACCTACCGTTTCTATAATGTCCACAGTTTATCTATAGCGACCGTATGGCCTCGAACTTGCTCGGTTTTCAACGAGATATTCGGTTCGAATTCGCGCAAGCAGCCTAGTTCAAGACTCTGACGGTTAGGTGGCTATTATTACTGAATCGTTATCTCGTATTTCCCCGAGCGTAGCTTAACCGCTAAGCGTAGGGAATCAGTTTATTCACGAGCGCTGCGTGGTTTCAGAGGATTGTTCAGGAACCTAACAGCAATGGCAACTGAGTTTGGCGCAATGTTCCTGAGATTTAGCGAATACACAAATATAAATAAAACATCGTCAAGCCTTGAGTTAGTATTCTGAGGGACGATAGACCATACACAGTATTAAGCTACTGACTTGCTTCAGCAAGACTGTTCATTATAGTTCTGCTCAACCGCTTGTGTCATCTCGTTCTCAACATAAGACTTGCCTTTCTCAAACTGCTTCTCCTTCATAGCCTGACTCTCTACTTACGAATTGATCTTTTGGATTTTGATCTTATTACGGCTTGGTTTTGATGCGAAATAGAAACAATAATTATAATTATCAGAAGCAGCGAAGGGAGTTTTTTTCTTCAAGCAGAATGAAGAGATTCACAATGCATTAGAGATATTCACAAAGTAATTTAATTAAGACATTTGTAAGGATAAAATTATGGATTACAAACGGTAAAGTTGTTTTATCTTCATATGTTTATATGGTTACGCAATATATAACCCAGATCAATAGATGACGCAGCTGGGAATAGTAGAATTTTTACGAGATATTTTCTTCTTCCCTTTTTTCTTTTACCTTTCTTCTTTTTCTTAGCAAAGGCCACAGCATATCTTCTTGGATATTTTTGGCGGCTCTCGCTGCAGTCGGGCAAATCCGATGAACAGCTGCTCCAGAGTCGTCTGTCCCACCGAATAGTCCTCGATCTCGTACGTCTTCTTCGCCCTCTCCATGACCCCGAAAATTTCAGACCACTTAAAACTGCGCGTCTTGACCTGGTAGCTAAGAAGGTTCTCATGTTGGTCCTTGAGGAAGCTCTCTGGGAATGTGTGGCTGATGAAAGTCTTCAGTTTCTCAATCCTTTTCTGCATTTCGTCGGGTTTTTCGATGGTGGCTGAGCGCTGGAGTTTGATGGTGAGCGTGTATCCATCGCTGAACTTATCCCTGAGGTGCTGGAGGCTCCCAAGGCAGAGGAAGCGACCGTTGACGAGGATTCCCATCCGAGTACAAATGGCTTCGCATTCCTCCATGCTTGGAAAACAACAGACATCAGGTTGTTGCAATGGCATGTTTGTGTCGAACTACATCTATGCAATACTGCATGTAATTGTATAAGTATGTATGTCATGGCGTTAGCTAAATCAATTCAAAAGTTTTTTATTGAAGCCGTGTCAAGTGGCAGAACATTCCAACATGAAATATCAAGATTGGCCGCAAGAGGCCGTCCCAAAGGGATCAAGATCCCTCTAACTAGGGACACCTAGAATAACATTTCAAAGTCTGAATTAGCGACAGCACAGCAAAAGCCTTCTCAAACAGCGCAACATAAAGTCTCGTACAGTAAAGCTAACAGTATAGTACATAGTACAGAGTAAATGATCAACTCGATTCCAAGCACTATAAAGTAAAGCCAGGTAGAAAACCTTAACTAACAGTGGAAAAACTATACAGCAGGGTGCTTAGCTTAGCTAACCCACCAAGTTAAGTTAAGTTAGGTTATGCGAGTCTTTAGCTTTTAAAAGCTGCACAGACAGATATTTACGTAAGTTAAACCATAACCATAAATTTTATTGAACCCAAACAACGAAAAGCAAGTCTTTAAAGAAAAACAGACAAGCAACAAAGGGGATCAAAAGGAATACGACCCTAAGGGACCTAGGTCCCGCTAATTGGCCACCTGTAACAAAGGCAAAGTTATGGCAGAACAACTGAAACACAAGTATGAGATATAACATAGTAATTCTTAACTAGTTAACTAAGACTAATAAATTTAATGAGCACTATGTAGGCCTAATAAGATGAGACCGTAGTCTAATTTTGAACGGAGAGATATTAGTTAAATTACGTATGGTGAGAGGTATGTCATTCCATGTCCGGGGGCCAACGCATTTTATAGTATGTATGTAGATATGCTTTCATGTATGCATGTGTATGTATGCATGTGTGTATATAATTATGTATTTATGTAGGTATATATGCATGCAAGTATTTATGCAGGTATTTATGTAGAGATGCAAGTATGCACGAAGAGTTTCTGAATAGATATCTTGATGGAACGATTCGCACTTTCACTGAATGAAATGGGCCTGATTATATTATAAACGTATGATTTAAGTCGATCAACCAATTTATTAATTACCGATTTAATTAACTGATGATTTGGTATTGGTTATCAGCCATTTTGAGACTTTCAGTACAAGCAGTAGTAGGTGAACGTGTAAATGTACCTGTGCGACGTGAGTATGATGGTGGTCCCGGCGTTTCGTGCGGTGGCCAGAGTATTCCAGACGTGTCTTCTGGCTTCTGGATCGACGCCCGTTGTCGGTTCATCGAGGAAGACGACCGTCGGATTTCCCATCAACGCAACGGCCACACATAACTTACGCTTGTTTCCACCGCTACCAGAAACGTAAGACAATGTACGGCAAATATTAATGAAATTCTGGTGAATTGTAAAATGTAATGTAGGGTAACTAGGGGCAATGTAGGGTAACTTAAGTAAAATCACGAAAATAAAGGTAAGGTAGAAAAAGGTAAAGTATGTTTTTATTGTCAAAAAAGATATGTGGTCGTTAAAAGTTTTACAGATTACCATAGAAGACGAGCGCAGGTCAAAATCTAACTGACTCATGAGATACTTTAGTTTCATTAGTCGCCTACTCCAACATCTTTACGTAGGTGATTGGGTCAGAATAGGAGACAGAGGTTGAACCGTCAACTCATAGAAGCCTAAAATACAGTTATAACATGATGTATATTACGGCAAGGCAAGTTAAAGAAGGCGAGGTAAAAACTTAAAGACCAGGAGCGCATCGAAATATGTTTGTATTGTATTTGTATTCAAGCATTTGTAAAGCGCCTCTAGTATACGGTGAACCGTTCAGAAGCGCTCCGAGTGTGCAAAGCCCCTCGAAAAGAAGCAGGTTTTGAGAAAGGCGAAGGAGAGACTGTTAGATAGAATTGTAGAGCGAACAGAAGGAGAAAGCGCATTCCAAAGAGAGGGACCAATTGAAGCAAAGGCACAAGACTGAGCAGTGAGCAATAGCAGTTCAACTACGGAGAACCGAGAGATCAAGTCTATTGCAGGAACGAAGATGTAACTTATAGCTTTCACAAACGGTGATCTAATGCATAGCAGTAGAATGTAAATATGTCTCTATAATATTATAGCATATCGTTCTGTTCAATTATCATCACGCCTTCGAATTTTAATACAGTTAATTCAGAATAACCTGAGTTTTCCGGCACGTTTCTTAGTGTATGGCTTGAGGGTCAGACGTTCAATGAGTCGATCGATGACCTCTTGTCGGACCTCAGCTGGAATTCCGTGTGCGCATGCGTACATCCAGAGCGTCTCGTGAACAGTCAGCTCGTCGATGATGGAGTCAAACTGCGCACAGTAACCGATCTTCTGACGCACCTCTGCAAGGTCATCTTGAAGGCTTATCCCGGCGATATAGGCGTTTCCGAAGGATGGTCGGATTTCTCCAGTCAGCATCTTAAAGACGGTCGTCTTTCCGGCTCCGTTGACTCCCAGGAGACCGAAGCATTCCTTCTCAGAGACTCCAATATTCAACTGGTTAACGGCCACAAAGTTTCCAAAAAGCTTCGTCAGATCCTGGGTGACGAGAGGGTCCGTCTTGACGAGTTCCTGCATTGGAGTCGAACGGACGCGCTGTCGCTCACGGACCACATCCGAGTCTTCACTGATCGTTCCATCTGCACCATGTGCAACAGAATCCATCTCGGTGAGCATGGCTTGATCCACTCGGTTTGGAGTCTTCGCCTTGAGTAGACGTCTGACGATGTCGGTTTCGATGATGTAGAGAATGAGGAAGAAAACGATGCTTTGAAGGACCATGAAGACCAATGGTCGCCCAATCCCGGGCAACGTCCAAGACATGTAGTTGTCAACCATTTCCACGCAGTCACCGCCACAGTTGCCTTCAAATGCAACAACAGTTTCCTTTTGAAATTGCAACGGTTGTTTGTATTGAAAACGAACATAACTACAACCCGAAATAATAATTGCATTGCCTTTCTGAGCAGAAACAGTAGGCGATAAAATATCGGTTTACAAAATCAGTTTAAAGAGCTAGTAAATATTCAGCTGTATACGGAACAACGTGATTGCATAAATCGATGAGTGCTGCAAATGTATAATTCATTCGTTCGTTGGGTATTTAGCTAGTTTATTAATTAATCAATCAGTCAATCAATCGTTTATTTGCAGCCTACCAACCATAAAAAGTTATATTACAAATCAGATTGCACTTTTAAGTATGGATTGCTGAATGCCACAAGGGAAGGCCCTGAAGGGATCACTTCATCTTCAGTATCTGTTTGAGCTAATAAATTAATAATATAATTATTATAAGGTCTAAATCTGTAGCTGTCGACAAACGTTTATGTAGAAATATCGGTTTACGTTGTGATGTTGCATCAGCCATTTTCACCCAGACGATGGTATTATAATTTATTACGATCACTTCCAGTTTTCAAAATACAAAAACGTAAGCAAGGAAATGTAGCCCTGTATTCCCTCTACCGAATGGCATATTTGTTTTTCTTCCAGGAAGAATAATGAATACGCTATAGTCGAAAAACCAACGGGGGTGGTATCCACCCCCTGGTACCTCGGCTATATCGGGTATAACTTTTGAATGGCGTGGGATACCACCACGATGTTTACCTCAAAATGTGCTCAAATGAATCTGCTATAGCTACCTAAAATGTAAAAATTATATTCCATATGAAAAAAAATTGTGTGCATAAAAACGTAGGGGGCGGGGGTGATAATCACCCCCCTCCTTGGTAGCCCGAGGGTTAAGCATGTTACTATATGCGTGTGAATCATAAAAGCTGCACAAGCAGGAAGATAGAGATACATATTGTCGTGGCATTTGAGATGACATACTCCTATGCAGAAGACGGCAGCAGAAAATATAAAATAAAGAAGACATATCTCTAAGAAAGATTGCGCTTCATATTTTTACACTAAATAGATTAATTTCGCCGATCCAAGGTGAGTACAGCATATACTTTCTGACTAATCAGAGTAATTTGTTGTTTTTGCTTTGTTAATAATTTTATGTATACATGGCATTTCAATATCAATGTCCAGGATAACTATCCTCAATCCAACTTCTACTTACACAAGAAGTATTTTTCATCAATCCATCTTTTATTTATGCAAGAATTATTTTCATCAATCCAATTTCTACTGAAGCAAGTGCTATTGTCATCAACCTAACTTCTATATAAAATTACCCTATATAAAATAATTTAGAGCGCAAAAACGATAAATTACCCTGATTAGTCCGATAATTTTTCAATTTATTTTTTCAATTTCAATTTATTTGTCACAACACAACGGTACAGTTATTCACATAATGAGACACACAAAGTGTTGGCTTAACATAAGAGTCAATCTGGAAGGGGAAAAAAGCTCAACTGAGCTTATCGAGTCCACCTTACAATGTAGTTCAAGGACAGCAATTAATTAACCATCAAGAAGTGAGATTAATTCTAACTAAGACATGTATCGAGTGATTAGTAACAAATTTCCAGTTTCAGAATGCATCATTCAATGTGGTGCTTCAAACCAAGATAGAATAAAATAAAATAAAATGAAACGAAACAAAATAAAATAAAACAAAACAGAACAAACAAAAGAATAAACCGGTTAGTAGCCAGATATCAAGAACTGTTTATAGCTTATTTTGAATGTGACTAGGGAGTCCATAATCTTAAACTTTTGGGGTAACGAATTCCAGAGTTTTGGACCAAGAACCATTGCTGAATGTAGGCGGGTATTAGACCTGCAGATGGAAGACTGATAATTAGTCTTAGTGCGAGTTTCATACTGATGTATTTGTTCCTTAGTTTTAAAATAGGTATCAAAACGTTTAGGAAGCATTCCATGACGATGCCGAAACATAAAAGTAATTAATTGCATATGACAAATATCAGGAAGTTTAAGTAGCCTGTCCTCTTTAAATAAATCAGTAGATCGATGGAATCTGCCAACACCATTAATGCCCCTAATTGCTCGTTTCTGAAGAGTTATCAGTTTTTTCAGCTTAGAAGGGTAGCCACTAGCCCATATCATTGTACAGTACTGAAGATAAGGCAAAATTAAGCTAGAATATAATAACTTCAAAATTGATTTATCTAATATTTTTCCTAATTTATACAGTATCCCTATAGTTTTAGCAATTTTGTTTTCTACGGTACGTATATGTTCAGCCCAATTCAAGTTTTTGTCAATTATAACACCCAGAAATTTTGCAGATGTAACATTTCGTCGGCCGAGAATCAGGTTGTTCTAACTCCACTTTTTATGTTTTGGGACATTTTGATACCGTTGAATTTGGCGCAGCTTGCTCTATCCCCACATGAAGTTAGAACATTCATAGGCATTTCGGAAGTACCAAAAACACCCAGAATTATAGTGTTCTATTTCCATTTTGACAGTATGTTTACGGACTAGCTTGTTCTATGTCCACGTTGAAACGCGGCCGACCCTATTTTTTAGCCAGGCATTGAGCGCTATGTTGTTCTATCTCAAACTATAACTCCAAAGTTGAAAAAAATTTAAATAAACAACAAAAATAACATAGGCAACATTGTGGCTGAAAAATGCTGATTCTCCAGAGCTATTTATTGATAGCTTACTCGCTACTTGAATGTATAATTTTGCTGTACAAAGATACTTCTGCCGTTTTCTCGAAAACAACATTCTTTCAGTTAGAACAACCTGATTCTCGGCCGACGATTTTCTATTTTTATATCATCTACTGTGACATTGAGAGTTTTAAAGGGAACCTTCTTTCTTATACCAGAAAATAAAAAAAATGACAGGCCTAATCCTCCCCCTCGCGGAACGTTCGCTAATAGCGGCGTAAACGACAATCCATCGTTGCTGGCGGATAAATTCCAAGCCTGCAGCATTACGTTAGGGTAGAGCGCGATTCTCCAAACTGTAACCGGTTCGGGACATTTGATCTGCAACCAAACCGTTATATTATCACCTTGAATCCAAGCAGAACTGAGTGTGAGATTGTTAAAGGCTCTGTACGCATCATGCCCAGGACGATTGGAACTAGCGCTAGCGATGAAGCCGGTTATACTATTATCGGCTTCCAAATTAGGAATGTATCCGACGCGGCACTTTTTCCAAGAATTATCGACGTAATTCTTCGTAGCCGCGTCTTGAGCTTCAACGGGATCGTGTAAATCTACGATATATTTTTCGTTCATCGTGATATTTTGGTATAATTCTATTCTACGATCGGTAGAAGATTTACCGAATCTTATTATATCTTCCGTGCTTGCATAAAAATCCATCAGTCGTTTGTAATGTAATAGGGTTGTTCGCCTGACATTGCATTTTATTCGTCGTACTACCCAACAACAACTGGAATTGTTTATTTCCTCCTAAATCCTTACACCCCATGGTGCGAAAGCGATCGCCGTTGACGCTTAGAAATAAATTACCCGTCATGGTATCACCAGTCTTTGATACCTTCGTGTCGACGTATTTTTTGTTAGCTAAATGGTCGTCGGCGGTTGGCGTGACGATATTAGTAATTTTATCAACGATTAGAGCAGTAGCCTGACTAAAGCTAATAGCTTCATCGCCGTTGCCGGCTGACGGATACTCAGTCGGTAAACCTACGAGAAGATGGCCACCCATATCTATATCTCCGGTAACGTCGTTGCTTCCATCCAGCCTTAGAAAAGTATTATTTATCTGAGTTAGCGTTACACCTCCGGCTATAACTCGTTGCATATTACCAGAGTCTGTGTGACCAAATTTATCAACAGGCATTGTTTTTTAAATTATGATATTTATTAATATAAATCGTTTATGATTTCTTGAAATTTACGACCATCGTTCATTATTTTCTTCAGCACGTACAGGCACAGATGACCGCAGAAGACTTCGTTATCCGGTTGTATTCGTTCGCTGTTGTAATATACAGGATCGCCTAAATATTTCAACAGTTCGGTAGGTGGAGGTAGACCGTAGCTGTCGAAATAAAGCTTGTCGTTACCGATTCTTAACCCAAGCTGCAGTAGTGGGTCCCCTTCCCATTAGAATCATCTAGGTTTAATATCCCGCACTCGTTCCGTCTAGGTTTTTTCGGTAGAGCGTCTCGCATAAAAAATCCTCTGAAATTCAGAATATTCAGCTTCTTCGCGGCATCTAATAATTCGAAATTTGTTAACGGTTTATTAGGAAGAACTATACCGCAGACGTCAATGTTTTTTACAGTTGTAGAACTCATTTTATATTTTATCTAAATGTTTTAGAAAGTAATGCGCTTTCACTTCTTGCATAACATACAGCCAGGGATCGATTTTGTTCGATTTTTTGATATTTTTAAGCGGTGACAAAGGACGGATATTCATCCAATTCATAGCTTTATGAAGTTCTTCCTCGTCTAACAAATTGAACGATGAGATCGGTAGAACGTGATCGTGGTGCCAAATTGAGCCATAATTTTCCATCGTCATACCTTCTTCGAACTGAAATTTAATCCATTTAGTAAATATTTCAAAGTCGAGACCTATAAGTTGACGTGTAGTTTGCGATTTCGATTTACCTCTTAATGCTTCGCCAAGCCTAGACCTCATATTTGTAAGTAGTTTAAATTCTGGGTCGTATTGTTTTCGGGCTTTAGAATACGCGTTATTATATTTATTTTTACAGTCTTTGCATTCATTATCAAACCCGTCTTTACAACATCTATTTTTTTGAATATTCTAGTACGTTCTTTTCTTCCTTACAACAGCTGCAAACTTTTTTATCTTTTATTCTCTCGTCTCAATTCGCGAATATTTTTGTCTAAGTTCCTTCGCTTTGATATTTTTACACGTTTTGCAATTAGATTGATGCCCGCTCTTATTACGTTTATCTTTATGAAATTCAGTTAAGCTTTTTTCCATTTTGCATTTAGTACATACTTTTGAGACTTCCATTTTATATAAGTATATTTATTCTTTAAGTAGTTTTAATGAATAATGACCATACGATAAAGTATGGATGCCATCCTGCTGAATCACTCTTTTGTCATCGTCGGCTGACAGAGCGATCTTATTAACTTCTTCGGTGTAGATTTCATGGTGATACGATCGTATAACATTCATCGTTCTCGATTGTTCTCTTCTCGTAAACAAACAGTCTTTATAGTCTTCGTGTGTTATTGCGTTCTTAACTACAGACTTCTTTACACCCTTGCACTTCTTATAATCCACTCCAGCCATCTTGTATGAATATAGTTTCGACCTCAATCCTACAAATTCTTCGATCTGTTTACCAGCCGCTTCGTCCTTAAACATACCAATAACCTTTTTATTCATGCCAGTTTCTATACCAGAGGGATGGTCTTTCGGGTAATCGCTCGTGTCGAACCGGCTTCTAATGTCTGGAGCGATATCGGCATAGAAATCTTCGGTTTTAATTTCATAGGCTAGTGAGTCGGTATCTGTGAATAACAGTTTTGATCTATCACCATACTTACTTCTTGATGTAATTATAATGAAAATTATACATGAGCGTCTTACTTAAGTCTAAGATACACATTCCGAGATATATAGGCTTGTTATAATATAGCTTCGTTCGTTTCATATGAATCGCTATTAGATTCTCGTCAAAAATCGTTCGAGTGTCATAGCTAGTTTTCGCCGCTAGTTTTATAGCTTGCTTTTCGCTGGAGACTAGTTTAATATCTACCCGATTCTCTATACATTCACAAGTTTTCCCAAACACACTATTATTCATTAGTTTGAAAAAGTCTTTTTCGAAATCGTTAGTTGCTCTAGTCCTCAGGCTGGTATTTAGATCGATATATTTTTTCAGCCAGGCACTTTCTTCGAACTTAATTCCTCGATGAATTTTGGTTATCTTCAAGCCTAGGCTTTCGTACTGCTTTAAATTTTCGTAGTGAACTATATACTTTACTTTATCGTTTAGGTTTGGAATAAGTTTAGGCACGGTTGAAGATTCGGGTGTGATGTTCTCTGGAGCGAGCGGGTAATCGTTATGAAGATCGTGCAAAGCTCTCGAATATTCCAAGTCCACTTCTAAAATACTAGGCGTCGTTCTCCAATCGTTTAGCTCATCATTACTCATCCACTCGAACCCGTGAGTTGGTAGATTCTTTGACATCGCCCATCCGTAAAGATTATTAGCGTCAAGGTACGCTATAAACGACGAAGGCTTGCTTGCGTCAAACGAGGGCATGTACCTATTATTAGCCTGCGCATAACGATGCGAAATTGTGCTAACACCGCCTCTTATCCCATGTTTAACCATAGTATCATATCGTAATCGCTTAATAATTCCAACTCTACTTCGGTCAACTTTAATGCGGCGTCCCATGCAAGACCCGGAGAAGTATAATACCAAGCGGGGTCGAGACCGTAGTTCTCGCAGCACACGTCTCTGAAATTCTCAAACACGTCGGCGAGCAGGAGAACGTCTGACAGGTTATATAAATCGTGGTATTCTCGAAACGTTTTGAATCCGAATTCATTCCATACCGTCCGTGCGTGGTTATAGTCTTCGTCGCTAATATCCGAATCGTTAAGTCTCGAATAGAATGCAGACCTCGGCGGTAGTTCCGTTTCGTTCAGTCGATCGATGGTATCGATAAAATCGTAGGGGTAGGCGCCTTTTCTTAGTAGGAGATCTAGCTGAGTACCGGAATAATGCTTGCCTATATTTTTACACTGGTCTTTGCTTAGATTCCTCGATAATGCGTCGAGACTGGAGGGCATGAATCTAAAACTGTCGATGAACCGTAATTCACGTTTAACCTCTACTTCCTTATTTTCTTTACCTATAAACTTATCAACCAAGACCTCTCTGCTGAATGAGATGTACCGTTCTTCATTACAAGGTATGCAGTTAATCCTTTCGTTATCTTCGCCTCGTAGTTTCTTTACGAATAAATGAGCATCATAACAAGATAAATTATGTAACAGTACTGGGAAAAACTTGGGGACCTTGTAGCTTAAATTACAATTGTTATGGGCCGCCCCTCTGAATTTACCTGTAAGATGGCAGTGATCTCTAACTCGATCTGTCCCTAATTCACCTTCGCAAATGTGGCAAACGGTAGCTGAGTCGTATAGCTCCTTGTCTTTCTTCCCGAATATCATTCGTTTTGGAAATTTAAATCGTTTGTAAATATCTTTTATATTCTCTATAAGAGTGTCTATAAATATTTGAGCTACATCATCGTCTTCGTTCTCCGCTGTAAACATTACGGGGTCTTGCGAATATAGGTCATCGTCGAAACATTTTATAAAATAACAGAATGAACTCGGAACGTGTTTTTGGTATTTGTTAGTGTAGGATGTGTTAGGATTTGGCTGACAAGTGTCTATAGGTTTAATGAAGCTTTCAAAATCGGCGTACACTACGAAGGGGACTCGCATCTTTCTATAATAATTTTTAAAACTCAACATAGTATCCGGTTTAGGTAGTTCGATCTTTTGCGCCTCGTGTTGGGAACAGTACTCACTATGCTTAGTAAGCGCTTTTATTCGTTGAAAACCGATTAAACATCGTCTACAATAGTGCATTGAATTTTTAGATTTCTCTGTGTGTTTCTTCATCAATCTGTTAAAATTCTTTATCCAACAATAATGCTTCTTTTCTCCGTCGGAAATAAGCAATAGATCTACATAGGTATCGCTTTCATGCTTAGATATATATATAGGGTATAGTTTAACATCTGTCTCGTAACCGAAGACATTAATACTAATGTTATTATTTCTCTCAAACCTGCTTATCACATTAGCATCCGCCGCTACTGGGAATTCAATGCCTGACCAATTAAGTTCCTCAGACTGCTTGATTAATTCTTTTGTAATTCGATATGGATGTCCTTCAACGGGGTTTAAAGCTCTCGTTACACACCACTTGAAACATTCTTCGTCTTCGTTCTTCATATTAATAATTCCCTTTTTACTCGCTAAACAGGTCGGTAGTGGAATGTAAGAACTTCCTTTCAACGGTTTATAAACAACCGTATCGATATCCAACTTCGCAACGGATTTAAACCTCCAATTACTACCTCGCATCTGATAACTCGCCATGCTCTCCTTAATTTTATCCACTGCACCGCTATATATTTCACCCACGTCGGTTGCGTCTAAAATAATCTCATTCTTCGATTTAAAATTAGGTTCAGCCTCGACCGCTTCCCCAGATTTCATATCTACTTTCTCCATTACACATAAAAGATTGAATTGAACTTTTACCCCTCGATTTTTCGTTAGCAGACTGACTACCCGCGGCCTTACAGCATTGAGGAAAGATGTGACGTCGATCCCCCCAGTTCCTTCGATCGTGTATCGCTTAGTAAATCCTTTAATAGCATTCGCGGTCTCTAGGATTTCGAACTTCTTTTTATTGATTTTACTAAAAATACCCGAAATCTTTGACTTCAACGAGTCTAATTTTTCATTCACGGGTTTCTTTTCTCGAGGAGCTATGAAATTATCGATCCAATCCGCAAAAGAATTAAGTTTCGACCTAACCTTCTTCTTCATTTCAGTCACAACATTATTAAAACGAGATGTCCATGTATTAGATGGAGGTTTATACTTACCTGGAACAAGCGTTGGAACTTTGATGTCTGGAACTGGAGCGTCTAACAGATCGCTTTCATGTACAGTCTTAACGCTTTGCAAAAGTCTCGATGATACTAATGTCACAAGATCCGCTTTTCGCAGTCCCGAATATCTAACCAAACCATTCTCTTTGGCAATGTTTCGTAATTGTTTTACTGTTTTCGTTTTATATTCCATTTTATATACAGAAGATTTTTCTTTAAGTCAAAATGAGATAACAGTTTTCGACCGTGTGACGGCTCATCATCAAAACTGACGACTGATCGAAACTGTTGGGAACTTTCGCGACCTTTGACTCATCGATCGATACCTTGGGGATTTCCGATAGTTTCGATCGATGAGTCATAGCGAGAACTTGGGTATTATATATAAATGTGGTTTCTTATAGGTTCAATTTGTAATAATAACCAATAGTTTGGGTGGTTGGCCCAGAGGATTTTGCATTTGATCTTGAAAATTTTTATACAGAATTTATTCTGTACACAAAAGGAACAAAATTAGCAACTATGCTCATTAACTTTCAGAAAATTTTTCTTTTGAATCACCCTAATGTATGTATGTTTGTATATGTATGTATGTATGTGCATGTATGTAATTATGTATGTGTAATTATAAATACGATTACTTCAGTTTTAAGTTACTTCCTGTACTATACACAAGTTTTCTTATCCCATAGAGAAGCTAGTGGATTCTTGTTACAGTGCTTACAAAAAAACCTTACCTTCAATTTCGCCAAACAGGTTTTCACAAGTTTCATTTAGAAACTCTTCTAGTTCTGAATTTCTGAAGCAGAAATTAAAGGACTTAATTTCTCTTTCAAGCATAAGCTGGCATTGTTCTTGCAACTCCACCGCTCTAACAGATAAGTCCGAAAATGCTCCACAGATGTCGTTAGCTGACCCGTTAGCCATTATCTTTTGACAGTAAGAATTGTACGTTTCTAAAATCGATAGATTTGCATCAATATCATCTGTTTCCATTTGAATTTCTTTCAATTTACTTTGTCTTATCGTATAAAGACATTGTAGCAGATAAGTTGCATGCTTATCTGTAAGCTGTTTCAGTTCATCTTTTCTCTTCTCCACATCACATTCTAAGTTTTCCACCTTTTTCATAATATCTTCACTAACCTTTCAGGAGCTTTGTTCTTCTAGTCTGAACTTTAGATCTGCACTCATTTATTGCTTCAACATTGCATTCTATCTGTCTCTGAAAGCCATCCACGAATTTATTAACATGAGAACCTTCGTGATTCTTATGGTCGTCAATGAAGCAGATGGCGCATACAACTGTTTTGCAATCAGCACAATATACATTCATAACCATTTGTTGATGTAATTCAAAAGCACTTGGTACTAGATCGGTCGTCACTTTTTGGCCACCCTTGTGTTCATTTATTGGTATCAATTTATGATTCTTTGTCAATTTAAATTTTCTATGTTCACTGCAGCATTCTTTGCACAACTTGTGTTTGCAGTCAACACAGTATTTATCAGCTGCTGGAATTTCTTTGCCCATTTCTTCGCTCTCATCCTGCAGACATGCACCACAGAACTCTCTTAATGCTTGAGACAAGTCTGAAACATTTGCCATTTGTATCAGCCTCTGAATGAAGAAATTTTTCGGTAGACCACGAAATCCTTCTGGTGGAATCTTGAACATTCGTCTACATATCGGACAAGGCATCTCATCTCCAGGTCTTTTGTTGGTTTTGAGTCCAGTCTCTTGGATACATTTCATGCAGAATGTATGAATACAAGGCAAGGCTTTCGGATCGGTGAAGACTTCGGTGCATATACAACACGTAGTCATATCGTCGAGCTCTTGCTTTTTAACATAACCGCTGTTTAGATCTTTCGCAGCCATTTTCTAACTTAGACGGATCTCAAAATCGAAAGCACTTTCGATTTCACTATTGGTATATGCTAAACTTCGATCGTATGAAAACAACGACTGCCACAAATAATGGTCTACCTAAATCTAGCTGTAAATTACAAACAATAATATGTCAGGACTTAATCGGTTGAACTAGTTAGGTTAAGAAATAAAGCTATTGACAATAATACTTTAGACAACGATGATAGACTGACTGCTCCTCTGCGATGTGCTACTAACCCCAGTCTAATAATAACTGCGGTTGAAATGATTTAGCTCAAGACACAACAACAGTCAGATGTAGACCTAACACCTGTTATCAATCAATCAATCAATCAAATCTCTTTTATTGAAGCCAAATGAAAAAAACACATAACATTTCAACATAAAGTATCAGGATTGGCCGCAAGAGGAGTCCCAAAAGGGATCAAGATCCCGCAAACTAGGGACACCTAAAACAACATTTCAGAAATATGAATGAGCTAAATCCTTGATAAACAGTGCAATATCAAGTTTCGTACAGCAAAGCAAACAGTATAGTACATATTACACAGTAAATGATTAACTCGATTCAAAACACTATGAAAATATAAAGAAAAACCGAAAAACCTTAACTAACAGTGAAAAAGAATATCCGGCAGGGTAGGTTATAGCTAATTTCCATTAATCAGGTAGGCATGCAGCATTTTTTTAAGTGCCGTAGGTGGAGGGCACAACGTATGTGAGAGGGAAGCATGTTCCAGGTTGTGGAGCCAACAGATTTTATGGAGAATAAGCGAGTATTGGTGTGTGCGTATATGGGGCGATAAGAGTTAAAGTTTCTGGTGTAGTGAGTATGAACATCGGATCCTAGATGAAAAAATCCCTTAAAACATGCTGGAAGTAAACCATGTTCATAGCGGTACATAAATAGGTCAATCTGTAATGTTCGAATCTGCTCTAGTTTAAGTAGCTTCAAGTCAGTAAATAGTGGTCCAGAATGAACGCACCTTGGAACTCCCGCAATGATACGAACTGCACGTTTTTGCAATAGAATTAATCTCCGTAGTCTAGAATCATAAGTAGATGCCCATACCATATTACAATAAGTAAGATAGGGGTACACCAACGAATAATATAATTTTAGGCGAATGCAGGAGGGCAATAAGTATGCAGTTCGAGTTAGAATACCAATGTTTTTAGCAATTTTGTTAGAAATAGTTTTTATATGTTCCTTCCAGGTCAAATGTTGGTCCACGTGAACACCTACAAATTTAGTAGAGGTGACTTTGGTAATAGGAATGCCATTGATGGATAATCTTAACGAGTCATCCGAGGGACCCATTTTCCTATGGGATTTGAATAGTATGAAGTTTGTTTTATCTAGGTTAAGGGTTAGTCTATTAGCAGAAAACCAGTCCGCCACTAGAGTAAGCTCTGTATTTATGACCTGAGTAAGGGTTTGCAAAGAACTGTGAGAGTAAAAAACGTTGGTGTCGTCTGCAAATAAAATAAAAAACATGATTGGTGATACATTGGGGAGGTCGTTTATATAAATGAGGAACAGTAAAGGGCCGAGGTTAGATCCCTGTGGCACTCCATAGTCAATTGCTCTTAAGTCCGAAAATGCACCATTGCAACAGACGCACTGTTGACGATTTTCAAAATAACTAGTAAACCATTTTAGCTGCTCGCCTCGTATTCCATAATTTTCTAGTTTTTTAAGGAGAATTTTATGATTTACAGTATCGAAGGCTTTGGCTAAATCGAAAAAGATTCCTATTGAGTATTCATTATTTTCTATAGCATTTGAAATTTTGTCCTGCATACTTAGGAGGGACATAAAAGGGGAATGCCCAGGTTGAAAGCCATGTTGCGTTTGGAATATTATACCTGATTTTTCAACAAAATTATAAAGGCGATTATACATTAACTTTTCGTAAAATTTAGAGAAATAAGGGAGAATAGAAATAGGCCTATAATTTGTTACATTATCTTTTTCACCTTTTTTATAAATTGGAACAACTTTTGCTATTTTTATGGCCTGGGGTACTATACCAGTGGTAAAAGAGCAGTTAATCATTTCAGCCAACAGAGGAGCTACCTTATCTACAAATGCAGATGCAATGCATGGATCTATATCGTCAATTCCCCTACTATGGGTTGGATGAAATGAGTGGCTCAGATTCAATATTTCTTCAGAAGAAGTTAAGCTAAGTGCAAACGAATTGGGGCGAGGGGCTGTAAATACTTTGTGTAGCTAGATTGGGAATTAGGTATGTTTCCAGCAAGAGAATGAGCAATATTGGTGAAATAATTGTTAAATTTATTAGCCATGACCTCTGGAATGTCGGTCTTAATTCCATTGACTTTAAGTGACTCAATCTTGCTTTCCTGATCCCCCATTTTGACTATGGAGCGAATAAGGCTCCATGTCTTTTTAAGATTATTAGCATGTTTACAGAATTCGGTTGCATAATAATTTCTCTCCGCATTAATCCGAATCATCTTAAACTTATTTCTGTACTTTTGAAGGGCTATTTGTTCGAGTACAGCTAAAAAGAGGCACTTGCTTGGTGGGAGTTATTTATAGACCTCCTAGCCAAGACTTGGAGGAATTTAATGCAGAGATTGAGCAGCTGTTAGCTAAAATTTTAAATGGGGGAAAAGATGCGATGATATTAGGGGACTTTAATGTAGATCTATTAAAAGTTGACGAGCATAATGGAACAAACGATTTCTATAACTGTATGTCGGCTCACCACCTACTACCTGTCATAACTAGGCCTACCAGAATCACCATGCAATCATCTACATTAATCGATAATATATTTACAAATGCATGGTCAAAAATAGTGGACTCAACGATTATTGCTTCTGAAATCTCAGATCATTTACCCATATTAGCACGCTTTGATCTTGAAACACCCAAGTATGAGAGTTCAACCTATAACAACTATAGAATTATTAATGATGAAAGGAAGGAGGCCTTTGGTAATTCCCTCTCTGGTCTTGACTGGTCCCTAGTTCTGGATGCCTGCGCAAATGGGGATGCGAATAAGGCTTACGACTTGTTCATGTTTAAATACAAAAGTGTCTATGATGAGGCTTTTCCACCATCACCTTTAAAGAAGAATAAAAAATTTATATATAAGCATCCCTGGATGACCCGTGGACTACTTAAATCAAGTAAGAAAAAATCTCAACTATATCTAAAATACTTAAAAAACCCGAACCCTGCAAACAAAACTAGATTTATTACGTACAGAAATATTGCACAGATTATGCCACAGACTCAACAATGTCATGAAATTATTTCTTGTTATCGGACCAAATGTAATAATTTGGTTTTAACTTATGTAAAATTTATGATTGAACAACATTGAAGAAATGATGTTAGTATAAGCTTTAATGAATTCTAATTACTATGTGCTAATATTCAAGTCTCTCGGCAGTAATTTCTACCGCCTCATGCAAAGGTTATCACTAACTTAACCTTCATATTGTTATCGTAGCTTTGAAGGTTTTTGTGATTCAAATCGCAGTCGTGGAAACCTGCAGGTTCTTTCTTTTTGTATATTAGGCTATAGCTATAGCGGTTGGTATAAATTCACTAGGTATCAGCATAAATTTGGTGCCTAACTAACTAGACTGGGACTGTGATATTTTAACTTTCATAAAGGTTCCTGATTTATTTTGTGCAGTAAAGCTTAAAAGCTGCGTTAGACAGTTTTTACGATATATAGCCTACACTTCTGGACAAGAACTTAATCCAAAGAGCACCTGCAGCTAACTTACAGTCTGCTATGTTAAGCTGCAAATCGTAGTAAATGAGTGGTAGGCTAGGCCTAAAGGGTTTGAGCTTGGAGCAATGTTTGCCGCATTGATTGTTTTAAACACTTTTATTACTTTAGGGCGCTGTCGTCTTTATCGTGTTTTCTGTGAATTGTGAAGTAATTAGCCATCGTCACCAATGCCTTATAGTTGTTACAAACTGTTTAATTTTCACAGTATTTGTGAAATGTTTAAATATATTTTGCCATAATACGATTTGTCTGCCAGACGTCGTTTGCTTCTATAGATTGGGTTTGCAACGCAGAACACAATAATATTAAGATATAGGCCTAAATAAAAAATCTTAAGTTTAAGAATCTCTCATTTTACATCATTCTCTTGATAAAATCACGTTTCTATTATCTGAATCTAACTTTTATCAATCTATGATTTTTTCGAGGAATTTCTGTTCATTGTAAAGCATTTGAATTACCAAAATTATGCACAGATATGCAGGCAGTCGTTAAGAGTAAGATTGCAATCTAATAAAAAAATAATGAGTTCGCACGCAGATGGAGACTAGGCCTATTCATAAGCCGTTCATCTGCTTCAGTGAGTCCTAGTATTGTTGAGTTTGATGTTAGCAGTGTTTCCTTCATTCTTTCAATCCTGTAAAGGCGTTGTTACCACGAATATGCAGTAGTGTGGCCCAAACTTACACGGGGAAATTTTTTTGTTGAAACATGCTGCTCCACAAGGCTGCCCTGGTTCCACTTGACAAGAAGACTATGTGGTGAAAAAATTGAAGAGATCTGAGCATGTTTAGAGGTCGCGCCATTTTGACACTTTTTGTAGAAATCGCAAAAACCGCATGCTTGGGTTTTGGAACTTGGGTCCATTGTCGATTTACTCTTTTTATCACAACAAATTAATGAGGAGTCCAATTTAGATGAACTTTTTACTGTTTATTTATCTCGATGAGAGCTATATTTTGATTAAAATATAAATACTAACATCAGGGTCGTTCAAGGTCATTTCAAGGGCATAAGAAACAAAATCTAACAAAAATCGGAGAAAAATGATCAGATCTCAGCCAATAATTGTTGAAATTGGTTAATTCTGTCACGTAACTAAGGATGAGTCACAGAAACAATACCTGCTGCAACTTGTCTCCAGTCATCACACAATCAATGATTTCTTTTCCGACAAGAGCAAAATGAAATAATCGCGGTTTTCGCGTTTTCCGGCACTTCAATGACGGTTATTTATGCAGACTGGAAAACTACTTTCATAGTAAAAAATTATATTGCATTACAAATTATTTGCATTTAATGCACTCTGACTAAGCAGTAACACTGCGGTATATATTTTTATTAGGCTGTTCAACGTTCAAAATAATAACTGCCTTGAAATTCAAAATGATACATGTCTTTTGACGTTTCATACTATATAGTGTAAAAGTGTGCAAAAGGCGCGACCTCTAAATATAGTTCAATATGTCCAAATTTTTGCATACAGGGTTATATTTTCATGTGTAACAAGGGCAGCCTTGTGGAGCTAAACATTTCCAACTTTTGTTATTTTGGGCCACCGTAATATGCAGCCGTCCTGCGCAATTCTATGCCTTTTCATCATAAGTGTATTGCTTTCTCCAGGTTGGTAACTTAATTTCAAATGATCTGCTTGTTAATCTATCTAGCCACTACTGTTATACCGTTGATTTTAAAAGTCGTTTATCAACAGCAAAGTACGGTTAGCTAATCGTCCATTTTAACTGAAAACTTAGGTTAGGCTATGGTTGCAAGTTAAAAGTAAATTATTAAATTTACATATCTTGTCTGAATTCTAACCCATGGAAAGTTGATGAAAGGTTTGTTATAACAAAGAACTAAATAATTTTACGTGCGGTTTATAATTTGACAAAAACTGCTTGTTTAAGATATGCCGAGTTTTCTTGTTGCAGGGTTTCAGTTCAACAGAACATCAAGACACAGTATGCAGCGTCTTAGAATTGTAACAATAATTCAGGGCAATATAGGCCTAGTAGTCAGCCACGTAGTCGGGCAAAGCAGGAACCGGCCTTGTTTGGCAAATGTGTTCCCATGCTTGTGAATTGTATTGGCATTTACTATGATTCCATAGCTTGAAATGTGTTCATTTGAGTGTGTACGAGCGTTTGTGGTTTTGCGTATCTGCAATTCTAATCAGCTTGTTATTTGCTCAATGGTTTAGTGGTCTGATCCGATTGAATCACTTGAAATTGGAATTGTCGTTGTCACTTCATTCAAATCGCAAGATTAACGTCGTCTGGCCTTTTAGGCGACTTATTTTCATTACATCCGACATATTTCTTCAAAGAATCAACTGTTGCGCATCTTCTGAGGCAAATGTAGAACAGAGGAGCCAAGGAATGTAGAACAGATACCTCCAGCAGATAATTAATTATGATCGTACAAATTCTTGTGAGCCCTGCAAGCGTAGTGAATGCTCCTAATATAGACGTCTAGGGGTCGTAAGGCTTAGTTATCAGTCATTCTTCGTCTGGTTGCAATTGTTGTAAACCAAACAGAGGCGCAAGAGTAAGTGTCATAAGACTCGTAATCAAACGATGAATTGCGCAGATAAGCTTTTTTCAGACTAATGTAGCCTACTATTAAATTAGCGCATATGCAAGGTATTTAGCTCTATCAACTTGCGCTTAGTAAATTTTCATATGACGATGATGATAATAGTAATAATAATGATAATAATGATGATAATAATGATAATAATAATAAGACAAATAATAATGATAATGTTTTAACACTGTGGCCTTTAGGGGTACTTTTTGCCATATTTGACCTTGACGAATAGGGTCATTTCCAGGCAATTTTATGCCTCTAAAATAATGTTGAAGTCCCTGATGAATACTTTTTACCTCGGGGCAAAAATAATAATAATAAATTTTGAACTTGCGTGGAGGTGGAAATGATCGCTTTGAAAAGGCTTTAGTAAAATCTGAAACGTTCTCCGGCAGTTACATAATATTTATGCATATTATCTTAAATAGAGAAATTTAACGAAGTAGGCCTATTCTATGGTGTAGTAAAATATGATTCATAAATGTGGTTGCAGGCGAATCCCTTAATTGCTTCAAATGTGGTGCAATGGAAGGAAATCCTATAAAGTGTAAGTTTGAGAAATTCTTCTGCCCTGGACGTGATTCGCAATGTGCTACAGTGGTAACAACTACGACAAGAGGTATAGACGACACCTAAAACTTTCTAAATGAATTCTTGTTAGTTAACGCATGTTTCAATAAATATGTCTACAGTAGAATTCAATTCAATTTTATTCAATTCCATGCTGTTCTATTCTATTCTATGCTGTTTTATATACTAGTTCATACAATTCTATTTTATATAATTGAACCTAATCAAAATACTAATACTGGATTGGTCCTACTTCAAATTAGATTAGGTTTCTATCATTATCGTAGGCCTATATTAACATACGATAATAATATTCATTTTAAGTGATTGTAGGCTACTTCGTAATATGTAATCTTTCTTCGTAGACAATGATATACCATATCCTCGTGAAGTTTGGACGTTTTGCGCCACAAAAGAATACATCACCAAAAAGAAAGCCGGTTGCAAGGAGACCATGACTGGTGACGACGTACTTAACCTGAAAGTAAAGAACTGTACCACGTACTGTCGTACAGACGGATGCAATTATCCATTCAGCTTTATTCAACTATAATCCTGCACTGGCTTCCATGGATAATCTTACACAGCATGTAACGCAGGGGAGAAGACATTCAATATGCTTTACAGCGCCATTTTCTCGAGAAATAAATTTAAAAAGTTTAAAAGCATTCGTTAATAATATTTATTATTATTCTCTTTAAATAGTCCGCTTGGCTTATACTTAAGCAAACGTCTCTGACTTTTCTTAAGCTTACTTTGTAAGAATGGATCCTCTGGTTGTCGAATACTGTCTGATTGTCAGTGCAAAGCTCTTCTGTCTCCTTCTCTCCCTAGTCCCCTAGCAACCGGACCTTGATTTTCACTTTCACTTTGTAAGCAATTCTCTCGAGGTACGGCAGGGATCTGCGTGAGGGATCCTTCTCCTCTCTTATTCGTCTGGAACCCCGGATGGTGAGTTGGAATCCTCTCTTCCTCCTTCTCCTGTCGGCGTTAATAGACCTCTCCTGTCAGGCAGTGGGTTTTTTGCTGCCCGCCACCGTCAATGCGCAATGGCTAACTCGATGAGAAGAACGACACGAAGACGTTTCAACAGTTTAAATTCTTATTAACGACCAATTCAACTTAAACGAACAGTTGACAACTTAGTGCACAATGAACAACGACTGTCAACTCGGCGACGACTAATTGCATAAACCTACTGCTCCCTGCCTGAACTAAAACTTAACTCAACTAACGCTGATCACGCTTCCTTTTATAGGCGCCAGGAAGCGGGAAGCTTAGCCTAAATCCCCGGGGACATCACTAACTAAACCATACAAGGACATCACTTGATACATAGCAAGGGGACATACAGCCAACGGGACATCATTGGTATATAGCAAAGGTGGACATCACTTGACGTATGGCAAGGGGGGGCATCAGCCGGGGGGCATTACTAAAGATATAGAAGAGGGGCATCACTAGAGAGATAACGCAGAGGGACATTACTTGAGATATAGCACAGTGGGACATCACTTGACATATAAAACAGAGGGGCATCACTAGAGATGTAATACACAGAGATATAACACAGAGGGACATTTCTTGAGATATAGCAAGGGGACAAAAGTAGTAAGTACTCAGTGAACCGATCCATCAGCACTCAGTGCATCCGTCAATTTCGTTACAGTATCTTCGTAACCATCCTCTGATACGACGCAACGCTCGTGAATAGCTTTTAAGTAGCACTTTTGAAATTATTTTAGAGATTGGAGTTACGATTGTCTAAGAAATAAAAGATTGGTCGTAGCCTTTGCTTTTACTGGCCCAGGACTCCGTACCTCTCAATCACTCGGCATTGTCCAATGTCCATGTTAGATCACAGCCTATAAGAACTGTAGCGAGGGGTGTTCCAGCGGTGCCATGGTACAGGTCGTAATTCAAGAGGGAGGCGCAAATTTTGAGACATTACTTTATCGTGAACTATGATTATAGTTCACGATAAATGAAATAAATGTAATAAAATGAAATGACAAATAATAGTGTGTTTATTTATATATAATTTAATATATACATACCAGGCCTATTTAAAATTGTCATTGACTTTCTGAAAATATTAGTAAATCGCCGTTCAGAACTTTTACATTAGGCCTACATTGCAATGAATCGTAGGCCTATATCTATATATTTTCTTTTGTTTTATCTAGGTTATGTTCTCATAATTTGCATAATTTATGTCGTTATTGGTTAGGTTGATCTTTGGGGAAAGGTGGGGGCGCTAGATTTACTCTTGGCACAGGGCGCAATAATTATAGCTTGGTATACGTTGCTGACAGCTAGATTCGTTCTGTCTCCGGAACGAATTTCCTAAGTATAGGCAGTTTCAGTGTTTCTGCTGTTACAATAGGCTAATTGTGCGCATTTGAGTTATGGTGCATCATATGCCCAAATATATTTCAAAAGCGTTTCTCCCTATTTCATTTCTTTTCCTATTACTGAAAAGGCGTGTTTACCAAAATTTGGCAATATTCTGACATACACTAGGTATCCCACCCAACAACTGAAGTTTTGCAGGAGCGAACCATTACGAGAAATGTCATGGCCTACATGTCATACAAGTTGCACTAGGGGTGTCCAGAAATATGATACATCGCAGAAAACACCCATACTCAAGTTTTTCCCATTATTCCATTCATTAGTTGTCTATAAACCGTTTTTTCAGAGTTTTTAAAGTGTTATCCTGAGGTGGCTCAAAGCCCCAAACATACCCTACTTAAATACCCAGGACTGTAAGGCTTGGGACTAGGTACTTGGGTTCATTGTGAATTTACTCTTTTTATCACAGAAAATTAACAAAGAGTCCGATTTGGACGAACATATTTGGAACTTGTTTGACTGACAAGAGTCACATCTGGGAAAAATGTAGACACCCATATCAAGGTCATTCAAGGTCAACCTCAAGGTCAGAATAAACGAAATCTAGCAAAAACGAGAAAAAATGGCCAGATCTCGGCTAATAATCGTTGAAATCGGCTAGTTTTTTCTCGTTTCTCTCGTCTTGATAAGAACTATTCCTGCAAGAAATAACGCTACTAAATTCAAGGCAATCCAAGGTTATTTTAAGGTCAAAATGGTCAATTAAATGAGAAAATAAGAGAAAATGGCCGTAACTAATACCTCAAAAAATCAGTGGTGGGGAAAAATCAGTGGCTGGACAAATCCAAGCAGTGGTTGGACATTTGAAACACAACTTAAACAGTTAAAATATGCCCTTCTGTATGATGTTTCAAACATAAAATAAAATGTTAATTGCTCTTCATCCATTTTCGAAATTGAGTTATTTATTAAAGTCTATTTGAAAGAACATATTGAAATGAGTTCTTGAAATGAGTTATTGAAATCGAGAGATTAAAAATTGTTATTGCGCAAAGTTATTTAAATGAGTAATTTAAAGAGTTATTGAAAGGTGAAACCACAGTATAAATAATTATAATTATTTATACTGTGGTGAAACCGTTGGTTAACGAAAAGTTATTATTATGAGTTAAGGTCAAAAATTGCTTGAAAGCATCAATGAATTCTTTTACTCTCACCAGGTATTGAAAGAGCAAGAAAAATAACCTAAGATTATAAGTAGAGCTATCTGTAAATTTTAGTGAATAATTGATTAGAGTTATTGTAGGATCAGTATTGTGGTTGTTCCTTAATGCTTTAAAGAGTCATAACAGAAAGATTAATTCTCTATGACTAAGCATAACGAACATTTCTACTTAGATTCCAAATTAATATTTTGAAGTCAGAACTAATACTGATACCTGAAAAAAATCGGTGGTGGGGAAAAATTAGTGGCTGGACAAATCCAAGAAAGTGGTTGGACATTTGTCCGACCACTTAAACAGTTAAAATATGAGTTATTGTAAAATGTTGAAATGAGCTATTGAAAGAGTTGAAAAATATTAAAAGAGTTATTGAAAATGAGTTATTGAAAAGAGAGTTATTGAAAGAGTTATTGAAAAGAGTTATTGAAATGAGTTATTGAAAAGAGTTATTGAAAAAGAGATTATTGAAAAGAGTTATTGAAAAAGTTATTGAAAATGTTATTGAAAAGAGTTATTGAAAGTTATTGAAAAAGAGTTATTGAAAAGAGAGTTATTGAAAGAGTTATTGAAAAGAGTTATTGAAAAGAGTTATTGAAAAGAGTTATTGAAAATAGTTATTGAAGGGAGTTATTGAAAAAAGTTATTGAAAATAGTTATTGAAAATAGTTATTGAAAAGAGTTATTGAAAAAAGTTATTGAAAAGAGTTATTGAAAAGAGTCATTGAAAAGAGTTATTGAAAAGAGTTATTGAAAAGAGTTATTGAAAAGAGTTATTGAAAAGAGTTATTGAAAGAGTTATTGAAATAAGTTATTGAAAAGAGTTATTGAAATGAGTTATTGAAAGAGTTATTGAAAAGAGTTATTGAAAAGAGTTATTGAAAAGAGTTATTGAAAAAAGTTATTGAAAAGAGTTATTGAAATGAGTTATTGAAAGTTAGAGTTATTGAAAAGAGTTATTGAAAGAGTTATTGAAATGAGTTATTGAAAATAGTTATTGAAAAGAGTTATTGAAAAAGAGTTATTGAAAAGAGTTATTGAAAAGAGTTATTGAAAAGAGTTATTGAAACAAGTTATTGAAAATGGTTATTGAAAAGAGTTATTGAAAAGAGTTATTGAAAAGAGTTATTGAAAATAGTTATTGAAAATAGTTATTGAAAAGAGTTATTGAAAAGAGTTATTGAAAAGAGTTATTGAAAAGAGTTATTGAAATGAGTTATTGAAAAGAGTTATTGAAAAGAGTTATTGAAAAGAGTTATTGAAAAGAGTTATTGAAAAGAGTTATTGAAAAGAGTTATTGAAAAGAGTTATTGAAAAGAGTTATTGAAAAGAGTTATTGAAAAGAGTTATTGAAAAGAGTTATTGAAATGAGTTATTGAAAAGAGTTATTGAAAAGAGTTATTGAAAGAGTTATTGAAAAGAGTTATTGAAAAGAGTTATTAAAAAAGAGTTATTGAAAAGAGTTATTTAGTTATTGAAAAGAGTTATTGAAAAAGAGTTATTGAAAAGAGTTATTGAAAAGAGTTATTGAAAACGAGTTATTGAAAAGAGTTATTGAAATGAGTTATTGAAAAGAGTTATTGAAAAGAGTTATTGAAAATAGTTATTGAAAAGAGTTATTGAAATGAGTTATTGAAATGAGTTATTGAAAAGAGTTATTGAAATGAGTTATTGAAATAGAGTTATTGAAAAGAGTTATTGAAATGAGTTATTGAAAAGAGTTATTGAAAAGAGTTATTGAAAAGAGTTATTGAAAAGAGTTATTGAAAAGAGTTATTGAAAAGAGTTATTGAAAAGAGTTATTGAAAAGAGTTATTGAAAAGAGTTATTGAAAAGAGTTATTGAAAATAGTTATTGAAAAGAGTTATTGAAAAGAGTTATTGAAAAGGAGTTATTGAAATGAGTTATTGAAAAGAGTTATTGAAAAGAGTTATTGAAAAGAGTTATTGAAAAGAGTTATTGAAAAGAGTTATTGAAAAGAGTTATTGAAAAGAGTTATTGAAATGAGTTATTGAAAAGAGTTATTGAAAAGAGTTATTGAAAAGAGTTATTGAAAATAGTTATTGAAAAGAGTTATTGAAAATAGTTATTGAAAATAGTTATTGAAAAGAGTTATTGAAAAGAGTTATTGAAAAGAGTTATTGAAAAGAGTTATTGAAAAGAGTTATTGAAAAGAGTTATTGAAAGTAGTTATTGAAATGAGTTATTGAAAATAGTTATTGAAAAGAGTTATTGAAAAGAGTTATTGAAAAGAGTTATTGAAAAGAGTTATTGAAAAGAGTTATTGAAAAGAGTTATTGAAAAGAGTTATTGAAAAGAGTTATTGAAAAGAGTTATTGAAAAGAGTTATTGAAAGAGAGTTATTGAAAAGAGTTATTGAAAAGAGTTATTGAAAAGAGTTATTGAAAAGAGAAAAGAGTTATTGAAAAGAGTTATTGAAAAGAGTTATTGAAAAGAGTTATTGAAAAGAGTTATTGAAAAGAGTTATTGAAAAGAGTTATTGAAAAGTAGTTATTGAAAAGAGTTATTGAAAAGAGTTATTGAAAATAGTTATTGAAAAGAGTTATTGAAAAGAGTTATTGAAAATAGTTATTGAAAAGAGTTATTGAAAAGGGTTATTGAAAAGAGTTATTGAAAAGAGTTATTGAAAAGAGTTATTGAAAAGAGTTATTGAAAAGAGTTATTGAAAAGAGTTATTGAAAAGAGTTATTGAAATGAGTTATTGAAAAGAGTTATTGAAAAGAGTTATTGAAAAAAAGAGTTATTGAAAAGAGTTATTGAAAAGAGTTATTGAAAAGAGTTATTGAAAAGAGTTATTGAAAAGAGTTATTGAAATGAGTTATTGAAAATAGTTATTGAAAAGAGTTATTGAAAAGAGTTATTGAAAGAGTTATTGAAAAGAGTTATTGAAAAGAGTTATTGAAAAGAGTTATTGAAAAGAGTTATTGAAAATAGTTATTGAAAATAGTTATTGAAAATAGTTATTGAAAAGAGTTATTGAAAAGAGTTATTGAAAAGAGTTATTGAATGAGTTATTGAAAAGAGTTATTGAAAAGTGTTATTGAAAATAGTTATTGAAAATAGTTATTGAAATGAGTTATTGAAAATAGTTATTGAAGATAGTTATTGAAAAGAGTTATTGAAAAGAGTTATTGAAAAGAGTTATTGAAAAGAGTTATTGAAAAGAGTTATTGAAATGAGTTATTGAAAATGAGTTATTGAAAAGAGTTATTGAAATGAGTTATTGAAAAGAGTTATTGAAAATAGTTATTGAAAAGAGTTATTGAAAAGAGTTATTGAAAAGAGTTATTGAAAAAGAGTTATTGAAAAGAGTTATTGAAAAGAGTTATTGAAAAGAGTTATTGAAATGAGTTATTGAAAAGAGTTATTGAAAAGAGTTATTGAAAATAGTTATTGAAAAGAGTTATTGAAAAAGAGTTATTGAAAAGAGTTATTGAAAAGAGTTATTGAAAAGAGTTATTGAAAAGAGTTATTGAAAAGAGTTATTGAAATGAGTTATTGAAAAAGAGTTATTGAAAATAGTTATTGAAAAGAGTTATTGAAAATAGTTATTGAAATGAGTTATTGAAATGAGTTATTGAAAAAGAGTTATTGAAAAGAGTTATTGAAAGAGTTATTGAAAATAGTTATTGAAAAGAGTTATTGAAAAGAGTTATTGAGTTATTGAAATGAGAGTTATTGAAAAGAGTTATTGAAAAGAGTTATTGAAGAGAGTTATTGAAAGAGTTATTGAAATGAGTTATTGAAAAGAGTTATTGAAAAGAGTTATTGAAAGAGTTATTGAAAAGAGTTATTGAAAAGACTTATTGAAAGGAGTTATTGAAAAGAGTTATTGAAAATAGTTATTGAAAAGAGTTATTGAAAGAGTTATTGAAATGAGTTATTGAAAAGAGTTATTGAAAGAGTTATTGAAAAGCGTTGTTGAAAAGAGTTATTGAAAAGGGTTATGAAAAGACTTATTGAAAGGAGTTATTGAAAAGAGTGATTGAATATAGTTATTGAAAATAGTTATTGAAAATAGTTATTGAAAGAGTTATTGAAAATGAGTTATTGAAAAAGAGTTATTGAAAAGAGTTATTGAAAAGAGTTATTGAAAAGAGTTATTGAAAATTGTTATTGAAAAGAGTTATTGAAAGAGTTATTGAAAAGAGTTATTGAAATGAGTTATTGAAATGAGTTATTGAAAAAAGTTATTGAAAAGAGTTATTGAAAACAGTTATTGAAAATAGTTGAAATGAGTTATTGAAATGAGTTATTGAAAAGAGTTATTGAAAATAGTTATTGAAGAGAGTTATTGAAACAGTTATTGAAAAGGGTTATTGAAAAGAGTTATTGAAAAGAGTTATTGAAAAGAGTTATTGAAAAGAGTTATTGAAAAGAGTTATTGAAAAGAGTTATTGAAAAGAGTTTTTCAAAAGAGTTTTTGAAAAGAGTTATTGAAAATAGTTATTGAAAAGAGTTATTGAAAGAGTTATTGAAAGGAGTTATTGAAAAGAGTTATTGAAATGAGTTATTGAAAAGAGTTATTGAAAATAGTTATTGAAAGAGTTATTGAAAAGAGTTATTGAAAAGAGTTATTGAAAAGAGTTATTGAAATGAGTTATTGAAAAGAGTTATTGAAATGAGTTATTGAAAAGAGTTATTGAAAATAGTTATTGAAAAGAGTCATTGAAATGAGTTATTGAAAAGAGTTATTGAAATGAGTTATTGAAAGAGTTATTGAAAAGAGTTATTGAAAAGAGTTATTGAAAATAGTTATTGAAAAGAGTTATTGAAATGAGTTATTGAAAAGAGTTATTGAAAAGAGATATTGAAAAGAGTTATTGAAAAGAGTTATTGAAAAGAGTTATTGAAAAGAGTTATTGAGTTATTGAAGAGAGTTATTGAAAACAGTTATTGAAGAGGGTTATTGAAAGACTTATTGAAATGGGTTATTTAAAATTATTGATTGAAAAGCGTTATTGAAGAGGGTTATTGAAAAGAGTTATTGAAATGAGTTATTTAAAAGAGTTATCGAAATAGCGTTATTGAAAAGGGTTATTGTTAGTAGTTATTGTAAATGAGTTATTGAGATGAGTTATTGAAAATACTTATTGAAAATCGTTATTGTTAGTAGTTGTTGTAAACGGCTATTTATTCAGAATAGTTATTGAAATGAGTTAATTAAAAGATCTATTGAAGGGAGTTATTGTAAAACAGTTATTGTAGAATAGTTATTGAAATGACTTATTAAAAGGAGTTATTGAAGGGAGTTATTGAAACATAGTTATTGTAATATAGTTATTGAAAGACTTATTGAAAAAAGTTATTTAAAAGAGTTATTGAAAATAGTCATTGAAAAGCGTTTTTGAAAGGAACTATTGAAAAGAGCTATTGAAAAGAGTCATTGAAAAGTGTTATTGAAATGAGTTATTTATTGAATAGAATTATCGAAAAGTGTTATTGAAATGAGATATTGTAATGAATTATCGAAAATGTGTCATTGGAAAAAGATAGCGTAAAGTGTTGCTGAAAATAGTCATTGAAAATAGTTACTGAAATAAGTTGTTGAAAATAGTTATTGAAAAGAAGTTATTGTAAAGAGTTATTGAAAATAAGTTATTTAAAATAGTTATTGAAAGAGTTATTAAGAAAAGGGTTATTTTAAAAGAGTTATGGAAAAGAGTTATTGAAAAGAGTGATTGAAAAGAATTATGGAAAATGAGTTATTCAAAAAGATATTGTAAAGTGTCATTGAAAATAGTTATTCAAAAGTGTTATTGAAATGTGTCATTAATAAATAGTTATTGAAGATAGTTATTGAATGAGTTACTGAAAATAACTAGTTATTGAAGAGAGTTATTGAAAGAGTCATTGAAAGCGTCACAGAAAGGAGCTATTGAAAAGGGTTTATTGAAAAGAGTTATTGAAATGAGTTATTGAATAGTGTTATTGAAATAAGTTATTGAAATGAGTTATTGAAATGACATATTGAAAAAGTTATTAAAAAGAGTTATTGAAAAGAATTACCGAAAAGAGTTATTGGTTTTTTAAAATTTTTTTGAAAAGTTAAAAAATTAAAAAAATTTTTTAAAAAATTTTTTAAAAAAAATTTAAAATTTTTTAAAAGGGGAAAAAATTATTTAAAAAAAAAATTAAATTTTTGGGAAAAAATTATTTAAAAAATTATTATTAAAAAAATTAAAATTAATTAAAAAATTTTTTAAAAAAAATTAAAGAAAAAAAAAAGGGGGGAAAAGGAAAAAAAAAAAAAAGGGGAAAAATTTTAAAATTTTAAAAAATTTTTTAAAAAAAAAAGGTTTTAAAAAAAATTTTTAAAAATTTTTAAAAATTTTAAAAGGTTTTGGGAAAAAGAAAAAATTGAAAAAAAAAAAAAGGGGGGAAAAAAAAAGGGAAAAGGAAAAAAAGGAAAAAAAGGGGGAAAAAATTTTTTAAAAAAAAATATTAAAAAAATTTTAAAAAATTTTTAAAAAAAAAAAGGTTTTAAAAAAATTTAAAAAAAATTTTAAAAAAAAGGGGGGAAAAAAAAAAAGGGGGGTTTTAAAAAAAAAAAGGGGAAAAAAAAATTTTTAAAAAGGGCCAAAAAATTTTTAAAAAATTTTTAAAAAAAATTTTAAAAAAAATTTTTTAAAAATTTTTTTAAAAAAAAGGGAAAAAAATTTTTTAAAAAAATTTTAAAAAGGGCTTTTTGGGGGGAAAAAGGGTTTTAAAGGGGTTTTTAAAAAAATTTTAAAAAAAATTTAAAAAAAATTTTAAAAAATTTTTAAAAATTTTAAAAAATTTTTTAAAAAAATTTTTAAAAAAAAAAAAAAAACTTTTAAAAAAATTTTTAAAAAAAAAATTTTAAAAAAAATTTTTAAAAATTTTAAAAGGGGGTTTAAAAGGGTTTTAAAAATTTTTAAAAAAATTAAATGAAAAAAGAAAAAATTTTTTTTTAATTTTTTTTTTTTAAAAAAAAAAAAAAGGGGGAAAAAAAAAAATTAAAAAAAATTTTTTTTGAAAAAAAAATTTTTTTTTTTTTTAATTTTTAAAAAAAAATTTTAAAAATTTTTTAAAAAATTTTTTTTTTAAAAATTTTTTTTAAAAATTTTTAAAATTGGAAAAAAAAATTTTAAAAAAAAATTTTAAAAGGGGTTTTTAAAATTTTTTTGGGTTTTAAAAAAATTTTTTTTAAAAAAAAAAAAAATTTTTTTAAAAGGGGAAAATTAAAAAAAAAGGAAAGAAAATTTTTTAAAAAAGTTTTAAAAGGTTTTTGAAAAATTTTTTTAAAAAAAAAAAAGGGGAAAAAAAAAAAAAAAATTTTTTTTTTGTTTTAAAAAATTTTAAAAAAATTTTAAAAAATTTTTTTGAAAAGTTTTAAAAAATTTTTTTAAAATTTTAAAAAAATTTTTTTGAAAAGGTTTTTAAAATTTTTTAAAAAATTTTTTAAATTTTTTAAAATTTTTGGGGAAAAATTTAAAAAAAAATTTGGGGGGAAAAAAAAAATTTTTGGGTTTTTTGGGTTTTTTAAAAATTTTTTGAAAGGGAAAAAATTGGGTTTTTTTTTTAAAAAAAAAAAAAAAAAAAATTTTTGGGGGAAAAAAAAAAAAAATTTTTAAAAATTTTTTTTTAAAAAAAAAGGAAAAGGGGGGGAAAAAAATTTTTAAAAAAGGGGTTTTTAAAGAAATTTTGAAAATTATTAAAATTAAAATGAAAAATTTTTGGGAAAAAATTTAAAAAATTTAAATTTTTTTTTAAAAATTTTTTTTTAAAAAAATTTTTAAAAAAAAAAAAAAAGGGGAAAAAAAAAATTTTTAAAAAAAAGGAAAGGAAAAAAAAAAAAAAAAGGGGGGTTTTTTTTTAAAAAAAAAAAATTAAAAAAAAGGGAAAAAAGGGGGAAAAAATTTTTTTTAAAAAAAAAAAAAAATATTAAAAAGTTTTTAAAAAAAAATTTTAAAAAAATTTTTAAAAATTTTTAAAAAATTTAAAAAAAAAAAAAGAAAAAAAAGAAAAAAAGGGGAAAAAAGGTTTTAAAAAATTTTTTTAAAAAAATTTTTAAAAAAAAGTTAAAAAAGTTTTTAAAAAATTTTTTAAAAATTATTTTAAAAAATTTTTTTTTTTGGAAAAACCCTTTTTTAAAATTAAATTTTAAAAAAAGGGGTTTTTTTTTAAAAAAAAAAAAATTTTTTGAAAAAAATTTTTTTTGGTTTTAAAAAATTTTTAAAAAAAAAAAATTTTTTAAAAAAAAAAAAAAAAAATTTTTTAAAAGGGGAAAAAATTTTTTTAAAAAAAGAAAAAAATTGAAAAAAAAGGGAAAAAAAATTGAAAAAAATTTTTAGAAAGGAAAGGGTTTTTTTTAAAAAAAAATTAAAAAATTTTAAAAAAAATTTTTAAAAAATTTTTTTTTTAAATTTTTTTAAAAATTTTTTTGGGGGTTTTGGGGGGTTTTTTTGAAAAGTTATTGAAAAGATTTTTGAAAATTTTAAAAGGGTTTTTAAAAAAAAAAAAAAAATTTTAAAAAATTTTTTTGGGGTTTTAAAAAATTTTAAAAATTTTTAAAAGGTTTTAAAAAATTTTTAAAAAAATTTTTTAAAAATTTTAAAAAAAAAAAAAAGTTTTAAAAAATTTTTAAAAGGGTTTTAAAAAATTTTAAAAAAAAAATTTTTAAAAAATTTTAAAAAATTTTTTTTTAAAAAAAAAAAAAAAAAAAATTTTTTTAAAAAAATTTTTAAAAAATTTTTTTTAAAAAAGGGGTTTGGGGGAAATTTAAAGAAAAAAGGGGGGGGAAAAAAAAAAATTTTAAAAAAAAAAAAAATTTAAAATTAAAAATTAAAAAATTAAAAAATTAAAAAATTTTAAAAAATTTTAAAAAAATTTTAAAAAAAAACCAAAATTTTTAAAAAAAAAAATTTTAAAAAAGGGTTTTTTAAAAAAAAGATTTTGAAAAAAGAATTTTTAAAAAATTTTTAAAAATTTTTTTAAAAAAAAAATTTTTAAAAATTTTTTTAAAAAAAGAAAAGGAAAAAAAAAAAAAGGGAAAAAAAATTTTAAAAAATTTTTTTTATTGGGAAAAATTTTTTAAAAGTTATTTAAAAAGGTTTTTAAAAAATTTTTTTTAAAATTTTTTTAAAAAAATTTAAAAAAAAATTAAAAGGAAAGAAAAAATTTAAAAAAAAATTTTAAAAAAAAAATTTTTAAAAAATTTTAAAAAAGGGGTTTTTAAAAAATTTTTTAAAAAAAAAAAGGTTTTTTAAAAAATTAAAAAAAAACTTAAAAAATTAAAAAAGGTTTTAAAAAAATTTTTAAAAAAATTTTTAAAATTTTTAAAAAAAGGGGTTTTTTAAAAAGGGTTTTTGAAAAATTATTAAAATTTTTAAAAAAAATTTTAAAAGGGTTTTAAAAAAAGGGTTTTAAAAGGGGTTTTTGAAAAAAATTTTTTAAAAGGTTTTAAAAGGGTTTTAAAAATTTTTTAAAAAAATTTTTTTTTTTTTAAAATTTTAAAAAATTTTTAAAAAATTTTTAAAAATTTTAAAAAATTTTTAAAAAAAATTTTTAAAAAAAATTTAAAAAAAATTTTTAAAAATTTTTTGAAAATTAAAAAAAAGGGTTTTTGGGGGTTTTAAAAAAAGGTTTTTTTGGGGTTTTTTTAAAAAAATTTTAAAAAAAATTTTAAAAAAAAATTTTAAAAAATTTTAAAAAATTTTAAAAAAAAAATTTAAAAAAGGGTTTTAAAAAATTTTTTTTTAAAATTTTTAAAAAATTATTAAAAAAGGGTTTTTAAAAAATTTTTTAAAATTTTTAAAAAATTTTAAAAATTTTTTAAAAAAAAAAAAAAGGGTTTTAAAAAAATTTTAAAAAAATTTTTTAAAAAAAAAAATTGAAAAATTATTGAAAAGTTATTTAAAAAAGTTAATTTAAAAAGGGGTTTTTTAAAAAGGTTTTAAAATTTTAAAAAGGGGGGAAAAAATTTTTTTTAAAAAAAATTTTAAAAGGGGAAAAAAAATTTTAAAAAAATTTTTAAAAAAAAAAAAAAGGGGAAAATTAAATTTTAAAAAAATTTTTTAAAATTTTTTAAAAAAAATTTTAAAAAAAAAAAAGGGGGTTTTTGGGGGTTTTTTAAAATTTTTAAAAAAATTAAAATTAAAAAATTTTTTAAAAAAAAAAAAAAAAAAAAAAAAAAAAAAAGGGGGGTTTTTGAAAAAGTTATTGAAAAAGTTAAATTTAAAAATTATTTTGGGAAAAATTTTAAAAAAATTTTAAAAAAATTTTAAAAAATTATTTTTAAAAAAATTTTTTTTAAAAAATTTTTTTTTTTTAAAAAAAATTTTTTTGAAAAAGGTTTTAAAAAAAAATTTTTTGGGGAAAAAAAAAAGGTTTTGGAAAAAAAGGGGGGAAAAAAATTTTTAAAAATTAAAAAAAATTTTAAAAAAAATTTTTTTTAAAAATTTTTTTTTAAAAAAGGGAAAGGAAAATTTTTTTTGGGGGGAAAAAAATTTTAAAAAAAAAAACCTTTTTTAAAATTTTTTTTTTAAAAAAAAAAGGGAAAGGGAAAAGAAAATTTTTTAAAAAAGTTAAAAAAATTTAAAAAAAATTGAAAGGGTTTTTTAAAGGAAAAAAAATTTTTTTAAAAAAAATTAAAAAATTTTTTTAAAAAATTAAAAAATTATTAAAAAAATTTTTTTAAAAAAAATTTTTAAAAAAAAAATTTTTAAAAATTTTTTTTTTAAAAAATTTTTAAAAAAATTTTAAAAAAATTTTTAAAAAATTTTTTAAAAAAAAAAAATTTTTTTTTAAAAATTTTTTAAAAAAAAAAAAAAATTAAAAAAATTTAAAAATTTTTTTTTTTTAAAAAATTTTTTTGGAAAAATTAAAAATTATTAAAAAATTAAAAAAATTAAAATTTTTTTAAAATTATTTTTTAAAAAATTAAAAATTTTTTAAAAATTTTTAAAAAAATTTTAAAAAAAATTTTTTTTGGAAAAAAAAAAAAAAAATAAAAACCCCCCAAATTTCCCCCCCCAAAAAAACAAAAAAACCCCCCCTTTAAAAAATTCAAAAAAGGGGGAAAAAAAAAAAAGGTTTTAAAAAAAATTTTAAAAAAAAAAAAAAAAATTAAAAAAAAAATTAAAATAAAATTTTAAAAAAAACCCCAAAAAAAAAAACCAAGGGGGGAAAAAAAACCTTTTGGAAAGGTTTGGGAAAAAAACCCCCAAAAAAAAAAACCTTAAAGGGGGTTTTTTTTTAAAAAACCCCCTTTTTTTTTTTTAAGGGTTTTCCCAAAAATTTTTTAAACCCCTTTTTTAAAATTTTCCCTTTTTTTTTAAAAAAAGGGGTTTTAAAAAAAGGCCCCTTTTTAAAAAAAAAAAAGGGAAAAAAAAATTTTAAAAAAAAAGGGGGGAAAAAAGGAAAATTTTTTTTAAAAAAAAAAAGGGAAAAAACGAGGGAAAATTTTTTGGTTTTAAAATTTTTTTTAAAAAAAAAAAAAAAAAAAATTTGGTTTTTTCCAAAATTTAAAAAAAAATTTTTTTTTTTCCCCCCTTTTTTTTTTAAATTTTTTTTCCCTTTTTCCCCCTTTTTTTTCCCCAAAAATTTTTGGGCCCCCCCCAAAAAAAATTTTTTTTAAAGGGGTTTTTTAATTTTCCCCCCCTTTTTTCCCCCCCTTAAGGGAATTTTAAAATTTTTTTCCCCCCCGGGTGGGGCCCTTTTTTTAAAGGGAAACCCAAAAAAAAAAGGGGGTTTTTAAAAATTTTTTTTAAAAAAAAAAAAATTTTTTGGGGGAAAATTTGGGGAAAATTTAAAAAAAACCCAATTTTAAAAAAAAAAATTTTTTTCGCCAAAAGTTTTTAATTTTTTAACCCTTTTTTTTTTCCCCCTTTTTCCCCCCTTTTCCCAAAAAATTTTCCTTTTAAGGGTTTTTCCTTTTTTTCTTTTTTTTTTTTTGGGTTTTTTTTAAAAATTTTTTTGGTTTCTAACCTTTTCCAAAAAAAAAATTTTTTTTTTAAAAAAAAAAAATTTTTTTCCCAAAAAAAAATTTTTTTTTTTTTGGCTTTTTTTTTAATTTTTTTTTTGGTTTTTTTTTTTTTTTAAATTTTTTTTTTTTTTTTTTTTGTTTTTTTAAAAAAAAAAAAAAAAAAAAAAAAAAAAAAAAAAAAAAAAAAAAAAATAAAAAAGAAATTTAATTTTTAACCCGTTTGTTTTTTTTCTTGTCTTTCCCCCAAAGTTTTAAGGGGAAACTTTTCAATTTTAAATTATCCTTTCTTTGAATTTTATCTTTTTAGGGGGTTTAATCCCCGGTTTTTTGCTGGTTTTCCAGATTTCTTCAATTCCGAAACCGTTAAGGCTCTGAGGTTAGGGGGAAACCCAAATTTTACCGTTTTGGCTCCCTTAAACCCAAGGGTAAATATTTAAAGGTTTTCTGGTTTTGGGGTTGTTCGGCCTTTCCCCCCGGAAACAGTTTCCAATTTCCGGGTTTGGGTAAAAAAAATTAAAAAAACTCTAAGTTTGGTTGTTTTTTAAATAAAACCATTTAAAATTTATAATTGCTTCCGAAAGTTTTAATATTCCCTTAAAAGGTTGGTTTTGTTTAAAAAAACTTGTTTTTTTCCTGCTTTCCCCTTTTCCAACCTGTTTTATTCAATTGATTTTTGGGTTTTTTTTTCCTTTTTTTATGGAAAAAAACGTTTTTTGCCGCATTTTAAAAGAAGAAAGGTGGGGCAAACTGTGGGGAAAACAAAAGCCTTTTAATTTAAGGTTTAAAATACCCGCCATTTAAAATGCTTTCCCAATTTTTCAGTTTCGACTCCAAAATTAAACCTTAATTAAACTGTTGTAAAAAACCAGATTTATTTTGGTTTTTGGTTTTTTTAATTTTTTTTAAAGCAAATTTTAAACTTATTGTTTCTGTTATTTTTCGGGGGTTTTAATTTTAAAAATCATTTTGGTTTTCTTTTTTCCTTTTTTCCAAATTCATGAAGGTTTTTAAGGTTTTATTTTTTACGGGAAAAAAACCTTCAGTACTTAAAAAAAATTTTTCCAAAAAGTTTGTACGGGTTTAAATTTTTTTAGTATTAAATTCCCGGTCCCCCATTTTGGGGTTTCCTTTTGAAGTTTGAACTTTTACAAACGTGAAATTTTAAAAATTCACCGGGTAAATTTAACCCTTTTAATTTAAGTTTGGCCATTGGGTAGGGGGTTTCTGGATTTAATAGTCATAACCCTTGAAAAATCAGTGGTTTTTTTTATTTTTTTAAATTAATGAATTTTTTTAAAATTTTTTTTTAAATTGAAAAAATTTTAGGGCCTTTTTTGTTTTTAAATCCCCAACCGGAAAGGCCAGTTTTTTTTTTGGGGTAGGGTTTGGAATTTTTAATTTTGGGCTGTTTATTTTTTCCCAATGTAAAATTGGTCTTTTTAAACCTCGCCACCCAAAATTTAACCCCTTTTTTAACGGCCCGGGTTCGGGCCCCGCCTTTTAAACCCCGGGGGGGCATGCCAACCTGTTTTCGGTGAAAAGGCCTTATTTCCGAAGTTTTTAAAAATTTTGGAAAAATAAAGAACAGGGGAAATCCTTTTAACCCGGAAACACCTTTGTATGTTAAAGTTAGGTGGGGACTTTAAGATTGTTTTATGGTTGTTTTAAAGAACCCCCCAGTTTCCCGGGGTTTAAATAATTTAAACCCTTTTGGGGGCCAAAATTTTTTAGGGGCCCCTTTGGGGTGCTAAGAGTTCGGGAAATTGGGGTGGTAATTTGGGTTCCAAAAAAAGGAAATTAAACCCCAAATAGGCAGAAAAGGGATTTAATTTTATGGTTTTTCCAAAAGACTAATTCTTTTTGGGTTTTTTACAAAATTGTTTTAAAAATTTTAATTTTTTTAAAGGGGGTTTGAACGTGATTTAAAATTAAAGGGAAATTTGGGAAAAAGGGAAATAAATTTGGGGTTTCCAAAAAAGGGTGTTTAAAATTTTTAAAGTGGGTAAAAGACCTTTTGTTGTTTGGGCTTTTCTTTGGGGTTTTTTCAAAAAATTTAAAAAAAAAAATTGGGTTTTACTTTTTTAAATTGGAAATTTTAACCATCAACTTTTTCCAAATTTTGTTAAAAATTTGGGTTCAATGGTCGGTAAAAAGACCTCCCTTTTGTTGTTTTTTTAACTTAATTAAAAAAACTTTTAATTAAAGATGTAAAATTTTTTACAGGGTTTGCTAACTCTACACTGGGATCTGGTCTATGTATTAAGCTAGTGCCCTCCCTAGTGACAGGGCTTGCACCAAGGTCACCCCCGGGGTAATCCAGGTCCTCACCACTACTCCTCAACTGTACCAGGGATGCGCCGGAGTGTAAGGTGACAGGACATGTGCCTGCGGACTTCGGGTGGAAGTCAACCCGCTCCTCTAGCGAATCAGGGTTCTTCTGAATTGGGGACCCAGCCTTTCGAGGAGATCCAGGGTAACCCAGGTGCTTACCAGGCTCCGTACTATCCACTAAAGACCTTAGCTGCAACAGCTCTGCCCAAAGTGACTGATTCTCAGCTATGGCCTTCTGCATTGGACTTAAATTGCTACTACCGGGGAGGACTACACTATCTATCCCCTTGGCCATACCCCTTGCATTTCCATCTTCTTCCTCATCAGACATGAAATCAGACATTGGAATGTCGGCTTAGCCAATAACTCAGGTTTTATTTAAAGACAGATTAATTCAACAGTGATGTACAGCAATTCAGAAAGTCTGCGATTTGCAGTATCGAGCTATACAGGTGTAATCAATTTCAATCAAGTAAAGCCAAATCAGAATTAACTTAACAAACTGACAGGCTGCGGCCAATAGCAACATAAATCAAACCCCGTGTCACTCTATTCAATCACAAAAGAACTTAGAAGAGTTATTGTGCTCATGCGGTGCTTACTTAAGGGCGGCCATTTGCAATTCTTAAACAGGCGGGAGGGAAGCTCAATTCTACTCACTCAAACTACCTAATCTGGGCGCTATAGCAATTGTCGACGATACCACCTCAGTCTTGCGGACAAAATCCACAAACTGGCATATACCTCGTATCGCATCAAACACAAATGCCTATAATCTAGGTTACAAGAAACCCACAACGCCAAAATGTCATCCGCCATCGGCCAAACCAACCCAAGAAGAAGAAGACGGAAGTACGTCACCAAAAACAGAGCACTGAAGCCCTACGTGACCTATTTCTCTGCAAGATCATTGGCGGGTTCAACATCCATCAGAACTAGGACAAGGCCTGGTTTTTAGAAACCCTTCTATCCAATTGCTATCTACTGCAAACAGGTTACCAAAAAGGCTGGATTCTTACACCCTTCCCCACCCACTTCAAGTGGCAACGCCACTTGGGCAAAACCATTGGTCAGGTCACATGACCTAAAGTTAACAGGTTTACAAAATTAAAAGAATCCAGGTAACCTTAACATGCTACACATTTAACAGTAACATCTTGGACTCTTAGCCATTAAAACAGGTAATGTAAACACCTCAGGCTCTCAGCTGTGAAGAGCAAACAACATGATCCCAAAATAAAACTTCACGAAAGAGAACCTTCTTCAAAGCTTCAAATATTTAGCATCACACCAAAAGAATGGTTGACTTTGCACCTTATGACAAAATCCCAATCAAGCTGCACTAACTTAACTTGCCTGAGTGACCTCATTAAAGACCAAAACCTTGGTGGTCACTGGCTATGCATAACAAGAAAGCATGTCAGTCAAAGAATTAATAAAATACACAAAACATCAATTACTGCAGCCTAGCATTTGACACTCAGCCTAAACAAAGTTGACTGATAACTTCTTTGATTTTCCAAGAGGCAAAAACTTGATACTTTCATCAGCATCAAACATTACTACTTACATCTTGATTAACCTTGATCTAATCAGTTACATCTTACTCTTAAGCACAGATTAACTACAGATCATAATAAAGAAAAGCATTTACTTATGACAATTAAACCTGAGCAGCCTTCAACTACATTATTAACCTTAATGCACTTCTGTAGCACCATCTCAGTTGAGCAGTTATGACTAGATAGTGTTCATTTCAATAGACAGGACAGACAGAAACCTACTGACTTAGTAGTACATAACATGATTCAGCACAGTAGAACAATCACCATTCCTTAAGTTGACTACACTTAAATGACACAGCCTTAGTCTAACATGGTGGGATAGCAATGTATACTATCACAAGAAAATAACATTCATTATTATCACATATCATCTGTTTAGGCTAACTCAGTTCATCGCCCTACAGTTATTAAAATACACAGTAAACACAGCATGAAAAGGAAAGTTACTGAATTTGCAGTAAAGTCATCAAAAATAAAACATAACAGAAGAGATCTACTCCTCAGGCTAAAACTGGTCGCAATCAAGCGACTGGACGTCCTCTAATGTGATAAGGTATTTAGGCAATCTCAATTAGACCTCACACATTAGTAGCATTTCTAACCTACTTTGATAACCTACTTAGGCTTGCACACCAAACCTTAATAACTCATCAGATGCTGGGAACAACCTTAAGCACTAATAGGGTCACCCATGAAAACACCTTGATTACAGATTACAATTACAACCTGGACCAATAGTAAATTCTTCCTACACATATTGTAGGTAACAAAATCAAATGACCAACAGGCAACACATGACTTAGCATCAGACAAAATGCTCAACTAGAAAGTAGGTCACCAAAATAATCATTGGTCTGAACTTTCAAAATACACATGACCTGATTAGGTGCTCTATAGCAACTTACACACAAGCAAAAGTTTACTAAGATGTCAATTACGCTTAGTCAGAATCCTTAAGCAATGACAAACTTGATTCATATTTATCATTGTACACAAATTAAATGAAAGCTCTACTCAGCAGTACTTCAAGAAAGAAAATCAACCTCATTGCAATCAAACATACAAATTTCCAAGCATTTCACAACTGTATCTGCATCAGTTCAACAAAAGCTGAGATTAATGATTCTTATCACCACACAAATGACTACAAACATGACCACTAACATCTCAATTATCCCGGAATATGAATTCCACTCAGCCATGTACACTTGTCACAACCACCTTTTTACATCACCAAGACACAGTAGTGTCTAACGGAAAACTCTAGGGAGCAACAAATTACGTTGGAGCCTCCAGCTTAAAATTAAGCATGCTTCACAACAGCTCAACCTAACCTCACAGTTTCCAGAACAAAGGTGCACCCAAGTGACAAACGCTGGATCAACCATTCCATAAACCCAAGCCCATGCTCAAGGTTACCTCCTAAATTACAGGACCTCGGCCATGACCAGCAAACTAGGTCATTCATATTATACACAGATCTTCATCCTGCACAAGACAAATGGCGACAATCAACTCCAGCTAATGAAGAACAATACAGAGATAACATTTTACACAGCTGATTGCACTCAAAATTGTCATCTGAAAACCTCTGGATCTTAATTCACATTCACTCATAAAGAAAACCTGATTTCTAAAACCTATTATCAACTAGTTACAGAATATCAAACTCAACTGTAACTAGTTCTTTTCTCACAGCTATGCATAATAATGTCAGCTTTACAGTAACATCAGTATTTACAATAAGCAATGCAATGAGAGCAATTCACACAATGACTGCTATTACAGTTCAAAATGACACTCAAGGTCTTTTAGCTTTGAGGGTCAACAAGTACATTAATGGACAAAGGCTTATTCAACTATTTACATGCTATTTACAACAGTATTTACATGTATTTACAACAATAAACTAAGAAGAGGCACAAATCTTTGTATCATTCATCAAAATCTAAATCAAAACACTTTTAACCTTACTTGGTTAGCAAAACCATCGCAATTAAGCGATTTAAATCACTTCTAATCAACACTCATTTAACCACAATTCACAAGGAAAAACAACAATTAATGACCGAGTTGCATTTAAAGGAACATCATTAGAGATTTGAATACATGGTGCTAACCTATCCTCTCAGCCTAACATTAATCTTTAGAGAACACATCAAATCAATGCAATCAATAAACCAAAAATTATCATCAAAAAGAAACCTAGAACAGCTTATTGCTCAAATCAACATCCAGAGCTCTTAAACTCAGTTACCAGACATTCCACTTAAGCACTGGATGTCTTGAAACACCTTCCACGGTTTACAAGGTCACCACAGGGTCTAATGAGTGCATAAAGGCGTGAAACACGGATGCAACTACATTAACCTTTGACCTGCAACGGATTCAAATCCAAAAGTTCCTTAAAACTAACTAACTGCTCACAAGAAGTCTTTGCACACATAGGACTAACAACAGCATGAGCTAACCTGTGGCCCTCATAGGACGAATTACAGCCTACGCTAACCTATGGCAAAACACCCAGGACTATTATGGCTCAGCTAACCTATGGCAACCCGTGACTCTTATCACCATCACCCTGTAAACTACCAGTTTACCATCAAGACATCTAAACTTGCACATTGGCACACCTGACAAGAGCTTATCTGAGCTACACTTCCAGTCACTCAGGAATTATCTAACAGACACAAACAAGCCATTATCTCAGCAAAACACAAATGTCAAGCAAGCATCAATCTAAATCTGCACAGCACATGTTTAATAAACAGTCTTGAAAACTAAAATATCTCATCAAAAGAAACATAAAACCAGGCTCCTAGCCTAAGCCTAAACCGATCGCCATTATGCGACAACCCACATTCATTCTGCAAGACTCCAATCTTACCATACGGTACAGACTCTAAAACTTCCATTATGCAACCATCTAACAATATGTACAACAACTGAATAACATCAGTCTGGTAAAACAAAAGAACTAGGTCATCAAAATCAAACGTAAACTAGGCTGTCACAGACCTATAACCCAACCTGGTTAACCAAATCATCGCAATTAAGCGATTTAACATCATTTCTGCTCCTAATTTTTGTAAGGGAAGCAGAACCAAACAATTCATTTTCACTACATGAATACATGGTGCAGATAAATCCAGCCAATCACTGTCAGTCAGGCTGACTGATCCAGCCAGCACCAAACTAGCGCTTCTCGGTAGGGTATCGGCAGAGTTTCTCGTCCATGTTCGTGTTATAGTGGAACATCGCTCTACACAATTCCCAACCGTTCCAGTCGAAGACGGAATTGGTCGAGGTCGGTTACTGACCTCGAACTGGTCTCCTCCTGGCAGGGTGATGACCACAGAGACTGGTGTGGCCAAGGAATTCATCCCTCGGCAAAGAAGATCCATGCCAGCTTCGTTTCCTCGTCGTTCGTTCGTTCCCATCGGTCGAGTCGGGAGCGAACAGACTGTTTCCTGGCGAGCCATTCTTGCTCGTGTTCAAGCACACGTGCAAGCAGGTAAAACACAGTGTAACTGATACCAAAGAGACTCGCGTTCGAGGTTGACCATTCTTAGTGTCCGAACAGAACCGGTTAGTTCTGTCACTTGAAGGAACCAGGAGCATCTCCATTACTGGAACTGCAAGTTCACGCTGGACCGAACTGTCTGTAACCTCAGCCATCCATGCACGAGTTAAATCATCACACCCTTCTTTCCTTGTTCCACTGTTACTCAGAATACAGTTCGAGGATTCGCTTGAAGAAACTCCTCTTTCGGTTGGACCATTGTCAGTTCCAGGTTCAACCCGATTCATTGATGTGGACAACAGGTCAGCGAAGGAGGTTGCTTCATCCACAATAGCGGTAGCTATCGGATGCGTGGCATTCACTTCCACTGGCGTTTGTCCTTCGTAGGAACCGTTACGAGACCTGTCATCCAGATGACTGGTTAACGTAGTGTTCAACGAACCAGAGACAACTTCCATCGCGAACGTTGTTGGTTCCGTTGTCTTTTCAGTTACGTCGACAATGTTCTCGTTCACTGTCACTGAACCAGAGTCTAACAGTCTCGGCTGTGTAGCACATTCTTTTGCTTCAGGTTTCAGGTCGGGAAGGATGGAATAGATGTCTTCGTCTATTTCACTCATAGCTGGAACCCGGACATCCTTGCTCACGGCGATTCTTCGACATTTCGCTGAACTGGGCAAACTGAACAAGGGAAACACCTGTCCTTGTAAGCAGAGCGATTTTTCACTAAAATTCCAAATGGCTTTTTGTTTTGCAAGCCATTCCAGCCCCAGGATCATCTCACTCAAATGTTCTGCAACGAGACAGTGGACCACAAACCAGACTCCAGAGGTTTCAAACGCCACATTGACTTCCCCCAGAACGCTGACGGAACTTCCGTTGACGGCTTTCAGAGTCCGTTGTGATTCGGTCAGAGACTTCAGGTCGATTAACGATGCAGGAATAAGTGACATATCTGACCCCGAGTCTACGAGCGCCAAGACATTTCGCCCGTGTACTCTCACTTTCAGATAAGCGTTCGTACTTCCTTTTATATGTCTCGTATTGGTTGTTTCATCTGGAACTGTTCCGTCTCCATTAGGTTCCAGACTGTTCTGCTTCTGTGGACAATTCCTCTGGTAGTGCCCTTGTTGTCCGCAGAAATAACATCTGTCATTCAACCGACGCCCCCTCCAGTTTCGGTTGTCTTCTTCTCGATTCCTTCTGTTAACACCAGGACTCTGCCTCCACGATGTTTGCCAGGGAGTCTTCAGGAAAGTCTGTTCTGTCTCCTTCGCTGAAGAATTCGCTTGAGCAGCTAATCGTTGTTCAAACTGTTGTTGTCGTCGTTCTATAGCTGCCATCTGTTCTTGCAATCGTGCTGCTAGGCTTTCTGTGATCATCTCACCTTCTCTCACAGTTTTCACCCGGCCATTTCGTTTGTCGAAGTGTTCTTCCCTTCTCCTTGAACTCTGGTTAGCTTCTAACCGAACAGCAATTTTACAAGCCAGATCCAACGTTGTCGGATCACGGTCACGGACACGCATGGCCAGATCAAAGTCATTCAATGCATCCAAGAATGCATCTACTGCCACCGTTTCACTCATTTCGTTGGCTGTTCCCGGATAAGCCAAAACCATTAAGCGTCTTACGTCTTGAGCCAGAGCATGAAGACTTTCTCCATCTTTCTGTCGTCTTGCTCGTAACTGTGTTCTGTAGAGAGCTGTCTGATCTGAACTACCATAACGTAGACGAAGACGTTCGACCAAGGCTGACCAGGATGTCACTCCAGAAGAACTGAAGTCCCACAAGACCTGTGCAGCATTTCCTGATAATGAACAGATGAGTTGACTCAAGCGTTCAGAATCCGACCACTGGTTATGAGCTGCGCAAATCTCGTACTTGGCTAAGAAGGCTTCGATCGGAGATTGGCCATCGAATCTTTCTAACTTGATCCACTGTTTCGGCTTGACCGCTGGTAGACAACCAGACTCATCTGAGCGTGAAAGACTTTTCAACACAGAAGCCACAGGTTCAGCTTCAGTAACCGGTTTCATAGTTGCTCCATCTCTTACTGTTGCAATGGTTTTCAACTCTGGTTTTGCAGTAGTGACAACAGCAGTCGTACCAGCTGACACCGGCTCAGTTGTTCTCGTTGTTTCCTTCTCATTGACAACAGGAGTTACAATGGTTGACCGTTCATCCATCACCTTTTCAGAAACATTATGGTCACTTTTTGTCAGCACAGCTTCGGTTGTTGCCACTCCAAGCTTACTAAGCTGACTACACACCACTTGCAACTGTGCAACCATTTCTTTCCATTCTTCATAACTTGTTGGTTGCATAGCATTTCTGTTATCACTTCTATTCAGTTCAGTTTCACTAATTATTGGAGGTTTATTCTCTTGTTCTTCTGTCGGAACCAGCTGTATTGCGGTCGTGACCACCGGACCCATCTTCGACCACGTTGTGTCAACCTTCGACCCAGAAATCATCGATGACTGCACAGGACTGGTCACTGTTGCTTGCGTTTGCCCAAACATCGAACTGTTCATTGGCATCAACAGACTGACTGGCTGCTCACGATAAGCAAACTGGCTTTGGCTTATCTGCTGATTTCTACTGTTCACTGGCCTCCTCTGATTAGCCATTGACATCCAACCCATGTCATTTGAATAACGTTCTGTGTCGGATAATACACTTGATTTCAACTGGTCTTTCTCGGATGTCTGTTCATGAATAGGCCCACTCTGCATTTGCATAGCTTGATACAATGGTCTCTGATGTTCTCTTTTTGTTACCAGTTCATGATAGTCAACTTGTGTTACATTTGAACTTTGCACCGGAAATTGATCGACCCAACATGGTTCATCAAGAGCAGCCATACGACCATCATTCAAGTTCTGTCGGTTGTAAAAGATTCTCTGTGATCTTTCAGCCTCTTCCACCACCTTTGCATTTTTCTGTAACTTTTCTACAGCTTTGTACAGGCATGTATCGAGCTGTTTACGTTCATCTTTCATCAACTGCATTTCACGACGAAGAGCCAGGACTTCATTCTCCATTTCCTCATATCTTCGTTCTCTCTCATGTGTCTGGGGCCCAGGGACATTATCGACCCCATAAAATCCCTCCCACATATTTGGGTTATTTCCCCTTCTGGGTGGAAGTTCTCTGTAATCTGAAACTAGATACTCAACATCAGAAATGCATTCAACATCATCAAAATGTGCATCAATTTTAGCATCTTTATTCAGCATTAGATCATTATGCCTAATGTCTACACCTGCTATATCAGATTTCTCATTTAGCATCTGTTCCTTCTTTTTACTAGCTTCTAACTTACTCTGCTTTGCAGTGTTACACTGTAACTGACCCTCCTTCAAGGTGCTAAATTGTTCCAAGCCCCACTTCCTGGTGCCAAATTGTCGGGTACCCCCTTTTGATTCTTCTAGCACTACTTCAGGAGGTCTTTGCCTCTGCAGAGATAACAGAGCATAGGCGCCATTTAAATCATCTACTGAAGCTGCAGGAACAGGGTTTGCTAACTCTACACTGGGATCTGGTCTATGTATTAAGCTAGTGTCCTCCCTAGTGACAGGGCTTGCACCAAGGTCACCCCCGGGGTTATCCAGGTCCTCACCACTACTCCTCAACTGTACCAGGGATGCGCCAGAGTGTAAGGTGACAGGACATGTGCCTGCGGACTTCGGGTGGAAGTCAACCCGCTCCTCTAGCGAATCAGGGTTCTTCTGAATTGGGGACCCAGCCTTTCGAGGAGATCCAGGGTAACCCAGGTGCTTACCAGGCTCCGTACTATCCACTAAAGACCTTAGCTGCAACAGCTCTGCCCAAAGTGACTGATTCTCAGCTATGGCCTTCTGCATTGGACTTAAATTGCTACTACCGGGGAGGACTACACTATCTATCCCCTTGGCCATACCCCTTGCATTTCCATCTTCTTCCTCATCAGACATGAAATCAGACATTGGAATGTCGGCTTAGCCAATAACTCAGGTTTTATTTAAAGACAGATTAATTCAACAGTGATGTACAGCAATTCAGAAAGTCTGCGATTTGCAGTATCGAGCTATACAGGTGTAATCAATTTCAATCAAGTAAAGCCAAATCAGAATTAACTTAACAAACTGACAGGCTGCGGCCAATAGCAACATAAATCAAACCCCGTGTCACTCTATTCAATCACAAAAGAACTTAGAAGAGTTATTGTGCTCATGCGGTGCTTACTTAAGGGCGGCCATTTGCAATTCTTAAACAGGCGGGAGGGAAGCTCAATTCTACTCACTCAAACTACCTAATCTGGGCGCTATAGCAATTGTCGACGATACCACCTCAGTCTTGCGGACAAAATCCACAAACTGGCATATACCTCGTATCGCATCAAACACAAATGCCTATAATCTAGGTTACAAGAAACCCACAACGCCAAAATGTCATCCGCCATCGGCCAAACCAACCCAAGAAGAAGAAAAGACGGAAGTACGTCACCAAAAACAGAGCACTGAAGCCCTACGTGACCTATTTCTCTGCAAGATCATTGGCCGGTTCAACATCCATCAGAACTAGGACAAGGCCTGGTTTTTAGAAACCCTTCTATCCAATTGCTATCTACTGCATGAACAGGTTACCAAAAAGGCTGGGTGTACATGTCGCGCATCGTCGACAGATCTTCACCGAGCTTCAACGTGGCGTCGTTCCTGTGGGACATATTGTTAATCATGCCCAAATAGGCCACATACCCGTCGTGTTGGGTCAAGGACGTAATCTTGATCGGAATCGTCATATTGTTCAACGTAAAAGTTGTGCCACGATTCTCCTGCCGCTACGAAAAGAAGCTGCTGTTTTTCCGACACCTTCTACCACGCGTCTGACTACGGTGGGGAATGTCGACCACCCCTCCGTACTACTCTTAAATCCGACCAGCCTCGCCAAACCACATGCCATTGAACAGCTTAAGGCTGATCTGATTTCCTTTAGTCCGGATGTGGCTATTATTATTGAAAGTTGGTTTAAACCGCACCACGCTGACTCTCTCTTCAACATTCCTGGATATAATCTATTTCGTCGGGACAGGCAGGGGCGACGTGGTGGCGGAGTAGCCATCTATTGCCGCCCTGCACTCCAGGCCTCTGTGATAACACCGGATCCTACCTACAGTTCAGAGATGGAATTACTATGGATATTGGCTATACACAATAATCAACATTATCGCATCGGCGGCCTATACCATCCGCCCTCGCCTACATACCTAACTGCCGACCTTCTGACCTGTCTTGCTTCGACGTTGGATAACTTTTTCGCTCACCAGTCAAACCCCCTTATCATCTTAGCTGGTGACTTTAACCAGCTCCCTTCCGAAGATATCCTTGGTTTGGGTCTCCATGTGGAGTTCGCTGGTCCTACCCATCTCGGACACCCATTGGATCGTATCTATGCCTCGGGACCTATGTACGGACAATGCTCGGCAATCAAATCGTCAATCAAGACCAAACATTCTGCAGTTCTTGCGAACTCTGAGACTGTAACGCAGAGGCCTTTGATGAACGACCGCGTAGTCAGAAGCTTCCGGCTGCGGACACCCGCCAGTCTTTCAGCTCTCCATGCCTTCATCATAAATCATACGTGGAGTTTCTTCATCGAGGACATCTCTATTGAACAAGCTTTTGATGACTTTTATAGTTTTATTGACGACTCGCTCAACCGCTTCTTCCCCCTCAAACAGATAACAATCAAGAGAAAGGATCCGTCTTACATGACCCCAAAACTGAAATACTTACTTCGCCGTAGAAAAACGCTTCTCCGTCGTGGAAGAGTTGAGGCTGCGGATGCTCTTGCCACTCGGATCAACGACTGTATTGTTAAGACAAATGCTGCCTCCTTCCAGGGTCTTGAACGTGGCTCTCGGATGCTCTGGGCTGAGGTTAGGCGGCTTCAGGGTGATGATGTAGTTAGTCCAGCGGTGTTTGGAGGTGTAACGTGCGAGTCGTTAAACCGACATTATCAAGTTGTTTCGACTGATCTTGATTATATTGTGCCATTGCTTAAACTAACTGCTAATATTGAGCAACCTGTTAATATTGATGAATATTATGTGTTCAGAGGATTGGAATCGGTCCGTGGGTCCTCAGTTGGCCCTGATGGCATCCCTTCTTGGTTCCTATCCACTATGGCTCATCTCCTCTCTGCCCCGGTTACATATCTCTTTAACTGCTCTCTGGCTTCCTCTTACACGCCGCCCCAGTGGCGCTCTAGCTGTATTACGCCAGTCCCTAAAACCTGCGCCCTCAAAATGAGGCTGACTTTAGACCCATTTCTATTACTCCGGTGCTATGCCGCATGTTGGAGAAAATTGTTGTGAGAAGCTACTTTTACCCAATCTTCACTGATCCCGAAATAAATTCTACCCTTAGAGACCAATACGCCTTTCGGCCCTCTGGCTCAACTACTTCCGCCATCATTGCTCTCACCCACGGAATTCTTGAGATGTTACACGATGAACCCTATGTTCGTCTTATCTCGCTAGACTTTTCACGTGCCTTTGACACGGTTAGGCACTCTTACCTATCTGAACAACTTGCTCTATTGCCAATACCTGACTTTCTGTATAATTGGATCTTATCCCTATTGAAAGACCGTCAGCATTGTACTAAATTTCTCGGCCAAGTCTCAGCCTTTTGTCGGATAAATGCTAGCATTATACAGGGCTCTGGTCTCGGACCTTCTGACTTTGTAGTAGCTATTTCAGGCTTGAAACCTGTGCATCGCAGTAATAGGTTGCTTAAATACGCTGATGATAGCTATATTCTCATTCCAGCATCTGCTATTACCTCCACTTCGTCTGAACTTCAAAATGTTGCCAATTGGGCACTAACTTGTAATCTTAAATTGAATAACAATAAATCCAAAGAGATGGTATTTAGGCGCCCGCGGTCTAAATTACTTGATCTTCCTCTCCCTATACCAGGTATTTGTAGGGTATCTGAGTCTGTTATTCTAGGGGTAACCATTTCGGATAGACTTAGTTTTGACCCCCATATTGACCGAATCTGTATTAAGGCTAGCCAATCGCTCTATGCGATACGCATCCTTATTGCCCATGGTCTCTCGGGGATGCGCCTTTTTGATGTAGTTCGGGCAACCTCGCTGGCTCGCCTCCTGTATGCTTCCCCTGCTTGGTACGGCTTTGCCAATGCTGGTCAGCGCGCGCGTATTAATGCAATAATACGCAAAATGGTACGGCTAAAGTTTTTGCCTGCCGACCAGATAATGTTTGATGACCTCTGTCGCCGTGCTGACTCTTCTCTTTTCTCATCTGTGCTTCACAACCCCAGCCATGTTCTTAATGGTCTACTGCCTCCTATAAAGAATGTTAAGTACTCTCTCCGTCCTCGTTCACATAACCGTGAGATCCCACATGCTGACGCATTAACTAGATGTGGTTTTATTACGCGTATGTTATTTTATTGATTTTATTGCTAATCTTTCTTTTTACTATTACCTTAATCTCATATATGCATAGATGTCTGTTTTATTGTATTTTATGATATTTTTGACATTTGTGATTTTTGTGATTCATTCTGATGTTCCCGCAGTGCGTTTGCAGGCGGTTCAATAAAAGCACGTACTTACTTACTTACTTACTTACTTTCAGAAGGCGCTATATCATAATTGATATATACATGTACTTCATGCACACACATTGCAATTGCAATAGCAGCTCTATGTGGTGACATAAAGCATACATACATGAAACGCATATATACGTACATACATACATAGTGACATACACAGTTACACACCTATATACATACATAGCCTACATTAGCCTACATACATACATACATACACACTAATGTATGTATTACATTAGTACGGTCACTACAGTGACGATACCCCTTCGGCTTGTTGCTGTGCTCCGAATTTGACCCGTTTCCCCCAGGAACACCTGTCTTCTGTCTCTTTGAGAACCGGTCTCTTATATCACTCCTGCCTCATCTGTCTCCTTAGCATCTGTGTCTTTAGCGTCCCATTAGGGAGCGCGTCGTCGGTAGATAAAAGAGACTTCGGAGCGAGGACACACCCACCGGCAACCGAGGAGGAGGGTCAGGAACTGGCCAACCGGCGACTGGACGGATACTAAGACATAGGCTCGCTCATATATGCGTTTCATGTTTAAAATGAGTTTAAATGTGAGCCTAAGTTAATTGTGTCATAGGGGCCGTCCATAAATGACGTCACGCTATTTTGGCCGATTTTTAACCCCCTCCTCTTCCCTCGTCACACTTCGTCACAAAAGTAAGACCCCCTCTGAAAATGACGTCACAAAGCTCTGACCCCCCCTAAAACCAATTTCCATGGCGAAGCAAAATGCTTCTTCATGGAACAAATAGCGAAAGCATGAATATTTTAAAATCTAACGGTGACCAAATATTGAAATAATTAGAAAATTATTCAAAATGGTGCCCGTATACATTAAAATAATTAAAAAATAATGAAAATTTAATCCTTAAAATTAGTGCTGTTATTATTAAAATTAAATTGTTGTTAATTGTTAAATTTAATAACATAGACCTGGTGTGACGTCACACTACTCAGACCCCCACCCCCATGTCACACATCGTCACAAATTTCCGACCCCCTCTCCCCTCTAGGTGCGTGACGTCATTTATGGACGGCCCCATAGATATTCACACAAATTGACTGTTGACCTAATATGTGTGTTGCTGAGTCATTAGTTAAGATTTATCGTTTTGTTGTTTAATACGCTTAGTTTCAGACCAGTTAAATACATTGGCTTTCCTCATGAGGCTGTACTGCAACCTTAGGGGCCCTACTTAGCGGGGCCGTAAGACCCTTTCAGGGTCCCTGTGTGACTCTACTTTCCCATTGATTGTGTACTACTGTTGTTTGTTGGTCACCAAATAAATAAATGATTTGACAATGGGGTCTGGACACTGGCCACGTTGGCGAGTGCCCGCAGACGCCACTTTAGATTTGATTTAGATGCCAGAGTTCATCGTTCGTTGAAGTAATAAAAGTCGAAAAGGTTTTCGTTGACTTTGTCTCCTCATAGACCACGATTGTGACCTTGCTCACGACGAGCAACAACTCTTAGGCCGGGTGTTTGTAGCTAGAGGTCATTCAGGTTGGAGTCAACACTCGGATGGTCAGCGACCGTAACAGTACGTAGGCTTGCTTAGCACTTTAAAGGCTAAAATTTAATCGTTAGGGTTTTAATCGAATTAGCGTAGCTTAGGCTACCTCTGTCAGTATTGTCATGGGCATTAGTTTATTTCCAAGTGTAAATCTTCGAAAAGATGTTTCATGTATATTATGTTTTATGTCACCATATAGAGCTGTGATTGCAATGTGTGTGTGCAACTGCGCAAGATGTATGTAGGCCCTATACGGGTCTCATCTGGGAATACTGGTCCTATAATGGGCTCCACGTGGGCATTCTGGTAGGGACACTGTCTCGTGCTTAATAAAAGACAAAGGTAGGCATGCCTCATACAGTCGAATACGTAATAGAGTGGATGTTAGTTCATGGTCTTCATAAAGCCATACTAAAACGTTTTATAGTATGTAAAGTGTAAACGGTTTTCTATTGCGACTGTGCAGCCTCGAACCTGATCTTTTTTCTGTGATTTAATTGAGTGAAACCTGTCTCACCCATGATTTCACCGTCACTACCCATTTTCGGGGGCCACACATGCGCAGTTTCATGTGTACGGACGTTGCCATAGTCGGACATAGGCATGTAATTATAAAGTCCAGAGGTATTGAGTCACGATCGGGAATTTGTTTCAGCATAGATTATTGATGATTGATGGAGTCTGAGACTCTGAGTTGTCGAGCTTATTAATATGTAAACGAGTGCAGGCGGTGACTGAAGCAGGCGACGGACAGTTTATGCAGTGATTAAGACTGTTCAGGTGAATTTCAGACTGCATGGGATTTAAGGTATGACTGGCAGATGCAAATGCAAGCCCACGTACGCTGCAGTCGGGCACCTTATTCCTATAAATGACAGGCTTGTAGAGGCGAACACAGTCATCTTAGGAAAAATATGTGGACAAGTGAAGGTCATATACGTAGGCTATTGCATTGACAGTTTCGTTACACAGTGTTAGGACCGTACGGAAGTCAGCACAATTTGAATCTGTTTTCGCCTTCAGCCGTTTGCAGAAAGGATATCAGATAACTAAGGTATTGACAGAATTCTATAACAACAGGTTATGAAACGCTTTTTTGCAGATTGCAGCAAGGCTATTTTTGGCATTTAGGCTAGTGAATGGAGAGTGACATGGGGAATTTCCCCGCGGGGAAACCGTGGTAACCGCGGTAAATCCCGCGGTAATGGGGACAACAATTGCGGTAATACCGCGGTAATGGGGAGAACAATTGCGGTAATACCGCGGTAATGGGGTTTACTCTCGCGGTAATACCGCGGTAATGGGAAATGAACCGGCCATAAATCCGGGTGATGTTAAGAACTTGAGAACTGATAAGGAGATTTTATTAGTTCCTGAAGCCTACTAGTCAGAAATAGTCAGGACTTGGTTAATGCAAACTGTCCATAAGATAATAACAGACCAATGCAGTCAGCAATACAAATAGTTTTGTAAGCTAAAAACTGCTATTTTTTAAATTTGAATTTGTGTAAACTTTTTGCGGGGAATGTGATGTCGTCCTGCGGGGATGGGGTGGGATGGGGAGAAAACCTGCGGGGATGGGGCGGGAATGGGGACAGACCATGCGGGGATGGGGTGGGGATGGGGACGACTTACTTGTTGCGGGGCGGGGATGGGGACGAGATTGTCTCCCCGCGTCACTACTTTCTACTAGTGAATTAGGCTTAGGCTGAAAAGTAAGAATCTCTAAACCAACTCTAGAAAGACGTTCTCAAATGTTAAACTTACTCAAACCAGGAGTTTTTGAGAGATGCTACAGAGTTTAGTTGAATTGTCGACCGTCTATAAATGACCTTTACGTTGCGTTACATTTCAGCGTCTCACACAGGATAGGGATTAGTTGGGGCAGTTAATTATTGAGAAAGCCTGTCTACACCGATGTGAATTGCCAATGAGAGGGGTGCGGTCGTTTTACCTTAACTATAGCTAAGAGCGTAGCCTACGACGAATTAACCAGCTGGAGGATCTACATTGGCTGAACGCAGTTTTGGAATTTATTTTGATCGTTTAAATGTTTTAGAAGTAGGTGTCTAAACGTAGATTCTTACCGAAATTCGTTGTCTTCTTGATCAGGATAATTACACGAGTAGGCTATTCGTAGTATTGTATTGTATTTGAACACTTGTTATAGCGCCTCTACCAGATTTCCCATTCAGAGGCGCTCCCGACTACTGCTGTAGTCGGAGTTTCACGCCGAAGCGCATGAGCAATTGCGAGTGAAGGACTTGCCCAGGGTCCCTACGCGACGGCTTTGAGGTGGATTCGAACCCGCAACCCTCCAGCTGCAAGGCACCGAACATACCCCCAAACCACCGCGCCCCAGTATATTGTGTTGTGTTGTGTGTTGTATTGTACTCCACGTTTATAATGCGACCGAGCCACCCGCAGTAAAGATCCGAGAAATTAATCTCTGATAAACCGACCCGACCGGGAAGCGAACCCGGGGCGCCGACGCGGCGAGCGGGCACCAACCCACTCGGCCACTCAGGATCCTTGTGTCTGTCTCTTGTGTCTGTCTCCAACTTCCCGTGTCCAACGTGTCGCAAGACTTGCTACGTTCCGCTTAAAGGCCTCGACCAATTACCCACCGACATTAAGATGAAGTAGGAGTAAATAGACACTGGATGGCCTAGATCCGGAACATTTCAATGAATTGATCCGTGGAGATTCTTCTTCACCGTTGAAGTCTATATTTATATATATATATATATATATATATATATATATATATATATATATATATATATATATATATAAGCCTGCCGGTACTGTAGTAGTATAGTGGTATACTATAGTAGTAACAGCAGCAGAAGTAACAGTAGTAGTAGCAGCAGCAACAACAACAACAACAATAACAACAGAAGCAGCAGCAGCAATACTAGTAGAGACAGACAGATGTATGTGTATATGTATGTATGTATATATGTTTGTATGTATGTATGTATGTATGTATTTATGTATGTATGTATGTATGTATGTATGTATGTATGTATGTATGTATGTATGTATGTATGTATGCATGCATGTATGTATGTGTATTTATGTATGTATGCATAAATATATTATTGTACATGTGCGTATAGACAAATCGATCGATTCATTTTTTAGACCAATTGAGGATTATAATAAATAAGCCGGATTTGTGTAGACCTACTGTACAGGTGCAGAAGTTAAGCTATGGTTAATTTCAATTTCAGGATAGTCTAATACATCGGTCTGGAAAATGTCAGCTGAAGTTCATGCCTTGAATGAACTGGAGGCCGAGGCTAGAGCTCTCATACGCTGTCCTATCTGCCTGGAGAAGTTCCTCGTTCCAAAGGTGTTGCCATGTCAACATACCTTTTGTCTTGGATGCCTAGAGGGCTGCTTTGAGGCTACCAAAGCGCAGCGTCTTGTGTCTGTCTCCAACTTCCCGTGTCCAACGTGTCGCAAGACTTGCTACGTTCCGCTTAAAGGCCTCGACCAATTACCCACCGACATTAAGATGAAGCAGATTGCAGAGCTTTGGGAGAAAATGGAAAGCTCTGGCTTGCAGGCAAACGCCAACCAACCGGAACCGGTGCAGAATGGAGGAGGCAATTCTGTTCTCTGTGGGATCTGCATTCACCAGAAATCTCGACAGTCCGCTGAGAGCTTTTGCCTGCAGTGCACCAAAGCGTTGTGTTCAAAGTGCTTGAGCCAGCACTCTAGGACACCCTTATTTCGAAATCATTGCGTCATTTCAATGACCGGGCAAGACGAACAGTGCAATCCTGTTGGCGACCAGTGTAACGAACACAGAAATGAAACGGAGCTTTATAGCTGTGTGGAATGCCAGCGAAGCCTCTGTTCAGTGTGTGTCCTTCTTCCTGAGCATGAGACACACACGATAGGGAAACGGACGTCCGTGTCTAATGAACAAGTCACGTACAGCCTTTCGGACCAGCTCGATGATCTTGAACTGAGATCAGAAAAACTTGCCAGAGCAATCAAATCGATTGATTACCTGAAGAAAGAGATTTCGAGACTGACAACTGAATCGGAGAAGGATATTGAAAGTTCTTTTCGACAAGCCAAACAAAAGCTCAAAGAGGCGAAACAGAAGCTGATCGAAGAAGTGAGGGTCGCCAAAGAGGAAAGACTTGGTCTGGTAAATTTGGCAGAGAAAAAGTTTCTAGTGGAACAGAATTCTGCTAAGAAACTAAATGATACCCTAAGAAAGAAACTGAATTGCAAGGATCTAACGCCAAGAAACGATGAAGCGATGAAAGTGTTGGCAGAAGATTTGCAAAGGCCGCAACCGACGTTAGACTCCTCCCTTAGTCATTACATCTCGTTCTTTCCCCATATCGATATCAGATTGGGTGCAACAAGAGTTCAGCATTTAGAAGGAGTCGATCCATCGTTGTTTCCAAGTGAAAGCGACTTAAGTGGAGACTCATCCGTCTCAACTGGAAGTGCAACGGAAAGGAATCCTGGAAGTGGTGGAAAAGACTGTTCCGTGGGAGGAGGAGGTATGAAGAGGAGCGCAAAAGAATGTCACGGCAGGAATCTGGCACCTGCTGCTTCCCGCACAGGCAATGAAAATCAGAAGGATGCCATACTTCAGACTCTGGTTCGTACGTTCAGCATCCGTGCTTCATCCGCTGCAACCAAGCATCATTCATCGTCGGTAGTCGCAACGGAGGATGTAGCTGAAGAGTTGATCATGCGTGACACGTCCGATGACTTCATCAACTGCAGGGATTGCTGTTTCCTGGACAATGATCAGCTGTTCGTCACCGGTCAGAGTAGATCATCGGAAGGACTCATCAAGATCTTCAACACTAGAACACTAGAGGTCGTTCGCTCGTTCGACAGATCCGCAAAGATGAGACCTTGGGGTTTGGCCAGTTGTCAAGATCCTCTCCACCCCTCCTCAGTCCTGGTGACCGATCAGGAGACCAACACAGTGAACCTGGTAAAACCAGACGGTGCAGTGAAGGAGCTGTCGATGTCACTGGGAACCACAAAGATCAAGAAGCCCACTGGAATCGCACTGACCAGAACTGACCAGTACGTCATCACGGACACAGCACCAGCGAATCCAAGCTCCAACAGAATCGGACTCTACGCTCTTCGATCTGGAAAGCTCCACCTGGTCCGACGGTTGGCTGCGTTTGGATCGGGCGACGGGGAAGTACTCAGACCCAGCTTCGTCGCCGTCGACTCCGGCGATCGAGTCTTAGTATCCGACTCAGAGAGTCGCAACATCAAAGTCTTCAATCTCCGTGGAGAGCAGCTTCTCAAGTTCAGTTCCTGTGGACCCGACGGACAGGAGTGGCTGCCTCAGGGTCTGGCCGTCGACGGTGCTATGAATATCTTCGTGGTTGACCAGTCCACTGGAAGCTTGGCCCTGTACAGTCCAGACGGTCATCTAATGAATGCCAGCATCCTACGTAATCTGGCGACTGCCTGGGGAATCGGTTTCAACGCCGAACAGAAACTGATTGCCGTTGCAACGGACTTAGGACCAACAGTTTTCAGGGTTTAAACGCAAACAATTTGTTGACCACCCACGGACTTACTGAAGGTCTAATCCGGATGTTCCTTGAATAACCGAATACGTAAAGTGCCACAACTTTCAAGAGAGTTTGTTTACTACCGCCACCTACCTTTAAATTTTACCTGGATTGGCTATTTCAAATTCCACCTTCTTCAAAACGACGACAAGTGCTGTTTTATCGGACTAAAACTTCTTAAATTGTCCTCTCTTTCGGCTTCGCTTTGACTCGCCAATGTTTGATTCCGTGTGCATTAGACACCGGCTCTAGAGAAGCTAGTATTTATTCGTAATTTCGTGTTAGCAATAGTCTTATGAGGACTGATCGTGGGGGTAAGTCCCATTGCAGGTAGTCTAAAATATTTCTGGGCCAATATAAGGCTTCAGGCCTAAGTAAAACAAAATTTCCGGTATAAGTAGGGCCAAAATTGAGCTAACTTTGGTTTGATTTTGGGCCGAGAGGGTGGGAAGCAAACTGTAGGCCCTATTACTTGTGTGTCTCAAATTAATCCAGTGCATTCCGACGCAGATTGGGTTCGTATGTAAAATCAACGCTTCTTGCTTAATAACCTTTATTTATAAACTTTGTGAAACTAAGAGATATGATGGCGGATGGACAGTTACTGTCGCTGCTGGCCTATCTGTGTTTACACGTGATATAACAAGCCTCTAAACTTTCTAGAGTGTGCTTACTTTCTACATGTATAGCGTGTTTCTGTCCATTTAAAGCTTCATAAAGTCTTTTCAAGACTAACCTATCCAGTCTACCCTGACAAAAGCAGCTAATAATTATAGATTGCCAACTATCGTAACAACTGCAGGCCTAAATCATCGGCCTATACGCAGGCCTCTTCAGATTTTGTCAGTTGCTTTGCGGAATATGAACATTGGTCTTTACATAAATATAAAGGTCGCGCTATTCGAATGACCTGGACACGAATTACAGGCCTGTAATATCCTATAATAGCAACCGAACCGAGACTCCGCTGTCACGTTCACGGAATTTGCCAACGACACAGGTAGATGCGCTTTGGTTAGCATTGCTGTGCGGATTATGAGTGTATGTCTTGTGTGTGTGCTTGTGTGTGGGTGTAGGTATGTATGTGTGTACGTGTGTATGTGTGCATGCATGTGTGTTTATGTGTGTATATGTATGTGTGTGCATCAGTGTGTATGTGTGTGCATGCATGTGTGTATGTGTATATACTATATATGTATGTGTGTGCATGTGTGTATGTGTTTGTATATATATATATATGTGTGTGTGTATGTGTGTATGCATGTGTGTGTTTGTATGTGTGTGTATGCGTGTGAATGCATGTGTGTGTATGCGTGTGTGTGCGTGTGTGTGTGTGTACGTGTGTGTACGTGTGTGTACGTGTGTGTGTGTTTTGTGTGTGTGACAGCAGCCAGCTTTTAGATGTCATCAGTCGTTGAATAACTGGACGAAGCGGTTCAGATATCATCATATTGATCGTTGTCGTAGAATCCGATTGCACGGACGGTCGGTGTGAAAGGCGAGTGTAGATGTAAGCCCTCTCCCTCTCTCTCTCCCTCTATCCAGCTCTTGGCTTCTGTGGAGGGCGGAGGGGTGCTTGGAGTGTAATGGGTGTTTCAGCTGCCTCAAGTGTAGGCCTACTTAGGTTTTCGGCAGTGTGCGATTCAGCTGAAAGGTGGTGGTTGGCCGTGGCGGGAGCGATGGTGGTTGTAGTGGTGATGGTGGTTGGTGGTAGCGGAGATCGTGGATGCGTTTGGTAGTGGTAGTAGTGGTGGTTGGTGGCGGTGGTGGTGGTTGGTGGTGTTGGAGAAGGTGGTGGTGTTTGGTAGTGGTAGTGGTAGTGGTGGTGGTGGTGTTTGGTAGTAGTGGTGGTGCTTCAGCTGATTGTATAGGTGTTGACGGCGGTGCCTGCGCTGTGGGTGGTGATGTTTCAGCTGACTGATGAGTTGAAATCGTGGTGTTGTTGGTGCTGGCTCTGCTTGAGGTATTCCTTGAGCCTCGGGGGAATCGGGAGACGGTCGATCAGGTCCAGCCTGACGTGTCGCAGGACGGCGAATTTGCAGAGATGTTGCAGGGAGTGCATGCAGCGGAACCGCGAGAGAGGGTGCAGGAGACGGACGGGGGCTGGCGGCTGCCCTGGCCCCCGCGGCCGTAGGTAGTAGAGGCACTGACCCCCTCGCGACGACAACATGGCGTCATCGATGAACTCGACGATCGTAACAGCACTGCAGTGCGATCTCGGCTGAGAATAGAAGCTGAACATCCCTGAAATCAGTATCACAATAATATGAATTAGTTTCCGTTAAAAGAACAGAATCAAAATAAACCTGAAATCAAATCACAATTCGAATTATTCTCAGCTGAAAGTGGAAACCTACAATCTCTTAAATGATACCAGAATACGAATTAGGCTAATTCTTGGCTACGAAGAGAGGCTGAACATCCTTTAAATTATTATCAACATAACATTATACGCGCATGGCAGTTCAAGGTGAACGTCCTTAAAAGCATTATCAAAGTACACCTACGATTGATTCTATCGGATAAATGTATCAACCCTGAACTCACCGCAACTCCATACTTTTAAGGCTATGTGGCAAAGACCAGTATACATGTAGCCTATAGCTTCCTTGGCTGTGTGACCTAAGGTAACGCCATGTGATGTACAATTTACCCTATGACGCCGTGCAGTGTGGTTCAATTTATTGAAGTTTAAGTTCACGCAATTTAACTTAATGGGATCTACTGTAACAGTAAACACGACAACTTATGCAAAATCGCAAATAGCGAGCATGCATCTCCAGAAGAAATAGTGTATCAAAGCTACTTTGCTTCAATGCTGAACTCGTTGGACCAATGGCAAGTGAGTGTTTACATAGAGACACACCCTACAGAGGAGAAGTACAGTATACAGTACAACCACGGGGAGTACATACAGTCGATGCCACCAAGTGTAGGCTATAATGGATAATTGCATAATTCGCTCATGTGCATAGAAGCTGACCGGTCTCGTTTTAAAATATGGTATTTCAATGGAAGACAACTCCGGGTTGTGCATATCGCATATGTGCATAATTAGTTTATGTACGTACATAGCCCGTTGTGCATAGCTTTGTGTATATTAAGATTCAGAAGCTATAGGCGTACACATTCTCTGTTCACTGATTTGCAGATGGAAGATCATTGGTTCACCGACGTGATTTGTTTTGAGCTGTTAATGCAGGTGAGCAAAGTACGCAGTCGAGATTTGATCTTCGAATAGGTTAGAGCGGTGGATAATTAAAGCGAGATGCTGTCTGCATCATTCATTCATAATCCAGATGCAGCAGCAGCTTATTACAAGGATGCTTAAATACGGTGCAATGGGTGGGTCACGGGTGCATGTTGGACCTCGCTGCTGCTATAACAGAGTCGGGCAGTGTGGGTCGTTCGGTGCATGCCTCTCGGCACTTTCCAAGAACCGACCGGTTCACAAGGACTTAAAACAAGCATGGATAAGTGCCGGGACATATGTATTCCGAGTACGTGCACTCGTTGAACTGCAGATGGAAATGCCGAGCGGGTGGAAAATCCTATTTTTAGAAATCCCGGAACTTCAACGTCAGTTACAGTCCTGAATATCAGCCACTTGTCTTGAAATAATAGCACAGAATCCTGTTCTTCAATGTCTTCAGTCTGCACCGTTCGTTCGATAACCACAGAAACTGGGTTTCCATTACACTTCTTAAGCGCACGCCAACTGTGACCAACAGGTCGATTAGTTTAAATTGTATGCAGCAGTAAAGATTAGCACGCAGCATAGGCCTACGTGCGCAAAACAATGTCTAATAAAAGTAGATACTAATATATATATGCACATACATATTTATATGTGCATACACATTTTATGTTCGCACTAGGCAGACTGAAAATGTAAAATAAAAATGCGAAGGTTTATTTTTTAATAGAAGAAGTCTAAACATTTCCCAACTGGAGAAGTAGGGTCTAAGTTCCACTTACAATCTTTCCCACAGTTTATATACTGTCCATGGCAGAAACAATAATTCTGTTTAATAAAGAATTGCACTCATTCCCATAACTTCATTTTAAGACAGATATTACTATTACATGAACTTAAAATGAATTCAGGAAATTTAAGCAGTGCAACCCACTTATACACAGAGTGTCACAGACATGAAGCCCAAACTGCCAATATCTGCAATAAGACTGCTACGTATACTCTCAAAGTCCTCATACAGTGACTGTCTGGCTATAGTTTAAAGTTGTAGCCTAATGCTATGCTATCAGACAAAATGTGCCTATGTGCATTCCGTACTAGTTTCTAGCTCTATGAGACAACAGGTGTCTCTCCTTTTGAGCCAAAACTGAAGCCAATCGACGTCATTTTCTTTATTTCAGTTTCAGCAACGAAACAATGAGACTGCAGGACACAATGGTCACCAGCTGCTGGCACCATCGCACACACATGCATGCATTCATATTATATATGTATTATATATTTGACTATATGCTACAGGTGTTGATGGCGTTGTCTCTCTGTCTCTGTCTCTGTCTGACTCTTTCATTCTCTGTGTCTGTCTCTGTGTCTGCCTATGTGTCTGTCTCTGTCTCTCTCCCTAGATATAAAAATATCTAATATACGTAAGTAGGGCACGTGCAACAGATTTGTTATGCTCCAAATGAACTTTGCACGCAGGCCTATTCTCGTAATCGTAATCTCTAAACTTCTAAAGCGCCACTCGAAAGCCAAGCGCAGGGCACCAGCTTATTCACGAGCGCTGCATCTAGTCAGAGGGGTTGTCCAAAAGAGTAGTCCGAGGGAGTTCCGAGTCCGGTTTCCAGAGGATCAGAGAAGGCACAGCAGATGTTAAGGTGGATGTCTTTTAGGTCGAGGATTGGAAGGTACAGGATCAGATGAGTCAGGGTAAGAGTTCTTGAAAAGGAGAGACTTTAGTTTCGAGTGGAAAGCCTTGGGGTGATGGATAGAGGAGCCTGAGGCAGATGATGATGGATGATTGGCGATGATGGTGGAGGAACCGAAAAAAGTGCGGAATTCAGGAGGTAGATCGTTCGAGAGACGCAGCGCAGTGCTGGATATTGCTCGATTGGAGAACTTGAGATGAGTAGTGACCGGGGTCGAGAAAGAGTGGATGGTGAAGAGTTCGCGGAGATATCTGGGCTGGGAGTGTTGTAGGGAGTTGTAGGTTAGTGATAGGACTTTGAAGTTAATTCGCTCTGGGATTTTTAACCAATGGAGTGATTTGAGGATGGGAGTGATGTGATGGTGCTTGGTCGTTCTGGTGACGGCTCTGGCTAATGAGTTTTGGATGAGCAACAGACGCTTTAGTTGGGTGGCTTCAAGGTTGAGAAAGAGGGAATTGCAATAGTCGAGCTTTGAGTGGACAATGGAGGTAGTAATGGTGGAGGCAGTTTTGAAGTCGAGCATGGGTCGGATGCGGCGGAGGTCACGAATTTGCATGAAGCAGGAGCGCGAGAGGTTGGAGATGTGATTAGAGAAGGAGAGATGTGGATCAAAAGTAACACCAAGATTGCGGACAGGGGCATCAGAGGTGAAGGTACTCGTATGTCGATGCATCATTTATAGACATTATAATATTAACATAATATAGGCAAATATTAACAAATAGGTCTATGTTGCACGTGCCCGATTTATAAGCCAAGCAGACAATTCCTAACTTTTTTAACGTTTAACTCCCACCTTTTCAGCGTTTTGCTTAAACTGTTTTTCGTCGACCAGACAGAATCTTTCTCAGCAGACAATGAAAGTCGACGTCCAGCATCTAAATCTATTTTTATTCTCAGTTGTCTCATCAGGGTAGCCTATGTCTCTGTGGTCCACCATTGTCGTGTTTTGCCTTGAAGCGTCATCGTGTGATACATGTCTTGTGTCGCTATATTGTAACACGTACGTGTACAGCGTTCTGGTTTAACATCGAACCCAACCAGTGTGCAGTGAATTTATCGGATGAGATCGTTTGTAGGGGCCTACATTATTGTTCGTCCCAAATGCGCTAATGTTAGGCCAGATTTGGGTTAAAAAGTTTAACTTGAGCTCAAGTTTGGGTTGACATAGTTTGCCGTGAGAATAAGGTAACACAGTTGGACGCTGGCCCAGAATTTAGCCAGCAATGTTTATGTTGCTCTGAATTGGACTGACAATATTCGAAGTGAGCCAAATAATTGGCCCATAAAACTTGTGAGATTTGACGCTGGGCCAATTAGGAAGATGTGTTTGGTTTCGTTTCAGCATTTAGTTGGCCACTCAATCGAATTCAGGTAACTTATTGCCAGTAATAGATCTTACAGTAGTTCGTCCTAGAGACCTAGAAACCTGATTACCTATTTGAGCGCACACACAGTCAATGCATAATTGAAACACTCCGCTTAATTAAGTGACCCAGGCCTACTGACCGACTTCCCATAGCACACAAACAACTAGCCTTGATAAGGCAAAGCACCCAAAGTCACACGTTGAATAATTATTATAATTATAATTAGTATAATCAGTAACTCCTATCGCGCCATGTCTTATGCATAAGGTGTCGACCGAACGCGCATCAGCACCAAGCCGTAATCAGGTCGGTCAATATCCAGGAGACCAGTCCAGAAGATTAGTCAATATCCAAAAGATCAGTCAATATCCAGAAGATTAGTCAATATCCAAAAGATCAGTCAATATCCAGAAGATTAGTCAATATCCAAAAGATCAGTCAATATCCAGAAGATTAGTCTATATCCAAAAGATCAGTCAATATCCAGAAGATCAAAGATCAGTCAATATCCAGAAGATCAGTCAATATCCAGAAGATCAGTCAATATCCAGAAGATCAGTCAATATCCAGAAGATCAAAGATCAGTCAATATCCAGAAGATCAGTCAATATCCAGAAGATCAGTCAATATCCAGAAGATCAAAGATCAGTCAATATCCAGAAGATCAGTCCTATCATGACACAGTCACACAGAGGCAAGAAGCCAAGAACGTATCATGACACAGTCACACAGAGGCAAGAACGTATCATGACACAGTCACACAGAGGCAAGAACGTATCATGACACAGTCACACAGAGGCAAGAACGTATCATGACACAGTCACACAGAGGCAAGAACGTATCATGACACAGTCACACAGAGGCAAGAACGTATCATGACACAGTCACACAGAGGCAAGAACGTATCATGACACAGTCACACAGAGGCAAGAACGTATCATGACACAGTCACACAGAGGCAAGAACGTATCATGACACAGTCACACAGAGGCAAGAACGTGTGGTGAATGATAGTTCTAAGCTGAGAACGAAATGACAGAGCGAACAGAGATAGAAGAAGGCGTTCCAAATATAGGTCCATTAACCGCAAAAGCTCATTCATCAAGAACCGTTCGAGTCACAGGCGTGACCGGAGAAGAGATGAATACTGATAAGTCTACGAATTAAAGATTACCTTTAAGCACCTTGGTTGGCGAGGGATCAATGTTTTATAACAAATGAGTCTCAATTGGAAACAACTCCTTTGCTGAATAGGAAGCCATTGCAAAGACATAAGCAGAGGGTTATACGCTATGTTCGTACTTAACGTATTAGTAGGCCTAATGGTCAGAGAATATGTGTATACGTTGGTTCTAGATTTGTTTTAGCGTCAAGTTACAACTGTTTATTGAGTTATGCAACACTTTGGACCACCGACAAAGTTTGCTAAGTCGTTGGGTTGTCTTTTCTTTGAATGTCTAGTCATTGGGCTGCATCGTCGGGTTGTTTATAATAAATAGCCACGCTAAACCAGTCCACACTGACTGCTTTATTATCGCTACATGTCAACGAGCATTCCCACACATCGTCCGTGATTCTCGTAGATCTTATTCTGAAGGATTCCTCCGTGATTTCCTATGGGCTTCTCTGAAGGTAGCCTATTCATCTTGTTTGCTAAAACTATCAACATGCTGGCTATATGCTTTTCTTTCAAAGAGGATCTATACAATTTGTTATTACGATACTCCATTTCTTTCTGACAACAGGAGAGCTAACTGTCGCTTGAAACTGATGCATTATGATATGTGGAGATCTCCAACAATTCAATTGACGTAGATTTGCGTCATCTATAGAAGAATGTGACGTCGTATATATTATATTACTTCTGTAGCCTAATCGCCCTGATGTGCTAAAATGACGTCCTATATTACTTCTGTAATGTGCTAAAATGACGTCGTATATTAATATTACTTCTGTAATGTTCTGACATGACGTAGTATATTACTGCTGTAATGTGCTAAACTGACGTCGTATATTACTTCTGCTATGCGCTAAAATGTAGTCGTATATATTGCCTACTTCTGTAATGTGCTAAAATGATGTCCTATATTACCTCTGTAATGTGCTAAAATGACGTCGTATATTACACTGTAATGTGCTAAAATGACGTCGTATATTACCACTGTAATGTGCTAAAATGACGTTGCATATAACTTGTGTCAGGTATGAGTGTGACGTCTTGCATGACTTCCGAAGGTACGCAAATGACATCATATATATGATTTGCATATGGTGTGACTGTGACGTCGTATAGGACGGGTGGGGTATGAGCGTCACGTCCTATATGACTTCCGTGAGGTATGAAATTGGTATGTAACTATGTATACCTTTATAATGTTCGATTCGTGTGTGATGCGTTGATCCAAGAGACCGGAAACTGAGGCTGAGCAGGTAACGTTCATCGGAACTGTCCCTGACGAGGAACGTTCCATCCGGACGATTGGCCAACTTCTGTTCCGCTTCCTCAAAGCTCAGAGGACCCCAGTACCAACTGCACTGTAATAACAAGTACCAACTGCACTGTAACAACAAGTACCAACTGCACTGTCACGACAAGTACCAACTGCATTGTAACAACAAGTACCAATTGCACTGTAACAACAAGTATTAACTGCATTTTTTTAACAACAAGTATCAACTGCATTGTAACAACAAGTACCAAATGCATTGTAACAACAAGTACCAACTGCATTGTAACAACAAGTACCAACTGCACTGTAATAACAAGTACCAACTGCACTGTAACAACAAGTCTTTCTTTCTTTCTCCTCCGTCAAGTATTCGCTGACGATGAGGCTCTAACAAAACTTCTCCATTTCGGTCGGTCTCTTGCGAGTTCTATTGCCCTTCTTAAGTCCCATCCTCTGTCTTCTATGTCCTCCAGTACGTTATCTATCCATCTCTTCTTCTGACGTCCTCTGCTCCTTGTTCCCTCCACCTCTCCGTGCAGCGCCTTTGCCGGCATTCTTCCGTTCTCCATCCTGATCACATGTCCATACCATGTTAGTCTTCGTTTCTTTATTCTTTCCACTACCGTTTCCTTCTGTCCCAGTTCTTCTCGTGTCACCTCATTCCGTATATTTTCTCTTCGTGATCTATTCAGTAGTCCTCGTAGCCATCCCATCTCCGCCACCAGGAGTCTTCTAACAACAAGTACCAACTACCAACTGCATTGTAACAAAGAGTACCAACTGCACTGTAACAAAAAGTACCAACTGCCCTGTAACAACAAGTACCAACTGCACTGTAACAAAAAGTACCAACTGCAATGTAACAAAAAGTAGCCTACCAACTGCACTGTAACAACAAGTGCCAATGTCACTATTAGGACCAACGGTACCCCGTCAGAACGGCCCAGGACAAATCGGCCCCGACAAAACGGCCCTGACAAATGGGCCCCGACAAAAAGCCCCGACAAAACGGCCCTCGTCAAAATGGCCTCGACAAAACAGCCCCGTCATTTCGGCCCCCGTCATAACGGCCCCCGTCATATCGACCCCCGTCATATCGGCCCCGTCATATCGGCCCCGTCAAATCGGCCCCGTCAAATCGGCCCCAGTCATATCGGCCCCAGTCACATAGGCCACTCACAAAATATCTCATGTCCCACGTACTTTTAAGTTGGATTGATGAAAAGAATTCTTTGCGTAAATAGAACTCGGATTGGTAAAACCGTAGTTCACGTTACCAAATTATTTTACGTGGTCAGTTTAAAATGGAAGTTGGATTGCGGAAAATAATTTTGGCGTTAAAATGGAAGTTGGATTTATGAAAAATAATTCGTTGCGTAAATAGAAGTTGGATTTATGATAGTTGTCATTGAAAGCATTTAAATAATTAAATACGCCAACCAGTTAGCATTAGACGATGGTCTCCGCAGTCCATTGTCCAGCTGAACCGTCGCTTGAGGCCTCATTTCAATATAGTTTGTCAGCGTAAGCTTAAAAGTACCTGTAACATTGGATATTTTGTATGGGGCCGATATGATTGGGGCCGATATGACTGGGGCCGATATGACGGGGGCCGATTTGACGGGGGCCGATATGACGGGGGCCGATATGACGGGGGCCGATTTGACGGGAGCCGATTTGACGGGGCTGTTTTGTCGAGGCCATTTTGACGGGGGCCGTTTTGTCGGGGCCGTTTTGTCGGGGCCCATTTGTCGGGGCCGTTTTGTCGGGGCCGATTTGTCCTGGGCCGTTCTGACGGGTCACCGGACCAACTGCATTATAGCAACAAATATCAACTGCTATCCCGGTATGTTACAAAAAATACCAACTACATTGTAACAATGATTAGGCCTACCAACTGCATTGTACATTGTAACAACGAGTACCAACTTCACTATTAGGACCAACTGGGCTGCGACCTTACGATTAACTGCAAGTTAGCAAAAGGTAGCACGAACTTTACTGTATACTAGTACGAAAGACCAGCGGATTCACTGCATGCAATGCGAACATTGCAAGGTATTAGACAGGGTAGAATCTCATAGCTTCTATAGCGCCGTCATCATAATGTCTAAGACATGAGTCGATGGTCGCAATGGATGCAAGAAAGCATCAGGTGCATGTTTGAAACATTCAAACGATCAAATCATCCGACAGACCAAGGTGCATGGGCTACCGATATAGTCTATATGTAAACAATGAAGGAACATAAACAATAAACGAACGTAAATAATAATGGGACATAAACAATAAAGGAACATAAACAAAGGAGGATGTAAACAATAAAGGACATTGGAGTAATTTATTACGCTGTATGGCTTCAACGATTAACTATAAAACACTACACCAAGCAGCTGACTAAATTACTCTTATACATTCCCTAGTATAGTATTTAATTATACTTTAATTTCAACATGACAACCGTATCGCTCACTCCCAGATAATGATATTTCAAGGTACTAAACAGGTGGTATTCAAGAGGAAGTGCAAAGTGCTTCACTAACTTAGACCAGGATCCCCGTTTGGATGTATTTCCTCCATCTCGTATACTCAATTATTCAACCTCACATCGCGCCCTCTTTGTTAATTCAGTTTTGCCAACGCTCTCAGTCATTCATACTGAATTGAAGTTACGACTTAATGCTCTCCACGGGTCGACTATTATACCACTGCGCTCCTCTCATGTATATGTATGCGTCTGAAGACTTAACATTGCGCCTTTTATTACCTCATAAAACATCGTCTATACGCTTATAGCCTCATTGGTATTAAAGTGCGTTAATAACAAGAAATCTATAAGCAAGGAAATGACGCTCTGAAAGCTAGAAAAATCACCAGAATCGACGACTCTCAAAGAGACGTATTACTGCTCAACCCATTTAGTATGATGGTACTTAACAAGAACCTATATAGTTTCAGTTCCATCTAGATGGATAGTTGGATACTGTGCTTTCTGTGGATGGTCCCACGTGCAGTTTTCAGAGACCAGTCATTGATTGCTGTGTAAGGACCGGACAATGCCAAGTGAGGATTTACGAAATTACTGTACACATCCGAACAGCAGCGACATCACCACAAGGGGGTCAGGAGAATGAAGTTAACTCGGGTTCAGCCTCCTCCTCTCCCCAACTTGCCGGTTCTCGGCACGCCAAGGCCTGGACTCCCTGGAGGCCTTCTGCCTTTGGGACCTTGTCGAGGTTTGCTTCTCTCGGTCCCCATCTGGTGTGGACCTATGGAAACATAGGCAATTCTGACTAATAGAAATGACTTCACTTTCCGACTCGAGTCATTTTCCTTTCTTCATTTTAGACCATTTGGTCCCATTTTGTGAGACCTCTGCATGCCAGCATTTTTATGGTTATTAGATGGGACCCATTTTGGTTCTTTACGGGTCCCATGCATGTAGGAATAGGGGTCATGTATGACGCCGTATATTACCTCTGTAATGTTCCAAAATGACGTCGTATATTACAGTTCCCTTCAGAGCCTTCTCTTATCTTTTGTGCTTGAAAACTTTGGTCCAGGATTCCCGACAGTTTGATGTTATTTAGCATTAAACGGTGAGGCTAGAGGGACAATTGGTGCCCAATGCATTGCGAGTGTGGGCCGTTTAGTCTGTAATTCTGTATGCACTTTCGGTTTGTTGAGTATCCTTACTGAATGAATACAGACCCGGGCATCGTCTCATAATAGATCGCTATCTGAGCGATTGATCCTGAGAGGCCATTTTACTTAGCATATGCACTCAATGCCCTCTCTCTTGCAATAAACGGCGAAAACGATAAAGATAACGGAAGCAAAGATAGTCCACATAAAAACTAATTTCTTTGAATACATAGAATACATTTCTGCGTTGATTATGACCACAGAAATCCTCTAATGCACTTTTCCTGTGTATACTTGCATAGTCATTGTTGAGCTTCTTCAAACTTTGGCCACATAGACGTTTCTATACAGAAGCTGCGCTACACAATGGTTCGCTTGCATTTACACCCATATATGATACACTATTTCGATCCATTATAATTATTGTCGAATTTGTCGGCATCTCCATGTGTTTGTGTTAATACAGAAGCAACCAGCGATGATAAGTAAGGCCTATCCTATAACGCAGTGCAAATTGCCAGTGCACTATTCACGCACCATAGAGGCTGTTGCTCGGGTGTTTAAAGCCCATCAACCGAGACGGATTTTCGATCGATGATAATACTATACACCTGACGACGACAGTTCAAAGCATTCTGTTTACGTGGACGAAACTCTCTTCTGTGTCATTGTTTCCGTGAAACTCAAGCGACCCAGTTTTAATATAAACGCAGTCATGTTCGACATTATACTAGGTATCGCGTGCTAAATAGATAGCACATGCACACTTGACCCATATAATAAAAAGTGTATACAGAGCGAATATGACTTAGCAAATGCCTATATTTTATATACATCATCATCATCATCATCATCATCATCATCATCATCATCATCATCATCATCATCATCATCATCATCATCAGGATCCATGGGCCGAAGGTCCGTAGGTGTCCAACGATTGCATCGTATCCATGGGCCGAGGCCCGTTGGAGTCCAATGCTTGCATTGGATTTCATTCGTATTTTTTCTTTACGAACGGAGTATCTGCACCCATCCGTTCGACCTTCGCGCTTCTTCCTTAACGAGAGTCCCAGGCTTAGGACTGCCATGGCTCTGATATCCACTTTTGGTATCAAAGGCGGCGATGCCGCCCACGTTTGCCAGCTTTTTCAGGGTTCCTGCTTTTATATACATATTGTATTGTATTTGATCATTTATAAAGCGCTTCTCATAGCATAAGCCTTTCAGAAGCGCTCCCAGTGCGAGGTATACTCCGAGGAAAAAGGAAGGTTTTAAGGTGAGAGAAAGAGGTAGAGATGCTACTAGAGAGGATTGTAGAGCGTAGAAAGTTATGTAATAGTAGAGCGTAGAAAGTTATGTAATAGTATGCAATTCAACACAACATGACATCACATAACATTGCATTAGGGGCCGTCCATAAAGTACGTCACGCTCCAGGGGGGAGGGGGTTTAAGAAAGTGTGACAGTTTGTGACAGGGGAGGGGTCAGGCCATGTGTGACGTCACACATTTATTTTTTTTTAACTTTTATTTATAATTTATTTTTTTTTTTTTAGTAGAATTTCATAGCTTTTAAAAATAATTTTCAAAAATTTTCTGAAACATTTTAATTAGTTTTATGTCAAAATAGCATGAAATGCATATCTCCTGAATGTGTTTTTCACGATTCCTCTCGCTAGGAGCGCTAGTAATAATGCTGTTGCGAAGCCTTGTTTATGTATTAGCCTTGCTTTCTGAAGTATTATTATTTCTATGTTCGAAAGTGTGACGTACTTTAGGAGGGGGTCCGAGTTTTGTGACAGTTTGTGACAGGGGAGAGGGGGGTAAAAATGGTCAAAAATAGCGTGACGTACTTTATGGACGGCCCCTTACATAACATGACATAGGATAGCAGAACATGGCATATCATGACAAAACATAGAACTGCATAGCATAACATAACATACCGTAATCTAACATGACATCACATAAAATAGTACATCCGTACACAACATAGCATTGCATATAGACAGTTAATCTGTTTTAGCACAGCTGCAATGTATTCTAACGTCCTGTGATGCAATGTATTACACTGTATGCCGTGGCACGTATAATTCCCTCAGATCATTTCCTCAATCTATTAGGACTGACTGCTTCTGCATGAGGACTTCGGCTGAAGAGGCAGACTGCAGCCTCTGATAACAACGTTCTAGACTAGCGCTACAGCAATTTGCGTCGATTTAATGACCGCAATTATTCAGAATGGCATCGATCCACAAACAGAGAAATGACGGCGCATTAGATTCAGCTGTCATCATCACTGCAGACATCGTAACACTCTCCTTCTGCCTCTGCCTCTGCCTCTGCCTCTGCCTCTGCCTCTGCCTCTGCCTCTGCCTCTGCCTCTGCCTCTGCCTCTCCTCTTCCTCTGCCTCTCTGTCTCTGCCTCTGTCCTCTGCTCTGCCTCTCTCTGTCTCTGCCTCTTTCTCTGCCTCTGCCTCTGCCTCTGCCTCTGCCTCTGCCTCTGCCTCTGCCTCTGCCTCTGCCTCTGCCTCTGCCTCTGCCTCTGCTGCCTCTGCCTCTGCCTCTGCCTCTGCCTCTGCCTCTGCCTCTGCCTCTGCCTCTGCCTCTGCTTCTGCCTCTGCCTCTGCCTCTGCCTCTGCCTCTGCCTCTGCCTCTGTCTCCTCTGTCTCTGCCTCTGCCTCTGCCTCTTCCTCTGTCTCTGCCTCTGCCTCTGCCTCTGCCTCTGCCTCTGCCTCTGTCTCTGCCTCTGCCTCTGCCTCTGCCTCTTCCTCTGTCTCTGTCTCTGCCTCTGCCTCTGCCTCTGCCTCCTCTGTCTCTGCCTCTGCCTCTGCCTCTGCCTCTGCCTCTGCCTCTGCCTCTGCCTCTGCCTCTGTCTCTGCCTCTGCCTCTGCCTCTGCCTCTGCCTCTGCCTCTGCCTCTCTCTGCCTCTGCCTCTGCCTCTTCCCTCTCCTCTGTCTCTGTCTCTGCCTCTGCCTGCCTCTGCCTCTGCCTCTGCCTCTGCCTCTGCCTCTGCCTCTGCCTCTTCCTCTGTCTCTGCCTCTGCCTCTGCCCTCTTGCCTCTGTCTCTGTCTCTGTCTCTGCCTCTGCCTCTGCCTCTGCCTCTGTCTCTGCCTCTGCGTCTTCGTCTGCCTCTGCCTCTGCCTCTGCCTCTGCCTCTGCCTCTGCCTCTGCCTCTGCCTCTGCCTCTGCCTCTTCCTCTTCCTCTGCCTCTGCCTCTGCCTCTCTCTTCATCTTCATCTTCTTCTCCATCTTCTTCTATTTCTCAGTCTCTCTCTTTCGTTCTCTCTCTCTATCTCAATTTATGCATACAAAAGAGAAAATGTGTGGAGGCAGTCTCGCATCTGTCTAGATGTAGTACAATGCATAACGCATGTTAATATATATATATATATATATATATATATATATATATATATATATATATATATATATATCTATATACATGTTCGCCACATATATATATATATATATAATATAAAGGGGCCTATATATATATGCGGCGCCACAGTGCTAGTGATAAATTCTGGTCTCCGTCGTGGGTGACCGTAACATCTGAAGACCTTTTGTCGGACAGTTTTAAAGCCGCCATACATCCCGATGGAACTAATCCAGACGCCCAATGGAGGATGCAGCAGCAGCAACAGCAGCATCAGCAGCAGCAGCAACAGCAGCAGCAGCAGCAGAGGCATCAGTGGACGAGGAAGGGGAGAAGACAGAACCGCATCCAAGCATCAGTCATTGTACCATCCATTGCGCTGTCCCTATAGAGCTGAGCTAGATGCGTAGAATTGACAGCAGAAGCAGAAATTGCCATGAAAATTGATAAACGGGTCGCGAAGGGAGTTCGACACAAGAAGGCTAATCGAAACAGCAATAGGACATACATCATGCAATGCATACAATGTCATATACACAATTGGTCGTAAGTTATCGGTGGACTAAGGTCTATATATACATATATACTATGTAGTATATATATGCATACATATCTATTGAATATATATACAATACTTATAAGAATCTAGCAATGCGTATACAGTAGAGGCCTATCAAATTGGCTGATGATAAATAGCAGATGCGAGGTTTGTGTGTACGCTTCCACAGGATTCCTAGTTGTTAACTCTACTTAAGGCTATTTGTGATTCACTGGGGGGGACCATGTGAAAATCATGTTTAGGCGCCTAGTGACGTCACTAAACCAGAATGCTAAGGCTAAGAGTAAAGAGTAGACAGTGTTACAGTGTAGAAGCTATAATAGACGCAATACTGGACTTGATGGGCAGAAGTATACAATATACATGCCAGAGATCTACAGACGATTTTACCGTAGATTAGGAGAAACTGAATCAGTTTCAGCAGCAGTTGGACCCAATGACCGAGCAGGGAGGGAGTGGCCAGGCGCAGCTATAATGAGATACCACAGAACGGACTAGTTAACACAACGGACTAATTAACCCAACACTGCAGCACCCACGTAGAGAGAGAGACAGAGAGACAGAGAGACAGAGAGACAGAGAGACAGAGAGAGACAGACAGAGACAGACAGAGACAGAGACAGAGACTGAGACAGAGAGACAGAGAAGGACACGTGCAGACTGCAAAAGGACCATAAGAACACACACACAAACACACATACTTAGACACCTAAACCTGGACGAGCTAGCTACATGGTCTGCACAGAAGGGAGCCACGGCTACAGCGAATGGAAGCGGCAAAGATCAAAGAGAAAACGGACACTTGGAATAACTTATATAATGATCTGAAACTTAATGCGAACGATCGAGCTGACTGACAGACTATACGGGTTTAAGAACAGGCACTAGAAGCAGCATAGGTATAGGTCCTATAGGTAGGTCTGAGTCTCATAGGTAAGGTAACACGACTGTATACAGCGTAGACAATGTGAGCATAAGAGAGCTAGGCAGACACGTATACAACTATACATTGAGGTAGGACATATATGTATCTGGTTTTGTAAAAGACTGACGGTGGGTCGCGAAAGTTCTGATGGATTTCATTGTCGCGAGAGTTCTTCAGCGTCCCTCTCTATATATATCGAGAGGCTTACAGAACTATTGAGCGCAGAAGACTCAGACTCAGGTTTAAAACATGGCAGATGTTTAGTCTGGCAAATAAATAGGAGATCAAGCAGAATATAACAGAAGAAAATAAGCACTTTCTAAGACGAGCTTAAGCAGATTATTAGAGATGAGTATTAATAGATGACAATAATGGAGATTAGGACCTATAAGCAGGTATACTAAGCAGGAAATTATAAGAAAACATATTAAGCAGATTACAAGAGAGAATAATGAGATTATAAGAGAGACAAAATGATATTAGAAATAAACATGAGACAGAGTGGATTGCATAGGAGGAAAGAATTCTGATGTCGCTTACATTTTGCAGTTGTCCCAGGCTCGTAACGAAATCGTCGTTGTCTCGTTGGCTGAGTTTCTTATTGAAACCAAACAGACCTGAAACCAGAAATATACATATATATATATATACATATGAAGAGGCGCTATAAATTCAAGTAATGAATGAAGGCCTACGTACGTCAATGAATGAACCACGCGTTAACAATACGACGATTCTCTTTTATGAAACATAACCTCAGTGGAAAGTGTAATCGTTTCAGTGTATTTCAGAAAAGCGGTCTAAAGACCAACATCCCACTTGGTAAACAGCAGTGGGTCTAAGAACACCGGTGACACTACGGTATATGACCACGTTTAGTTTATTCAGCTTTGTAGCGTTCTAAGCGCGCTACAAAAATTATCAGATACATGCATGCATTCACACATACACACATAATACACACATACATATATACGCACATACATACATAAGCATACATATGTAAATTCATGCATGCATCCATACATACATTACATGTAGGCTACATACATACATATGTGCATGCATATAATATATACTCTCTTGTATTATAAATTTACGATTACGATGCACATACGTAGGGCCTATACATACATACATACTTACATGCATACATACATTCATACGTACATACATATATACGTACATCTGTACATACATGTATATACTACAGATGTAGGCCTGCGTACGTCAAATGCATCATTGTGGTAGAGAGCAAAGCAAGAAGTGAGACATGAAAGGTAGACTGTAGGGAGTGGCATGCGGAGGAAACGACGGAAAATCGATGTAGTCGGAGAAAGCATTAACGAAGCGAATGCCTTCCTATAGGACATAATATATCATCATGTCGATCAATATAATTTCCATGTTACCGTATACATAATAATTATACATAAAGCATTGCTTATTCTATTCAGATGGTCGTTCCGCATTTCAGACTGTTCCGCAGTAAACGTCTCTTTCCCATCAGGACATTATGTATTTATCAAAGGACTCCTATAGCTGTATACAGTCCACCTGAAGCAACAGTACTGACAACCGTTGTTGCTTTCATGAGGCAACACAGTATTTCGGCGGCCATTGATACAAGACGAAGCGGGGGTATACCAGCCGTCGACTGAACTGCAGCATATAGATACTAGTTCGTTTCATATATATATATATATATATATATATATATATATATATAAGTAAGTATATATATATATATACATATATATGTACATGGTTCGTTGGTTTGATTAATGCCTCTGCGGTTTCATGCCTCGTTCGGCAGCTGTCAATATCTGCATAGTATTATTATTATCACCGACGAAGTCAGACTGCTTTGAATTCTGAGACAAAAAGTTCCACTGGAAAGACAACTCAGCCGCTGTTGTTTTCGGGTGATGCCAGTCCCAAGCCTGGAGAAACTAGGAGGGGAATATCATCGGCCCTGATGGTCATTATATGTCGCTAAACACTGGAAAGTATACGAAGAAGAAAACCTCTGCAATGCGATTTTCGCGTGGAACCAGTACCAAGCCTGGATGAAGCAGAAAGGCAACATTTAGGCCTTGTACCTGATCCATCGTATACTAACTCACTAAACCTGCATCTCCTGCTATCTCCTTCACAGGTCTTAAACTCCAAACTGAAAACTAATTCCCCACGAATCCTCTCCTGATTTGACTCCTCTTCTCCTTACCTCTCTCTCTATCGCCGTTCCAATTCTAAACGCCATCCACTGTGACCGTCTGACTTATCCACTTGCCTGACCCTTGCATTTTGCCCTGGCTCCGACTCTGACCTTACCTACCTATCGATTTTATTTTGACTGAGCGCCTGTTTCCAAGAAGTAGCTGTTTAAGGCGCTGTAGAAATCTCGAGATTGCGATTAATCATCGTAATTACGACTGAGAGAGGTCAAGCAGAAGCTGCCAAAGGAAAATTAATCAGCAGTGATGCAAGAAGTAGATTCCTAGCTAACGGCATTTTTTCGACCCTGAAAAACTACGAAGTCATAATTGGGTTTTTAACTTTCTTGTTTTTTAAGAAATGAAAAAAGGACTTTCGGATTTTTTAACGTGTGTTTGGCTGAACAACAAATTAATTAATTAATTAATTAATATGGCGGCGATTTCGATGTTTAGCGTCATGTCTTACACAGAACTCGGAATTAAATATTGTGGGGTTGTCAAGGTGTTCCATAAACGTCTTTTGGAAAAATATTAGAACCTAAAATTTAAAAGCCTTAGAAATATGAAACAACTATGTTTTTCTTTTCCAAAGTACTTTAACTCTTTTTGTTTCTTAACTTCGTTCATTCTCTTTCTTGCTTTATCTCTTTCATTCTTCTCTCTTTCTTTCTTTTCTTTTCTCTGTTTATTTCTTTAATTTATTCTCTATCTTACATTCTTTCCTTCTATCTTTCTCTTTCTTTAGTTCTTTTCTGTCGCTTTCTATCTTTCTTATTTCTCTTTCTTTCTCTCTTTCCATCTACTCCTTTTCTCTCTTTATTTCTATTTTTCCTCTTCCTTTTTTTCTTTTTCCTTTTCTTTTTCTTTTTTCTTTTTCTTTTTCAATTTCGTTATTCGTATCAATATATAGATCTATATTTTTTTCGTGATGGATAGCCAAACGGACCTAACCGGTTTAATGGTCAATAACACTGCTGCCTGGTTGTCTGTATATATAAATATATAAATATGTATGTATATATATATGCATACATACATATACAAGGAGAAAGTCAAGGCTGCGTCGTCTAATCCGGATGAGACTGCAGGGGTATATGTGCTGCTGCTGCTGCTGCTGCTGCTGCTGCTGCTGTTGTGTGCCTGCGTTACCCTCTGCCTCCTGCTGATGTCGTTTAATTGATGACTGCAGACGCAATAAGACCAACAGCTGAAGCGACGACCAACCAACAGAGGGCGCAGAAGGAGACGAAGACCTTCCGATGACTTGTTGACGTGACTCAGCAGACGCAGAAGAAGTCGGTGATGATGAGTCGTCGCTGGTCGAGTCCGCTCAACTCCCTTCTCCCATTCCTCCTCCTGCTCTTTCCCCTCTTCCTCCGCTTCTTCCTCCTTCTTCTCCTCCTCCTTCTTCTCCTCGTTCTCCTTCTCCTCCTCGTTCTCCCTCCTCCTCCTTCTTCTCCTCCTTCTCCTCCTTCTCCTTCTTTTCCTTCTCCTCCTTCTCTTTCTCCTTCTCCTCCTTCTCCTTCTCCTCCTTCTCCTCCTCCTTCTCCTCCTTCTCCTTCTTTTCCTTCTCCTCCTTCTCTTTCTCCTTCTCCTCCTTCTCCTTCTCCTCTTCCTCCTCCTCCTCCTTCTCCTCCTTTTCCTCCGTGTCCTCCTCCTTTTCCTTTTCCTTTTCCTCCCTCCTCTTCCTCCTTCTTCTCCTCCTCCTCCTCCTCCTCCTCCTCCTCCTCCTTCTCCTTCTCCTTCTCCACCTCCTTTGCCTCCTTGTCCTCCTCCTCGTCTTTTTCTCCTCCTCCTCCTCCTTCTCCTCCTCTTCCTTTTCCTCCTCCAACTCCTTTTCCTTTTCCTCCTCTTCCTCCTTCTTCTCCTCTTCCTCCTCCTCCTCCTCCTTCTCCTTCTCCTTCTCCACCTCCTTTGCCTCCTTGTCCTCCTCGTCTTTTTTTTCCTCCTCCTCCTTCTCCTCCTCTTCCTTTTCCTCCTCCTTTTCCTTTTCCTCCTCTTCCTCCTTCTTCTCCTCTTCCTCCTCCTCCTCCTCCGTTTCCTCCTCGTCCTCCTTCTCTCCAACCGACAGACATCAAGCATCTGTCAACGCTCTTCCGAGTCGCCCACGCCGGTCAAGCACGACGCAAAGAGTCACGCACAGAAGCACAGCCAAGCGGATACAGAGCGACACACAGAGACGAACCGAGACAGACAGTGACAAATACAGAGAGTGACAGAGCTCCACTGACGTCCAGCATTTCTGGTCGGATTGCGGCGATTGGGTCAGGGAGATAGAGGGCGAAATGGAGCAGTGGGGACGTGGTTCGGTCGGTTGGTGGTGGAAGGGTTTACTGTGTACGTGGGCTGTAGAGATTTGCGGTGAAGGATGGGTTTGTGGTGGGCATAGGGCTGCGGAGAATGATGGGGTTTGTGGTTGGATTGGACCTCTCGGAAGCACGCACCGATAATTAATTAGAGGACAGCGGAAATTCATCGACAATCTGGACAGGAGAGACAGAGGAAGAGGAAGAGGAAGAGGAAGAGGGAGAGACAGAGGAAGAGGGAGAGAGAGATGGAGAGACAGAGGAAGAGGGAGAGGAAGATGGAGAGAGCTGAGGGCGGAAGAAAACCCGAAGGACGCGAAACAGGACGAAGAAGATGAAGGAGAGAAAAAGAAAAAAGCAGGAAAACGGGAAAGGAGGAGGAGAATGGATGGAGGCAGGGAAGGATGAAGGAATAAAGGGAGGATGAGACGGAGAGAAGATATTAGGGAAATTGGCGCAGAGAGAAAAAATGAAGAGAAATAGTAAACAGGAGCAAGGAAGAACAGCACAAATGGATAGAAAGGACGAAAAGGGAGAAGGAGGAGAAGGAGGAGAAGGAGGAGAAGAAGGAGAAGGAGAAGAAGGAAGAGAAGGAGGAAGACAAATAGGAGGAGGAGGAGAAGAAGGAGAAGGAAGAGCGAAACTGAAGTGGAGGCGGCGGAGGAAGAGGAAGAGATGAAGGATTAAGAGGATGATGAGAAGCGAGAGGAGCAGGAGAGGAGAGGAGAGGAGAGAGGAGAGGAGGAGGAGGAGAGGAGAGAGGAGAGGAGAGGAGAGGAGAGGAGAGGAGAGGAGAGGAGAGGAGAGGAGAGGAGAGGAGAGGAGAGGAGAGGAGAGGACAGGACAGGACAGGACAGGACAGGACAGGAGAGGACAGGAGAGGACAGGAGAGGAGAAGGCACTGACGTTGATGTCACGAGAAGAAGTTCATGGCTGTGATGTCCGCCTTGACTTCTGATCAATAGAGTAGATCTACGCACCAACCAAACGACCGACGGATGGATGGATGCACCCATGGGATGGGGCGGCAAGTATTTGCTTAGGGTAAGCGCCTTTCCCTGTCCAACTCGGCTGCAGCAGGGTGCGTCAGGCTACAGGCCAACGCCATATGCGCACGGCTGGCAGTATTAGTAGTACTGTTCAGTGTTTGCCAAGTCACTCAGCGCAGATGTTGGAGCTGCTGGTGCTGCTGGTGCTGTTGGTGCTATGGCTGCTAGAGGAGGCTGAGGCTGAGGCTGAGGCTGAGGCTGAGGCAGAGGCAGGTAGCACTTATGCTGCTCCCAATGATAACCTGGCGCCGCCATCATTCATCCGGGTAATTAGTGTCACGATGCAATTCCAGTCTGAGTCGTTATGGAAGCATTGCATGCCAAAGTCAGGTCCCTTCTTCCGATCAGCTGCTGCTGGTGCTGCTGCGCCGTTGCTGAGCATGGACCATGCATACTTGCCGTTGAGAAATCGCTACAGTGGCATGGCATAGCACACTCCACTCCAATCAGTGCATCAAAAGAGACAGAGACAGACAGACAAACAGACAGACAGACAGACAGAGTAGTAAATGAAATTGCGAACGACAGACAGACGTTTATATATATATATATATATATATATATATATATATATATTATATATATATATATATATATATATATATATATATATATATATATATATATATATATATATATATATATATATATATATACACACAATATACACGTATACAGAGCGAGACCGCGAGACTTATAGATAGGCAGACATTGAGAGAGAAATATACAAAGAGAAAAACACTGCAGAGAGAAAATGTCATAAGACGGAAATTAGTCTTTGTTACATCAAGAGTGATTTTTTCTTATATTTCCTTGTTTCTAATTAGTTCTTATTATTTCCCTTGTTTCACCAGTTTCATTGGTTTATTAATTTTCGCTATTTTAATAGTTTCACTGTTATGATAGATATTTTCGTTGCGTGTGTCAGCGTTCACCTCATAAATCCTGTGGAATGTTGCATGTAGCATTTTCTTCCTATACTGCATAACTGTATTTATTTATTGTTCCAATAAATCAAATAGAACGAAGTTTTGCATAATCAGGAAAACTGAGGAAAGATTGAAAGCGCCAGAGGCAGACAGAAGAACTGCACATATGGAGACACAGAGGCAGTTGGGCGTCTCCCCCTCCCCGCCTATCGATTTTGTTTTGATTGAGCGCCTGTGAATAAGCTGGTTCCCGCGATTTCGCTTTTGTGGGCGCTGTAGAAGTTCCGAGTTTACGATTACGATTACGAGTATTTAAAGGACAGAATTAAAAGCCGCTCTACCATAACGCCACGCATCTCGGTTCAGAGACTCTGCACATCCATGACATCTTCAGCTGTCGACGGGAATCCGTTGTTTGGTTCTACGTATGTGCGTGCACTGGTGACACTTTAAGCTTACTGTGCATTGTTTTGCTAACTGGTGTGATATATTCATTCGTAATTACATTTAATATCATATAGGCTAGCGCAGAGAGCTCATCTGAGTATAGATAT
>JACEVL010000090.1:110000-115000 GCA_020284085.1 Aporrectodea caliginosa
ATGATGATGATGATGATGATGATGATGATGATGATGATGATGATGAAGATGATGATGAAGATGATGATGATGATGATGATGATGATGATGATGATGATGATGATGATGAAGATGACGATGATGATGATGATGATGATGATGAAGAAGAAGAAGAAAGCACGGCTGCTGGACTGCTAGGCTCGGCGTCAGCGACCTATGGTTGTCGGTACTAAAACTCTGATGATACATTATGTAAAAACACTACGATCGGATTGTGCTAATGGAAAGAACCCATTTTGTAACTATAAATTTAGCATCTATAAATGAATGCCAAGCTCATAACGGCGCACGGACATAGGTCAACACAAGAATATGGTACTTAGACAGGATACCGCCAGAAATAGTAAGTCTTTGAAAGTTCAAGTACATGTAACCCCAAAACTTCAGTCCGGTACGGGTAAAACCGGGTATACCCGTACCCGTAATGCTCCTACCCGTACCCGACCCGACCCGTAAGGTGTCTACCCGACCCGTACCCGACCCGCGGGTACGGGTCGGGTACGGGTAAACCCGCGGGTACGGGTATACCCGCAGGCCCCTAGTCACCACGCAGGTTCTTGCCCGAGGCTGAAATGGAAGGAAGGAAGGACGGATGGACGGGTGGAAGGATGGATGGATAGAAGGACGGACGGGTGGAAGGATGGATGGAAGGACGGACGGACGGATAGAAGGACGGACGGATAGAAGGACGGACGGACGGAAGGATGGACGGACGGAAGGATGGACGAAAGGACGGACAGATGGACGGAAAGAAGGATGGACGGATGGAAGGACGGATGGGCAGACGGTGGTAATTTTAATAATGAGGTGGGGTTCAGCATGGGAGGAGAGAAGAAAAGATGAGAGGAGAGGACTAGCATTATTGCTCAGTCTTAGGTTCGCAGAGTGGACAAGCGTAGCCCAGTACAATAATACTTACTAAGAAAATTAATATCATTCGCATGGAGCGTTCCCTCTCAGCCAACTATAGCCTTGCATGTCTTCACGCCATTTATCCAGGGTCCATCCTTCCGCCGTCCCTCTCTACATGCGTCTGCCTATCCGTGTCTCTCTCTCTCTGTCCGTCCGTTTGCCTGTGCATCGTTGTGCGCATGCGCCGGCGCATGGCAGCGGGCGATGATAGACGCCTGTTAGGGACGCACCTGATGACCCGACGAGCGGTGGTCTCGTCTTATCGATTGGCCTTTGAAACGGGACTACAATGTCCGTCCGTCCGTCCGTCAGCCAAGACGACGACCTGCCATTGAAGACGATGGCAAAGAACGCTCGTAATTATTCAATAAATCAAGGCTAAATAATCATAATCATAGTCATTGACGACAGCATATGTAGACAACCCGTCACAAGATGTGCTTTAGGCCTGGGAAAGCAGCCTACGTAGGTGCCTAATGCCTGTGCGATTAGGCTTTAGACTTCGCAGCATGCAGAAGCAACAGAGATATTTACTCGAGGCCTTATAACTCGGCCTATTTTAACCTTAAGCCATATCTAGGCAGCTGAACGGTCAATGACTAGAATAAACGGTAGAGCCAATCCGACCCGAAAATGGGGAGGGGGCACACATCTCCTCCTCTCACAAAGTCAAGAGATTTCTTCCATAAATGTGCTAAGCTATATTAGGGGACGTGACCACTTTGTATCATCCAAACCTCATCAATGGGGGCATATGACCCCATGACCCACACAAACAGTTGCCCCACAAAACCATCGAAGCAGAAGCAGTTCAGTCTCAGAATTATCATTATCACCTCTTGCATCGTCGTCGTCATTGTCGCGTCGTCGTCATCATTATCATCATCTTCTCTTTTCTCTTTATCATCATCATCATCATCATCATCATCATCATCATCATCATCATCATCATCATCATCATCATCATCATCATCATCATCATCATCATCATCATCATCATCATCATCATCATCTTCTTCTTCTTCATCGTCAGCCATATAATCTTCCTCACAATCATCATCTTCACCTTTTTCTTCTTCTTCTTCATCATCTCCTTCTTCAGCATCTTCTTCATCATCATCAACATATCTTCATCTTCATCATCATCATCTTCTTCTTCTTCTTCTGCTGCATCAGCATCATCTTCTCTTTCGTCGTCATCTTCTTTTTCTTCATCATCATCTAATAATTCTTCATCATCATCATCTTCTTCTTCTTCTTCCTCCTCCTCTTCATCATCATCATCTTCTTCTTCATAATCACCTTTTTCTTCAACATCTTTTTCTTCTTCATCATCATCATCGCATTCTAGTTCATCTTCATCGTCATCATAATCATCATACTTGAAAGCAGTTAATAAATGATAGGTTATCATCTTCGTTATTATTGCTATTGCAAAACGACGTGACGTATACGATAATAGGGTTTAGCTATAAACAATACATCGTTTATATATACAAAGTGAGTGAAGAAGCGAGCGCCCTGAAACTGTTATTTATGTAAATACGAAATAATCATAAAATATAATGAAATTCAAATGGATTTCAATCTTGCCTGTAACGGTTAGCGAATGCTGAAAATGTTGAATTCTCCTTCTGTATGTATGTGTGTGTGTATATATGTATGTATGTATGTATGTATGTATGTATGTATGTATGTATGTATGTATGTATGTATGTATGTATGTATGTATGTATGTATGTATGTATGTACATGTATGTGTATGTATGTATGAATGTATGTAGTATGTACGATGTATAATATATTTCTGGTTATATTGATGCAAAACTTTCAACTGTTGCTAAAAATGAAGGCTTGTATATGCTGCCATAGGAACTCGGAAGAAGAACATCCCTGGAAGGAATCGTTTGCTTCGCACTCGTTCGACTTTCAGTCAATCCGTAACTGGATGGTTTCAGTCGGTTTGTCTGCACTTAGCAGGTTAGGGATAGACTTCGTGGAATCTGGCGTTAAAATTAATGGTGCGTACTACCGGAATGTCGTGTTAACGGAGAGGCTGCTCAGCAGATATCTATAGCAGAGAAATGTCAGAGTATTACACATTTCAGACGCTGCTTCTGCACACTGAGCTCCTGAAACCGTCGAAATGCTAACGAACGAGACTCCTGATTTGATCCCTCCTGCACTTTAGCCTTCAAACCGTTCAGACCTAAATCCCGTGGACTATAAAATCTGGGGAATAATGCGAGAGAAGTCTTCAGAATACAAATTCGGAATGTCGATGAGCTATATGTCAATGTATGAGGCAGACGTGGGATGAATTGGATCAACGATAATTGGCGATGCAATAAGTCAGCGGCGGGCGCCCCTTATAAATAGAGCTTGCATGCGTAGAAGACGAAGGCGGACATTTGAGCACAAATTATAGCTTAATGCTTCAAACACAGTATAGCTAAATTGGTTGGTTTCCAAATTTGATTAAAAATGTAATTGTCATAAAAAAAATTTGAATGCAGGTTATATATATATGAAGTTTTCTTCATATAACCTGCTTTCAAAATGAATGACAATTACAAGGTTGCATATGAACGGTACATCTATTCTTCTAAAGATACTGATAAAATACTTAGGCTAAATATGTATGCATGTACAGCATGCATACATATTTGTATGACTTGTATGTATGACTTGTATGCATGTATGTATGTATGTATGTAAGGGTGACCCCAGTGTGATTTTCCTTACAGATTTTATTTTAGTTATAGTTATAGTTATAGTTAATGATTTTTTATTTTAGTTATAGTTATAGTTATAGTTAGTATTATTTTTTAGTTATAGTTATAGTTATAGTTAATGGATTTTTATTTTAGTTAATTTTAGTTACTACTTAGTTACAATAATTAAGTCTATAAGCAAAATTGTGCGTATTAATACGCTGTTTCACAATTTACTCATAACTATGAAAACCTTTGAAGCATGGGTACAGTCAGCTTCATGAATACACGAGTTTCCAAAGTAACTGACAAATTTCACAATAAAAATTTCGCATTTTTCGTTCTCATTTATGTCGAATCGTCCATATTGCACTTCCTATTTTTATTTTTTGTATTAACGAAAATAAAGATGAATTTTCGTTAGTGTTATTTTCGTTATAGTTATAGTTATAGTTAATGATATTTTTTAGTTATAGTTATAGTTATCGTTAACGAAGTCATTTTATTTTCGTTAACGAACATTTTCGTTATCGTTATCGTTAACGAAAATCACACTGGGTGACCCTACTATAGTCGGGACTTGTTCCCTTTAGGGTCTCTATCCCCGTTGCTTTCCTACTATCATACTGTAATTATGATGATTGTATGCTTTGCTTCTGTTGGAAACAATAAAATTTATGGTTATTTATGGTTATGGTTATGTATGTACATGTATGCATTTAGGGTGACCCTTGTCAGCGGGGCTTAGGCCCTTTTAGGACTCCCCCCTTTGAACCAACATCATCATTGTTTATCTTGTCTCTTGTCAAACCTTTTGTTCAACTGGTTTCAATAAAAGCGTGGTTATGGTTATGGTTATGTATGTATGTATGTATGTACAATTGTACATGTATGCATGTATGTATGACCATGTACTTCTATTATATATTTACACGACATAAGGCAGTCGATGCCTTGCCTTAATACAGGACTATCGTTGTCTTATGGCTATTAGAGGTCCATCATCTCATCATCATATAAGCTTATCCTATATAGCCATGAGATGGCTGACCCATCGCGTCGTCGCTTTTAATGGCATTGCCAATTAGCCATATACACTGGCAATTATTATAGAATCCAGCCAGTGTATTGGACTATACAGACTGGACGAAGATCGTACTTTTATCACATCATTTGCTATCATTTGCTATGCATATTATATAAATACACGTAATCGCATATTATGCATGCATGTAGATATTAGACTTGATGTAAACACACCGGCCTGCAGAGTCGTTATGGAAACGTGCTCCCGGTTCATTAGGTTTCTACAGGTTTATTAAGAATACATTTGCT
>JACEVL010000090.1:125000-150000 GCA_020284085.1 Aporrectodea caliginosa
GTACACGATAGGCATCTAATCAGCATAATAGTTGGATCCTGAGTGGCCGAGTGGGTTGGTGCCCGCTCGCCGCGCCGGCGCCCCGGGTTCGCTTCCCGGTCGGGTCGGATTATCAGAGATTAATTTCTCGGATCTTTACTGCGGGTGGCTCGGTCGCATTATAAACGTGGAGTACAATACAACACACAATACAACACATCACAATACAACTGGGGCGCGGTGGTGTAGGGGTATGTTCGGTGCCTTGCAGCTGGAGGGTTGCGGGTTCGGATCCACCTCAAAGTCGCCGCGTAGGGACCCTGGGCAAGTCCTTCACTGCAATTGCTCATGCGCTTCGGCGTGAAACTCCGATTCAGCGTTCGCGCAGTAGTCGGGAGCGCCTCTGAATAGGCAATCTGGTAGGGGCGCTATAACAAGTGTTCAAATACAATACAATAAGACTTACAATACAACTGCTTGCAGTGCTTACTTTATTGGCGGCTGATTAGAATACTTTTATTGGCAGGTAAGAAGACATAAGCGACAGACCCTTCAGAAAAGACCGAGAGCCAACCGTGTCGTAATCTTGACCTCGAAATTTCTAACGTGCTATACTTGAAAGCATAGCATCAGCGTATTAACGAGGCCTGCGTCATGTCAGATGGGTTGTCCAGAGATACCAAGTCCAATTAATTATGAGAAGACCATGCAGAGGGAGGAGAGCAGAGACAGAGGAGATGCTGTAAGGCGGATTCCGCCTGGGAAGTGAAAGAAGGTATATAGGGACAGGATGACAGTGTTGTAGAGTAACGAAGTAAAAGTAACGAGTTACTGTACAAAAGTAAAGGTTTCAGTACTTTCACTTAAGTACATTCGCCCGATACTTTTAACAACACTGCAGGATGGATCAGGGTGAGGGTATCCGAATTATTGAAGAGATGTGACTTTAGTTGTTAGTGGTAACCATGAGGGATGATAGATAGGGAGGGGAGCGTGTGGTCGATGGTGGGGGTGGGTGAGCGTTGAGTATATACTCGGCTCATCAAAATCAACCGCCATATCTGGTATACGGCGCATAACAATAGGTTTAGTTTCTATTGTTCCTGGCGGACCATAATTCGGAATTTGTCAACCAATGAATAAAATATTGGTCCGTGATCATCGATCTCTCGTTGCTTTCTCGCCCGCCGAGAATACGCGGAAATTTTTGGACAATAAAAACCTTCCCTCCTTCCCAGAATCACCACCACCCTGCAGTATGCCTGCCTCTCTCTCTGCTCTCTCTGACTCTGTCTCTGTGTGTCTGTCTCTGTCTGTCTCTGTCTCTCTGTCCCTCTGTCCCTCTCTACCTGTCCCTGCCCCTGTCCCTGTCTCTGTCTCTGTCTCTGTCTCTCTGTCTCTCTCTGTCTCTCTGTCTGTCTCTGTATCTGTCTATCTGTCTGTCTGTCTGTCTCTCTCTGTCTCACTCTGTCTGTCTCTCTCTCTCTCATCTTTCTACGCCACTCCACCACCCTGCCTCTCTCACTCTCTCACTGTCTCCCTTTCTGCCTCCTCCTTCCATCTCCCACTATCACTCGCCACCTCTCCATCTGTCTTCCTCCCACTCTACAATAATCATCTGACATGAACGCGGCACAGATGAAACAATGGCAGCCTAAGTCATTCTTTGATTCAGCCTCATTGCTCATGCAAACAGCGTCGTTGTCATCGTCGTCATCATCATCATCATCATCATCATCATCATCGTCATCATCATCATCATCGTTGCCACCATTCGCAGAAAATGCATCACTGGCTGTCGGCCTTTGAATCATCGACTTCACAGAAACGCACATAACCTCCGTAACACCAGTGCTACCACCAGCAATGAATTATTGATACATAAGATATATGCATCTGTCTATCTGCCCATTGTGTCTATCTGCATGTCTGTCTGTCTGTCTATTTGTCTGTCTATCTGCATGTCTGTCTGTCTATCTGTATGTATGTCTGATGTCTGTCTATCTGTATGTCTATCTGTCAGTCTATCTGCATGTCTGTCTGTCTTTCTGCATGTCTGTCTGTCTATCTGCATGTCTGTCTGTCTATCTGCATGTCTGTCTGTCTATCTGCATGTCTGTCAGTCTATCTGCATGTCTGTCTGTCTATCTGCATGTCTGTCTGTCTATCTGCATGTCTGTCTGTCTATCTGCATGTCTGTCAGTCTATCTGCATGTCTGTCTGTCTATCTGCATGTCTGTCTGTCTTTCTGCATGTCTGTCAGTCTATCTGCATGTCTGTCTGTCTATCTGCATGTCTGTCTGTCTTTCTGCATGTCTGTCTGTCTTTCTGCATGTCTGTCTGTCTATCTGCATGTCTGTCTGTCTTTCTGCATGTCTGTCTGTCTTTCTGCATGTCTGTCTGTCTTTCTGCATGTCTGTCTGTCTTTCTGCATGTCTGTCTGTCTATCTGCATGTCTGTCTGTCTTTCTGCATGTCTGTCTGTCTTTCTGCATGTCTGTCTGTCTTTCTGCATGTCTGTCTGTCTTTCTGCATGTCTGTCTGTCTTTCTGCATGTCTGTCTGTCTTTCTGCATGTCTGTCTGTCTATCTGCATGTCTGTCTGTCTTTCTGCATGTCTGTCTGTCTTTCTGCATGTCTGTCTGTCTTTCTGCATGTCTGTCTGTCTTTCTGCATGTCTGTCTGTCTATCTGCATGTCTGTCTGTCTTTCTGCATGTCTGTCTGTCTTTCTGCATGTCTGTCTGTCTTTCTGCATGTCTGTCTGTCTTTCTGCATGTCTGTCTGTCTTTCTGCATGTCTGTCTGTCTATCTGCATGTCTGTCTGTCTTTCTGCATGTCTGTCTGTCTTTCTGCATGTCTGTCTGTCTTTCTGCATGTCTGTCTGTCTTTCTGCATGTCTGTCTGTCTTTCTGCATGTCTGTCTGTCTTTCTGCATGTCTGTCTGTCTATCTGCATGTCTGTCTGTCTTTCTGCATGTCTGTCTGTCTTTCTGCATGTCTGTCTGTCTTTCTGCATGTCTGTCTGTCTTTCTGCATGTCTGTCTGTCTATCTGCATGTCTGTCTGTCTTTCTGCATGTCTGTCTGTCTTTCTGCATGTCTGTCTGTCTTTCTGCATGTCTGTCTGTCTTTCTGCATGTCTGTCTGTCTATCTGCATGTCTGTCTGTCTATCTGCATGTCTGTCTGTCTTTCTGCATGTCTGTCTGTCTTTCTGCATGTCTGTCTGTCTATCTGCATGTCTGTCTGTCTTTCTGCATGTCTGTCTGTCTTTCTGCATGTCTGTCTGTCTTTCTGCATGTCTGTCTGTCTTTCTGCATGTCTGTCTGTCTATCTGCATGTCTGTCTGTCTTTCTGCATGTCTGTCTGTCTTTCTGCATGTCTGTCTGTCTTTCTGCATGTCTGTCTGTCTTTCTGCATGTCTGTCTGTCTATCTGCATGTCTGTCTGTCTTTCTGCATGTCTGTCTGTCTTTCTGCATGTCTGTCTGTCTTTCTGCATGTCTGTCTGTCTATCTGCATGTCTGTCTGTCTTTCTGCATGTCTGTCTGTCTATCTGCATGTCTGTCTGTCTATCTGCATGTCTGTCTGTCTTTCTGCATGTCTGTCTGTCTATCTGCATGTCTGTCTGTCTATTTGTATGTCTGTCTGTCTGTCTATTTGTCTGTCTATCTGCATGTCTGTCTGTCTATCTGCATGTCTGTCTGTCTATCTGCATGTCTGTCTGTCTATCTGCATGTCTGTCAGTCTATCTGCATGTCTGTCTGTCTATCTGCATGTCTGTCTGTTTGTCTGCGAGCCCATGTCAGCGTAAGCCCTATATATCATCCTCTCCACTAACCGTCCAACTGTCACATTATGTATCCGTCCATACCCACCTGAATCCGTCTCCATCCGTTCCTCTTTGTTCCTCTCTATACCTCGTTGTTCTAACTACTCCGGACATGACCGCCAAATGGACCTGATACTTTCCATTCTCATATCGATTCCATCCCATTATGCCACCAATAATTAATATCTCAGCAAATATGTTTATAGATCGATGACGTCCCTGCTACTCAAAGTTGACATCACCGACCGTGTATACGAATGCAGACTCACACGTACAAGCACACATACACGCAGAGATACACGCGTGCACAGTCGTGTACGTTCTCACGTGTATGTGGGCTAATTGAATATTTGTAGACATGGATTGTTTTTGTAACACGTTACAATGATCGGTTTCGTCTTTTCCCAGGTGACTATCGACCGTCAGAGCCGACAAATCACGTTCTGCGTGTTATATACATTGGTTATGTTTCGCTATGGACGTCAGATATGTCAACCATTGTTCTAAGAGTTGAGGGATTTCGGAAGACAGACAGACAGTCAGACAGACAGACAGACAGACAGTCAGACAGACAGACAGACAGACAGTCAGACAGAGAGACAGTCAGACAGTCAGAGAGACAGTCAGACAGACCGACAGACAGAGAGACAGTCAGACAGACAGAGAGACAGACCGACAAACAGACAGACAGAGAGACAGTCAGACAGACAGAGAGACAGTCAGACAGACGGACGGGCAGATAGGCGGACGGATGGACAAATGGAGAGACGTACAAACAGAGATGGAATTGTTTCCTACCTGAATTCGTTGTGGATCTGCTTTTGTCCGAAGGCGTGGCCGGTGTGATGGGAGTGGCAGGGGTGATCGCCGAAGACCCCCTGGAGCTCTGAGAGAAGACGCTGCCGAAGCTACTAGTGGACGGACTGATACACATATGACGGTGCTTGGATGCCACCCCGCCGGCCCCAGCCTCTCCCTCCGCGACACCTCCTCCTCCTCCCCCTCCGCCGCTCCAAGAGCTTCCCAGGGATCCTCCGAACTCCTCCAGGAAGTAGTCGCGCGATCTGGAAGACGAGGCCGACCTCGAAACCGCCCTGGATCCGCACCCAACGACCCGCATTGCGCTAGGACCGGAAGTGGACTGGGACATCGGAGAGGACCCCTGGCGGCTGCAGATGCTACTAGTCCGACTCGGATAGGAGCGGCGACTGGGACGCGTAGAGTCCCCGTCGGGGGACGAAGGAGGCGGCGGAAGGCTGCGGCCCTGGATGCTCTGCAACTTCGGACCTGGGCTCGACGTCGGCGTCAGCATGGGTCTGTGTCCCCGCCCGCTGCTACTCCCCTCAGAGGACCCCGCCGTGGCCGTGGCCGCTGCTGGGTCCTCGGAGCGTCGAGATTTCTTGGTGCGATTCTCTTTGTTGTCGCTGCTGTTGTTCGACTTCGAGAAGAAGTTCTGCAGTCGAAACATATCGCGGATGACGTTCGTCGTTCCAGTCCTAGAAGACGCCGAGGTCTTGTGCTGCGATTTAGGAGTGGCGTCGGCCTTGACGGCGAGCAGACGGTTGATGTTGGAACTGCAGCTGCCGAAGTCTCGCGTGAAGGACGACGAGACAGAAGAGGACTTGGACGAGCGCCGATCGAAGTCGGAGAAGGACAGGGTGATGTTCGGAGGATGGAGGGGGATTCCAAGGGACTTGGCTTCCTCCAGGACCTCTCCCCAGTTCATGTGCGTCAGCTCCTCCTTCTCGTAACTGTCGCTCATCAGAGACTCACTCACCGCAGCCGCACATTTACAGCTCTTGCAAATGGCCGCCGATCGACTTCCGCCCGTGATGTCACTGCTCGACGACAACAGAGGGCGCAAGTAGGACCCGTCGTCGGTCAACGCCGGAAGTGGGCTGTCGACTTCCGGTTCGCTTTGGTCTTCGTCCGATTGGCAGACGGAACCGTTGTCGTTCAGCTCGACCAGTGGAAGCTTCGATGATTTCCTGCAGCATCTTCGAACACCACCCGCCGTTCCTCGGCTGTTGGTGCTGCTGCTGTTGCCGTCCTGACGTCGCCCGGTTATCGAGGATGCTCTCGTCGTTACCATGGAGACGTCTGCTGCGTCGCTGGTCCTGTGACCGGGCGCCAGAGGAGGGTGGCCGATGTCTTGGACGACTTGGCCACAGGCAGAACAGGTCGTCAGTTCCTCTGGGAGGACGTCTCGACCACTAGCGCTGTCCTTCCTGTTCGTCCAGCTCTTATCGTTCGACAGAGCCAATCGACCGAGGTTGGGACCCGGCGACCGGATTTCTTCGGCCTCTTGGTCCTTGACCGAATGGTTGGTGATGGGCAGTTCGGCATCTGGCGTCCTCCTGTTGCTGCAGCTGGTCGTTTCTTCGACGGGAGATGATGGAAGTGCATCTCCCATCAGTGCCAGGTCGTCGTAACTCGTCGCAGCAGCAGCAGCTGCCTGAGTCTTGTCGCTGATGACAAAGTCCAACGTCCCAGCGACCAAGGCAGCCACTGGTCTTCCGCACTGCGCGGCACCCACACCGCCGCCGTTATAGCTGATCACCTCATGACCCTTGACCTGACTGGACGAGGGGTCCCTGGCCACCGGAAGAAGGCTCTGACCGCCGGCCCTCCGTCGGAACATCTTGCTTTCCAGCTTAACGGTGAACGTGAACTGGAGTACAGAGGAAAGATCAGAGGTGGCGGCATCGTCGTCGATGGGACTGGCCCAGGGTCGGCTGCTGCCGCTGCTGCTGCTCTTCCTTGATGAGTGATGAGGAGGCGGTTCCAGCTCCGTCAATCCATCCACCGTGTCCTTCGCCTCCTCCAACAGTCCACCCTTCCTCTCGTGCGACGCCGAAGACCCGTTTCCGCTGCCTTTTCCGCTCTCCTTGTCGCTGCTGCTCCAAGAGGCTCTCGTCAGCTGAGCCTGCAAGTCTTCCAGGGTCACGTAGCCAGATTCCTTTCCCTCGGCATCGTCGGACGTGAAGTCCGGACTACTCTGCATGCTCTTGTCCTTGTTGGTCCTTTTGACGTCCAGTCGAGCCACTCCGCCGTCCCGGATCGGTCCAGCCGGAAGCGGACTGGTGTCGCTCCTCCACCCGAGTCCAGCTAATCCGGAATCGACGAGCGTCACATCGGGACTCGTTTCTCCGGTCGAGGAATCGTTGGCGTCGTTCGTCGCCAGTTCTAAAGTCCTTTCCAGTTTGACGCTGAATTCATCCAGAGCCGATCCACCTTCTCCCGCCGGTCGCTCGTCGTAAGGCACACGCGGAGGATCGATCCTCTTAGCCGGGGACCTCGTTCCGTCAACACTGACCCCAATGGCCTTAGCGTCCTGGCCTTCCAGTGGCCTTGTGACGATCGGAGGTCCGCCGGCCAATCGGCTCTTCCTCGACTCCGTTTCGACGACAGGAGGAACCGTCTTCTTTCGCCGTTTTAATCGCGGCGGGGAGACCTTCTCGGCGCAGCTGGCGGTCAGTGGATCGTGGTTGGACCGTTCCAGGAAGGTACTGACTCCATGGACCGGAAGTGGCGGAGTCGGAGTCGTTTTCAGCTCTTCCTCTTCGTCGTCTTCGTCGTCTTCGTCGTTCCAGACGCGATGAATCCAGACGGGATAATCCGTGAAACTCGGTCTGTCCGTCCTTTCCAGAGAGGCACTTCCTTCCCCTTTACTCGCTCTTCCTGTCTTCTTTCCGTCGCCCGGAGCTTTCACGTCCTTCCGACAGAGAGCGCTGCTCTGCTCGTCGCTCTCCGCCTTAGACGCTGTGCCTGGACTTCCGGTGTCACGACGCTGGTCGCTGGTCTTCGTGACGTCAGAGGACTTCCTTTCGACCTTTCTACTTCCGTTTTCCTCCTTCTTGGGACTAGATTTGCCCCCGAAGAGCTGAAACCGGCTGCGAATGGTCGTTCGTTTGTTTCGTTCCGGTGTCGACCTGGTTGAGCGACATCCGTCGTCTTTCGTCGTCGATCCAACCACTTCGGGGGCACCCGGAATATCTCCCCATTTCTTGGTCGCTGGTGCCAGGAAGCCGGGACCTTCAGCGGACCCAGACGACGATGGCTTTTGCCTCAGTAGCTTGTTCTTGAATCTGGTCCACATGATAAAGACTCTGGTGGTTGAAAGAACAGACGCTTCCACCTCTTCCACCTTCTCCTCCTCGCCTTCCTTCTTCCTTAACAACGACTTGGAGGGGAGCCTTACTTAGGGAGGCAAACGCAGACGTGTACCTACAGCTGTTCCTCAGAGGGATCCCACAGAGGCCGGCGGTTGATGTCCGTGCCGCCAGACCGTCTCTTCTGGCACTGCCCCAGAATGCATCCTTGCTGCTCCAACTTCCGCTTCCGGTACTCTTCTTTCCACTCTTTCGGTCGTGATGAGTCTGCAACACTCAGCCTCCTGCGCTGGATTCCGGGGAACGACGGCGCCTCGTGAACATCCTCCAAGACAAAAGGGGGACAGAAAGCGACGACCGTCAGAGCCTCCTCCCACAAGAAGAAGAAGAGGACAGGCAAGCGCTTCTTGCTGCCAGCGAAGGCCACGGTGAGACAATAACAACAGAAACAAGAAGAAGAGCAACAACGCAAGGCATTTCAACTGCAAAATACTTTCTCAGATGTTTTACGATACAGAGTTATTTTTCACGGTCATTGCAACCGCGCCAGCCGATGCCAGCCAGCGCCGAGGCGGCCGACGGGGGCTGCTACCTTCGCCGCAGAGGGAGCCGCCGCCGCTTCTGCTGGTGCTTCTGGAGGAGCTGGGCCTGGTCCAGCGGCGGAGGCAGATGAGACGCCGACTTCGTCCTAGTATACAATCGGCGGCTGTGTAGCCGACGGACGCATTCGCTGCTGGTCTTATCCGTCGTTAGATGGCGTCTCGTCCGTGCAACCTCTTCGGTTGCTGATGCAGATGGGGGATGAGGATGAGGATGGTGGCGCTGCTCAGGCGGATGATGCTCTGGCTGCTGAGAATTGGCATAAACAAACAGAGGAGTGGTGTTTATCGGAGTCGGAGAAGAACGATGCGGAGGATGGAAAACGATGGAAAGTAGGAAGGCAGGAATGGGGAGAGAGAGAGAGAGAGAGAGAGAGAGAGAGAGAGAGAGAGAGAGAGAGAGAGAGAGAGAGAGAGAGAGACAGAGACAGAGAGACAGAGAGACAGAGAGACAGAGAGACAGAGAGACAGAGAGAGAGAGCGAGAGAGAGAGACAGAGATAGAGAGAGAGAGAGAGAGAGAGAGACAGAGAGACAGAGAGAGAGAAACAGAGAGACAGAGAGAGAGAGAGAGAGAGAGAGAGAGAGAGAGAGAGAGAGAGAGAATGAGAGAGAGACAGAGAGACAGAGAGACAGAGAGACAGAGAGAGACAGAGAGAGAGAGAGAGAGAGAGAGAGAGAGAGAGAGAGAGAGAGAGAGAGAGAGAGAGAGGCAGAGACAGAGACAGAGAGAGAGAGAGAGAGAGAGAGAGAGAGAGAGAGAGAGAGAGAGAGGCAGAAGACGAATGAAGCGGGATAAGATGCGGCCGAGATAGAAAAAGATCAATTAGACACCAGAGAAACGGATGAAAGGAAGGAAATAAAGGCAAGAAGGAAGAAGGGAATACTGAGATGGAAGAATGAATGAAGCAGGATGTAAGACGATTGAAATTAAGAACGAATTGGATGTGGAAAGAAGGAATTAAAAAGCAAATGATCAAATAAACTAGCAAATTAGCCAAGTAACTAACTAACGAGTTAAGTGGAGGAATGAATGAAGGATCTAAGAAAGAAAAGAGGAAGAAATGAAGGTTTGAAAGAACCAATGAATGAGAAACGAAGGAAGTGAGAAAAAGAGCAAGCAAGAAGAAAAGCTAAAAGAGACGCATACAGTAGATAAATGGACGGAGGGCTATCTGCAGTCTCATGGCTATAGTTGGAAGGATAGAGGGATGGACTGATGGATGGACGGACGGATGGACGGCCGTATGAGCTGAGTAATGGATGATCTGCTAGCTGGTTGAATGGATGGGTGACGAATAAGCGGATATAGGTAGATTGGTGGATTTAGGGAAGAGTGAGTGGGTGGATGGATTTGGGAAAGAGTGAGTGGGTGGATGGATTTGGGAAAGAGTGAGTGGGTGGATGGCTCAGAGATATCTAAGTGTGAATGAGTTCTGCAAACTTCTGACGGCTGATTAGTCTGCGTTTCCTGGGAAACAGGGAAAGTCAATTCGTCCTCAATAGCTGTCTGCTGCTGCTGCTGCTGCTGCTGCTGCTGCTGCTGCTGCTGGTGCCTGATGCATCCATCTTACTCATCCTCATCTTCCGGTTTTCCACCCAAGAAGTACAGTCGAAGCGGAAAATTAGAACATAGAACAGGAGTATCAGCTGACCCGAGAAAGAAAGGAAATATGGAAGGGAGAGAGGACGGAGGAAAGGATGATAGATGGAGGGAGCAAGAGAGGCAGGGAAGGAGGGAGGAAGGAAGGAAAGAAAGAATGAGTTAATGCAGGAAGAGAGAAAGGGTGGAAGGAAGGAAATAAGGAAGGAAGAAAGAAAGAAAAGAAAGGAAGGAAAGAAGGAAGGACAGAATGAGTTAATGAAGGGAGAGGGGCAGACAGTCAGATCCTCCCACAAGAAGAAGAAGACAGGCAAGCACTTCTTGCTGCCAGCGAAGGCCAGAGGGAGACAGAGAGGGAGGGTGCACGGTAGGAAGGAAATAAAGAAGAAAGAAAAGAAAGGAAGGAAGGAACAGAGGAAGGAAAGCGGTAAGGAAGAAGAAGAGAAATAGAACGGCAGCGGAGATATTGAAAGCAGGACCGGAAATAATTCACCAATGAAATTAATCAGAAGAAGGGAATTAAAGCAATGCGAAGGCATTCGTCTCTAACCAAACGAACCAGTCTCTAACCGATTGACAAAATCTACCGATTTAGTACACATGAAAAGCATTAAACCGAAAAAGGCGCTTCATAAGCTTCGAAATAGGTCTACAGTACAGAAGAGACTAAGAATAGGCTGTATACATGCGCCCTTAGGTTATGGCCTCGGTGATGGTGATGCTGGCGTCGCCAGAGACACCCTCCTCCTCCGTAGCCACTGCTTCTCTGCCTCCCTCTTCTTCTTAATCCGACATCCAACTATTTGGGAAGTCCGTTCGTGCGTTCGTTCCAGCGTCTGATGATGTCCTGGAAAACGGAAGAAACAAACACTGGATGCGTTTGGGAAACGTCGACTCCCGCCAAACATAAAAACGATACGATCTGTACCTCTCCTTAGAAGAAGAACCTCCTCCCTCATCCGCTTCCCCTCCACTCCCTCCTCATTCCCTATTTCTCCCCTTCCTACTCTAATAACTTCTTCTGTCCTCTCCTTCTACCATTCTTCCAACTGTTTCCCTCTTCATACTCTTCCTTCTACTCCAGTCTTCCTCTGCCTTCGCCTTCTCTCTTCCTGTTCTTCGTAATATTCCTCATTATCCTCTTCTTCCTCTTCCTCTTTCTCTCCGCTTGTTCCTCCTACTCATCCCTCTTCCTCCATTCTTCCTTCTCCGGTCACATCTCCTTCCTTCCTTCCTTCCCTCCTTCCTTCCTTCCTTCCTCAGCCTCTTTCCCATTCTATGCTGCATTCTCATAGGTTAAACACAAGCAGGCAATCCAGAAAAAACCTCTCCACGAAAGCTATCGTTTATCTGTATACATATGCATATACTAAAAGTATATGCATATGTACATGTATATACATATACTAAAAAGTGTGGTAATGGTTATGGTTATTATACATGTGCATTATACATATGCACGAATAAATGAATAGATGTATCGAGTGCGATTTGAACACCTATAGACCTGAATTACACTATAATACAGTCACAATACAATGCATTGTAGTAGTAATTGCAATTAGTATCTTCTATTGTTCCGGTGTCCAATGCACAAGGCATCAAACGATGGCACGCCAAAACCAAACTGTAATCAGGTAATCCAGATGATCCGTCCGTGACCGTCCGCCATTACAAGACACGTACAGTCGTACACACACACCCACACCCACACACCCACCCACACACACACACACACACACACACACACATACATACACACACACACGCGAGTTGTAGTGCGACAACGTATATCTCCATATTTGCATATCTCCATAGACCTTAGAGCGCAACGATCACCGACCCAGCTGACTTGAAACTGGAACACAGAGCCCTCTGACTTAATATTATGCCGAAGCAGTGCCAACAATTGAGGCACGTGTAAGAAGGATGGTCTTTAAAGACATACCCTCAGTAACAGGAAACCAGTGTCGCGCATCTCGCATATTATAACGTCTGTCTGTCTGTCTGTCTGTCTGTCTGTCTGTCTGTCTGTGTAGTAGTGTTTCAGTTATAAATTAATATCCAGTTCATTCATTCATATCGAACATTTATATAGCGCCCCTTCAAGAAAACTATTCAGAGGAGCGGAAAACTACTCAGTTGTAAGCGAATGTAAATCTTAAATTAGTTCGTACAGCCAGATTCACAGTTGTTCAAGTGTAGTGTAGCGTGAGGAGTTAAAGAACAACAGTTCTCGGCAGAATGTCAAGGAACCCGAGAAGATGTTGGTTCACGTTATAGGAGTACCATAAGGTCACTTGGCCTGGATATGAAATACGATTTCCAGACGATTCCTAATCAAAGAGGCGCCATGACTTTCTAACTCAGCAAAGATTGTATCAGGTAGAGCCGCATCATGTATAAAGAATCATGATAAATTAATAAGCAAATGAAAACCATAAATCTGCGCTGACCTATATAATTCTATCATAGAGCCCTGCTACTAGAAACAACTACCAACCGTTGGAGCTTACGCTGCACTTGATTTATTGAGAGAGAAAAACGTCTTGAAAAGAACGTTTTTGCCTAATTAGTATAGTACGGTACTAGTCGCGACGAAATGAAAGAACCAAAGTCGTCTGATGATCGGGTTTCGTGACGTCATTGGATTTCGATTCTCTACCCTTGGCCATAGAACGAGCATGCGCATATTACGAATAATTATTAAGATTTGTAGAAACTGACGAATATTGACGAATTATGAAACTGGCCAACGAATATTATTTTTTTAACATTTCTTATCATTCTTAATTCTTCAAAATCAGGGATTAATTGTACAAAAATTCAGTGTCAAAAGCTAGGCATTACAACAAGAACGGTTACACAACCACTTCACATATTCTTAAATTGGTAATCTTAGTAATTGGTAATTGGTAATTAGTTCGTAAACAAAACTGAAACAGTGACGTCATCAACGAATACTTACGAATATTTACGAATATTAAAAATGCCCTAATATTCACGAATAGCTACGAATATCAAAGCATCAAGTAACGAATTCTCATTCTATGTCTCCAACGATCTGATTTTCGACTATGAACTCACTTGAAGCGACATCGAACAATGCCTTGTGCATTATGATAACGGCGCTATAGAAGTCTCATTAGATTATATCAGATTAGATTAGGAAGAATGACAATTTTGCGGATTAGCACCTGCCACCTGTTCATCATGAGGACGCGCTGCCATCGTAAACTATACTGCTTCATCTAAACTGTTTAAAATTACAATATAATACGAAATAGCACAATGCGATATGATACAATAATAGTACAATACTAAACAGTACAATACGAAATGATACAATACGAACTAGTACAATACGAAACAGTATAATATGAAATGATACAATACGAAATGACACAAGACGAAATGACACAATACGAAATGATACAATAGAAAATTGTACAATCAGAAATAGAGGAGACTCACTGCTAAGAACGGTCATTGAAGGAAAAATGGGGGAGGAAGACAAGAGGAAGACCAAGACAGATGATGCTGCATGGATTGGATGATGACAAACGGTTACAGGAAGCTGAAAGAAGAGGCCCAACAACGAGAGAAGTGGTGACGTCGGACATTTGAACCTGCCTAAGAGGCAGAGAACCACAAGAAGAAGAAGACAATCAGAAATAGTTACAATAAGAAATGATACAATACGAAATAGTACAATACGAAATACTACAATACGAAATGACACAATACGAAATAGTACAATACGAAATACTACAATACGAAATGACACAATACGAAATAGTACAATACTGTATGCTGCAATGGAATACAGTACAATAGTTTCAACCTTCGCATTGTTTTTGGCTTTCTTGACCTGACCTCTCCGGTATCAACGCATTTGATTTTATTCCACTAAGTATAGAGGAGATAGAGAGAGACAGACAAACAGACAGACAGGCGGACAAGACAGATAGACAGACATTAATTCATAATGACAGACATATGAAAACAAGCAGACAGAAAGAAACATATAAACAGTCAGAAACAAACAGACAGACATTGAGTGAGAGAGAGAGATGTACATATGTAGAGTTGTACGTGTACACGGGTCCTATTGGGCAATTTGGGGGCGAGGGAGCAGTGATAGGCCCAGGGCATGCGCAGCACGTAACTGATCTTAGAGAACAGGGTCATGAATTTGATTTCATTGTCCGGAAGTGATTAGTTTCATGTCTCGACTCGAGACAGAAAAACTTTTCCTACGACTGAACGTCCCCCACAGGAGAGCACAAAGGTAGAAAAAAACGACCACTCTCTGATCGATGCTACTCTCCTCCATCGCTTCCTTCTCCCTGTCCCTGTCCCTGTCCCTGTCCCTCGTCCCTGTCCCTGTCCGTCCGTCCGTCCTTCCGTCTGTTTGTCTGTCTGTCTGTCTCTCTCTCGCTCTCTCTGTCACCTGTCTCTCTCTGTTTCTCCCTCTGCTTGTCCCTTTCCATTCTCTTGTCTCTTCCTGTGTCTGTGCCTCCTTCCTTCCTTCACTTCCCCTTCCCTGCTATTATTGCGACTCTTTGAAGCAGAGAAAGAGACTTCGTGTGGGGGTGTGGGGGGAGGGTGGCGTAGATAATCGTTTGGCGCCTAATTAGCTCCGCGTCACAGGTTGTTGTTCCTGCTTCGATTAATCGTTCTTCTCGTCGGTTCTCTGTTCTTCAATCTCGTCCGTTTATTCTCCTCCGTTCCCTCGCTTTCTCTTAAGCTCCTCCTCGTCTTGCTTTTCTCATTCCACCGCCGTCATATAAACGCTCAAAGCAGCTGAGCTGATATCAGGAAACAGCGCTAAAAAATATGTTTTCGCTGACTTAAATGTACGCTGACTTTCTGGGCCTCGATTTCGGCAGCGGTTGCAGACCATTTTTTCTTCCTGGTCGTGGTCTTGTGTTGAAGACCATTCTTCCTGGTCGTGGTCTTGTGTTGAAGACCATTCTTCCTGGTCGTGGTCTTGTGTTGAAGACCATTCTTCCTGATTGTGGTCTTGTGTTGAAGACCATTCTTTATTCTTGGCTGTGGTCCTGTGTTGAAGACCATTCTTTCTTCTTGGCCGTGGTCTTGTGTAGAAGACCATTCTTTATTCTTGGCCATGGTCTTGGGCTGAGGACCATTCTTCCTGGTCGTGGTCTTGTGTTGAAGACCATTCTTTATTCTTGGCCATGGTCTTGTATTGAATACCATTCTTTATTCTTGACGATAGACGATCAAAGGAAGAAATTATAAGAATGGATTAAAGGACTGAATTAAAGAAATGAATTAAGGAAATGAATTAAAGAATTAATAAACGGAATGAATTAAAGGAATGAATTAAGGAAACGAATTAAATGAATGAATTATCTTAATGAATTAACGGAATTAATTAAAGGAATTAATTAAAGGAATAAATCAATAAATTAAAGAAATGAATTTAAGGAAGCAAATTAAATGAATGAATTAAATGAATGAATTAACGGAATTAATGAAAGGAATGAATTAAGGATATTAATTAATTGAATAAATTAAAGAAATGAACTGACGGAATGAATTAAAGGCATGAATTAACAGAAATTACAGAATGAATTAAGGATTGTATTAAAGGAACGAATTAAGGGAATGAATTAAAGAATTGTATTAGGACCTAAATAACTGAATAAAGGGAATGAGCTAAAAGGATTGGATTTTATAAATGGATATAAAGATTGGTCTGAGAGATTGGTCGTCAGAGGTCGTTGTTGTTGTTTGACAGAATTTTTAGCTTCGAAATGATTGGACTTAATATGACTCGCATTGGCAGAAAGCACGTTGAGTTTCTAGACGACTAGAAATTCATTAATTAGCAGATAATTGCGGTTTAATCAATCACTTCTTTTCCGGACGATCAGAACGAGAGACACAAGCAGACCGACAAGCGTACAGAATTAAGAATACACAGCGACAGACAGAGACAGATAGACGTATGGATAGACAGACATACGGACAGACGGGTAGACAAGCAGACAACCTGAGAGAAAAACAAACAGAGAGACAAACAGAGAGGAGGAACCTGACAGACGGAAGGTCTGACTCATAGGAGCAAGACAACAAAGACAGACTAATTATTAATTATTGCTTGAGCGACGCCAATTTATGTAGGGCATATTTTACGCCGACATTTCTTATTTATCATGCATTTATTTAGCGCCACTATCTAATAATGACCAAGCATCATTCGATGGCGCTGAGCAATTGTGAGTGAAGGACTTGCTCAAGGTTCCTAGCATACACAGCAGAGGCTCGAACCCGTACACTGCACATTACTCGGCGAGCGCTCTAACCAATCGACTACCGTTTCCCATAATCGTTAAGGGTCGTCCATTAATTATGTCAACAAAATAGGGGGGTGAGGGGTTTGGAAAAGTTTGACAGTTGTTGACAAGGGGTATGGGGGTTCGGTAAAATTTGATGTCAACAATTTTTTTTCCAATGAATCAACACAGACCCTTCAAAATGGTAGCGAAAACATTAAGTAATGCTACAAATGTATAAAGTGCTTAATGTTTAATACTACTAAAAAGCTGGTAATAAACTAAACTCATATATTTTGAAATTCGAGATTGCATTTTTTAGTGTAAAACAATTTGAAAAGAATTATTCTACATGTATTGAGCCATTGTGTTTCTTTTTGTAGGGGGTTCTCGGAATGTTGACATAATTTTTAAGGGTCCGCCAATGTTTGACAGTTGTTGACAAGGGGAAGTGGGGGGTCAAAACTGTCTAAAATTTGTTGACATAATTAATGGACGACCCCTTACCAGTCGTTCACACAAAGCGCCTCTGAGGAGTTTCTCTTGAAGCGGCGCTATATAAATTCCTGGTTGCGCATACAATATAAATCATTGCTTTGTTATTAACCTGAGCCATCCGTTCATTCTCATCCGTCGTTCCGCTTCGCTGGCTATGATCCGGCTTTTCGCAGTAAACAGTCGTTTCTGTGAAATGTATTACTGTTGCCCTCTTTCTCCTATACTCTGCCATTCACGCCATCTGCCGTACAGGTATGTTTAAGCAACTGTACGCGAATATACATGTATGTGGCGTACATCTGTTGCATTGTTTTAATTTGAATATAGAATTCGTAAACACTATTCCTTTCTATTTCTATCGACGCAAATAAAATCGCAGTTTCTCGCTTCTCAGAAAACTGAATCAGGCCAGAAACCGAATGACCTGAAACTAATAAACATGGTCCAAAGGCCTATAAACCTACATTTAGGCCAGTCTATGAAAAATAGGCCGATACAACTGGAACAATGGCTTATGAAAATACCGTAACCTAGTTAAACTGAATAGCGGTTAGGTAATAACAGAGGATAATACCATATTCTTTTAATCTTGTGTATTATAGGTAATTCGTTTTAAAAGCTGTATTGGAGTTTAGAAAACATTCTCTTCTGAGTAGCATTTCCCTATGGAAATTCAGCTGGTCTGGCGCTATGAAGTTGACCGTATTCAAACAAACATTTCGATGCTTTTTAAATCGTTTTTATCTAAGAAATCGTTTTTATCTGTGAAACAGAAATCCCACAATATTATTACAGCCTGATACCAGGGCCGGAATATCTGTAAGTGTTCCTCTGCGTCTCAGGCCTGTATGCCTATGGTTTCCTCGTCGTCTGTCTGTCTGTCTATCTGGCTGTGTCCGTCTGTCTGTTTGTTGGTCCTTCTGTTTGCGTTTCTACTAAACCAATCGAAAGAAGTATTATTTTTCTTCGTGTCTTTGACGTCACAGCCAGCCAGTCGGCTACGGTCGGACGCCGGCCGCTCCAGGGGTAGAGGCAGGCTCCCTGCCTTGAAGGGAAGAGACAGATCCCTCCCTGAAAGGGAAGGGAGAGGCCCTCCCTTGAAAGGAGTAGAGGAAGGTCCCTCAATTGAAGGGAAGAAACAGACCTCTCCCAGAATGGGAGGAGGCAGGCCCCTCCCTTGAAAGGAGTAGAGGAAAAGCCTCTCACTTGAAGGGAAAGGACACCCCACCTTGTAGGGGAAGGGAGAGGTCCCTTCTTTGAAAGGAGTAGAGGAAAAGCCCTTCACTTAAAGAGGCAGAGGCAGGCCTCTCCCCAGAAGCGGAAAGAGGGGCCACTCCCTCGAAAGGAATAGATGAAGGCCCATATCTTGAAAGGGCAGAAGCAGGCGCCCATTTGAAGGGACAAACACCCCTCTCTCTCTCCATGGCTCCCTCCCTTCCTCTCTTCCCTCTGCAGAAACCCTCATCTCGTGCAGAAATAATAAACGGTTGCTGAAGCTGTTTTTGGTCTCCTGAGAAGACGAACTTTAGACACAGCAGACGACGATCACAGAAGAAGCAGACATCAAAGGCAAACGAAGGAAGCGCAACAAGTGCGGGATGCGGTGTGTGTGTGTGTGTGCAGAAACACAGATTAGAAAGCTTTTCGCACCTATGAAGAGGATGATGAATGATGATGATGATGATGATGATGATGATGATGATGTACATTTACATGTTATGCAACAATCTTAACTACTAACAGAACAGACAGCCTGCAATAATGGCGCTATGCAGCCTACACATGATGATGATGATGGGGCTCGAACTCGGTACCTCTCGTTCTCTACGCCATATGTTATCCAATGCGATGATGATGGAACCCCAGAAGGGAATGCTATAATGATGATGATGATGATGATGATGATAATGATGATGATGATGATGATGATGATAATGTTGATGATGACGATGAATACGACGAAGATGCTGTTGCTGCCGATTATGTGATGATGACGAAAATCATGCTGCTGGTGCTGCTGCTGATGATGATGACAATGACGTAAAAAGCGTAATGATCATATTTTTGCTGACGGTGATACTGACCAGTGACGAAGTGATGATGATGATGCTGGTGATATGGATGATATCGGTGATTGTGTTGGTGATGATGATGAATGTAGCGTTACTATGGGTTATCAACTGCCTTGTTGATTCAGTCTATTATAGCAATTTAGTGTAAACAAGTCAGTTAGCGGCGTTACTTTGATGACATAACGGCGTTATGACGTGAGATATAATAATTTAAAGGTGAGACCAAACAACAGGTAAACCGATTAAACTATGCAATCGTAAGAATACGTGGATAGGTTACCATGGTAATGGCGACGCTGAGCCAATGAGATTGCATCGAATGGATCTTTGAAAAATCAGGTGAACAGTCGGCAAGACACCCTCAAGGTCATCAGAAGTTTTGGTTCGCTATAGATACGTGAATAGCTTCGAACAAATCCTCTGACTTAACATTTAATGTAGGCCTACTATTTATGCAAGGGAACTTAAGCATCAGAATTGGCCTAACTCGATCATAGAGTTTAAAAAGTGAGTTTTCAAACTTACTGAAGGGAGAACGGACAGACTACTGGTAATAATAGAATGAATTCGGTAGATTATTCAGATCGGTGAAAGCGTTCTCTGCCTTGCGGTTAAACTCTGCCATTGAGTTTCACGAACAAGTTGAACTTTGGAGATAGTAACTATCGAATTTACCGCCATCGACTAAGCAACCCAAACGGATTTTATCTTGTTCCGTATCTTCAAGAGCGCCTACGCAAGTCCACGTTTCATTTGTTAGTCCATGTGAAAGAAGAATTATCTGCTAGCCACTCAGGAAAGATTCGCGATCAGCGAAAGAAAGATACTTCAAAGAAAACCTGAAATCTTATCGGAGACCACACTGAGCTGCTAAAGTGCTACACTCTTGATGATTCACTAAGAGCCGCATAAGCTTATAAGATAAAAAAAAGGGATACTAGTCAATTCTACGCTATTAAGTAGTTTAGGATTTTAATGTCGTGTAAGTGAACCTTTCTCTTTTACAATAGGCCTATAATGATAAAATTTCCATCTTATGTTTGGTGTTTATGTTGATGTCAATTACTCAGTGTGCTGTAACTTATTCCTTTCAACCAAATTCAATGAGGCTATAAATTTAAGAAGCGACAATGATGATAATGACGACGATGATGATAAAAGTAATCGTGTTGTTCTGGTGATGGTGATATCGATAATACCGACGAGGTGATGATGATGTTGATGATGGTGATGATGATGGTGAAAATGATGATGGAGGTGATGATGATGATGATGATGATGATGATGATGATGATGATGATGATGGTGATGATGATGGTGCTGGTGATGATGATGATGTTGGTGATGATGCTGCTGATGATGATGATGATGATGTTGGTGATGGTGGTGATGACAAAATCAAAATGGCTGATGATGATGTCATATGGTGCCCAAGTCACATCGGTCCCTCACAAAATATCCCATGTGGTGATGAATGATGCTGATGATGATGATGATGATGATGATGATGATGATGTTGGTGATGGTGGTGATGAATGATGCGTAAATAGATGATGATGATGATGATGATGATGATGATGATGATGATGATGTTGGTGATGGTGGTGATGAATGATGCTGATGATGATGTTGGTGATGGGGGTGATGAATGATGCGAGATGATGATGATGATGATGATGATGATGATGATGATGATGGTGCTGCTGCTGCTGTTGATGATGATGATGATGACCACAACATGGACGATACAGTTGATTTCTCCGTACGCTCAGCCTATAGCGTCTGGTACGGTGAAGAGGAAGCCATCTTTGATGTTTATCCTTCCTCCTGTGTGCAGTGTTTGGCCTCATGCAAAGAACTCGAACAGCTAACGAGCCGCACAGACCCTTGGGAAAGAGATTCCGAACAAAAGTGATTTCAGACACAAATGCTTTCAGGCGTTGTGGGCAAAGTTCGAATTGAGCCCAAAAATTGGATGGCTGCAAGCGGTACCTTCAGGCAGACAGACACAGAACCAGATCAACTGCTCCATAGCCTCCACCCACCCTCATCCTTACTCCCTCGACGGACGGGGACTCATCCGCAGCCAGGCACAAGCCCAAGGAATCGGTCGTATGGTCGGTGGGTCTGTTAGGGAGGGAGAGGGAGAGAGGGGGCGAGGGATACCCTACGGACGAGGCCACCATATGAAGATTATTAGGCAGAATGACAGTGCGATGGGACGTGGTGTATACGTGTAAAAAACCAACGGAAACCAATTATCTTTATGACTCAGGCTAAGCTCCTCCTCCTCCTCTCGGCTCCATCCTCCTATAGACTTAACAGTCGACCTTTGAACGGAGGGAACTCATCCCTTGAAAGCCCTATCGACTGCTATCTAATGCAGCTATCCACACATGGCCATCATCTGTGCTAAAGATTTAGCCAAGGACTCCTATATATATAATAAGCCCTCTGGTGGAAAACGGTCGATACGCCAGCGTTGACCTCCTGACCTCAATAAATTCGCAGCAGATCATTTGAAATCAGGTACAGTTTTGAATGCTGGACTGACAATCGAGAGGTCGGGGGTTCAAATACCCGCCAGGGCAGAAATTTGGTTAGAGATTTCTGCACCTGCGTGCTATAATAAGTGCACTGACCGTACACTGTTAGATAGATAGATATTCGTTTTATTTTCTGACAGGTTGACAGGCAACCAGTTACTCAGCTATAATGAGTGCACTGACCGTACACTGTTGGTGGGAAGATGAGACGGCGAGGGAGAGGATTGGCCACCTGCCGTCGTATGCAGAGGCTAAGAAAATGAAGTGGCTAACACTTCATACCTATGGTTGCCTCAGGACTTATTTAATGGACTGCTCTTGTTCTTCTTCAGTTGAACGCACTAATCAAGCTCTGATTTGAATGGTTCGAATTTATCGATCGAATCTGCACTTTTACTTTGCTGGTGATGAGTTGATGATACGGAAGACGACGACGACGCTGACAATGATGATGATGATCTTACTGGTGATAATGCTTCTGCTGCTGTAACCGGTTGCGATGTATGTTATTATTACAACGACAGTAGTTTTATATAGCGCCCTTCAAGACAGTCTACTCAGGAGCGCTCCCAGCCCAACCTCGGTCAAACAGGGCAGTCTTAAGGCTAGAGAAGAACTGAGCAGTGTCCTATTGAGGTCAGACGCAGTGCCACCGGAAGCCCATTCCAGGTCACCGGGCCAGCCACAGAGAAGGCGCGGCGCTGTCGGATAGCAGTCCGAGCACGGGGGACAAGGAACTCTGCTTGCACCGCTGAGCGTAACGAGCCACGACGCGGAACAGTCACAGTAGGACAGCAGAGTTCCCGCAGATATGGAGGAGCCAGGCCCTCAGTGCAGCGCCGGACCAATGCAGAGACCCGGTAGGCAATGCGCTGCGGATATGTGTCAACCGGATTGTTTCAATAAAGGAAGAATTATTATTATTATTATGATGACGATGATGACAACTACTACAACAACGACGACGATGATGATGCTAATGATGACAATGACTATGGCAATGGCAATGAAAATAATGTAAATGCAACGTTTTCCTACAGCGACCTTAATATAGCGTCTACCCTGGTCATTTTAAAATGAATTGATCGGGTGAGATCCTTTGCCACCGCTGCCCCTTTGAACGGGGGCCACGTCATCTAAGGTCCCCAGGTACGGACCATGCTAGCCTAGTAACGACAACAATGCGTAAGAAACACAGCCTAACGCGGCTACAGTCGTTGGTTGTTAGGTTACGGTTGTCATAGCAACAGAATTCAGTGTCTGCGTTATCCCCGTCCAACTCTGCACCCGCGATGTTTGCCTTCGCAGGCGATGTAGCGTATAGGCAAGCAGAAGCCCCACAAGGATCGGTCCTACTCCGGTGCCACCACCGCCACCGCCGCCGTATATGCTATAGGCCTACATACAGGTCGTCGAATGTTACAATAGTAACGACTCGAACGTTACGATAGTTGTAAAGGGAATCCAATTTGTTACAACTATAGCGCCTCTTGTCAATATAATGATAATTATAATAATAATAAGAAGAAATAATAATGATGATGATGATGATGACGATCACGACGACGACGACGACGACGATGATGATGATGATGATAATGATAATAATTTTAATAATATCAATAATAATTAGGCAATAATTATAATAATGATAATAAGACGATTTGTATAGCGCCGTAGCTCGGACGAGGCCAAAGGAAAGGGAAGTGTACGCGAGTTCAAAAAGTCAACGGCAGTCATATGATGGCTTATTAATATAAGGTAACTCTTGAGCTGTGATTTAAATTTCAAAAAAGATGGCGCATTCTTCACTTGGTCCGGAAGGCATGCAGTACATTGTCCCATAAGCTACGAATATCAATGTACGGCCAAGGTTAAGTAAGCAGGTAGGGCCTGGTAGGCTTATCAATAGGCGACCAAGAATATCAATATGCGGTCATGTATATCAATAGGCGGCCAAGCATATCAATAGGCATTAGGCAGTAAAGTTTATCAATGGGCGGTCAGGTGTATCAATAGGTTGTAAAGCATATTAATATGCGGTCAAGAATATCAATAGGCGGCCAAGTATATCAATAGGCGGTCAAGAATATCAATAGGCGGTCAAGAATATCAATAGGCGGCCAAGTATATCAATAGAAGGCCAAGAATATCAATATGAGGCCAAGAATGTCAATTGGCGATCAAGCATATCGATTTGAGGCCAAGATTATCAATAGGCGGTCAAGGACATCAATAGGTAGTCTAAGTTGGTCCGTTCACATTCAAATTACCATCGCCCTAGCTTAAAGGCTAAAGCAGCAAACCTAAGAAAATCGTAAGTTAATGAGCTAGCGATTAAATTTGAAGACTGCAGCAACAGTCATTAATTACGAAACTACTAATTAAACAGCAGCAAGATCTTAATTAGACCTGCAAATGCGGCTCTGACTGACTTAAACGATGCAAATCATAGTGGACGGATGAAGAATACCTGAAGAAGTGTTCGTTTGGATGCTACGTGATGAAGATCGACTCATCAGTCGTCTCTGCCTTGGCACATGACTCTCTCTGGACGGTCGTTCGCTCTATCGATCCAAAGCAGAGTTGTTTATCGTTTTCGTTCGTTGACAAAGATTGTTTTTTGAAATCTGAGTTTAGTCATCGTTGTCGTCGTCGTCTTCTTCAGCTGATAAATATGTTTCTGTGTCATCTACCCTGGATCTTGAATAACTCATCCTCCTCTCAAATTGCGCTGCTTTACCGCTCGCTGGCTGCATCAGCTGCAACCTCCTCCTCCTCCCACCGCCGTTGCAGCAGCAGCATCCTCTAGGCCTTCGCTCATTCTCCTTCAGCTGCTGCTGTTGATGCGCCTAAGCAGCTCAAGTCTCTGCTGCTGCAACCCCCTCTCGTTCCCTCCTCCCTCTGCCCTCGTAGGCCTACGCCGGCCTCAGCAGGGCCTGCTGCTGGTGGCGGCCGTGGTGGCCTGTCAGCTGCGCCGTAGGCCGTCACTAACAGCTGCTACTGCTGCTGCTGCTGTTGTTGTAGAGGCCGCTACCACCACCACCGCTTCCTCTCCTCCTCTCCACCAGCGGATGATGCTGGCCGAGCTGAACGACGACGTCGGCCTCTCTCCGTCAAACCAGGCTGTACGTCGAGTCAATCAATAACTTTCCGTGTACCTACGATAAAGTCTTAAAAATCCTACATAAATATATATCCATCAGAAATACATATCTATGTGTCCATCAGAAAATTATATATATATCCATCATGGCTCTAATAAATATATACATGCAACTATATCATGGTTCACACACATACACACAAACGTACACACACATACTGACGCACACATGCACACACACACATATATATATACACGTATTTGTTATATGCATAGCTATATATCATATTTTATATATTTATATATATATATATATATATATATATATATATATATATATGTATGTATATATGGACC
>JACEVL010000090.1:155000-210000 GCA_020284085.1 Aporrectodea caliginosa
CACAATATGCTATTACATTTTCCCAAGTGATTTGCTTTCATGAGTCCCACCCTGCCAGCATTTTCCATAGGCATTAGGAAGGACCCATATTGGCTTTTAAGGATGCTTGGAAATGAGGGTCCTAAATGGGCTCCATGGGTCGTTCTGGCAGGGTACCCTGTGGATTAATGTTGTCAAAAGCTCATTGATCTCGAGGAAAGAGACTCCCCCCCTACATAACAAAGAACCAAAGGGACGTGTGCAATTGTCCCCTTAGAATGTTTGCATCAAATCGACTTCTCTCTCTGATACGACGCAGCGCTCGTGAATAAGCTGGTGCCCTGCGGTCAGCGTTGCAGTGGCGCTTTGGAAATTTGGAGATTACAATTACGATTACTGACCGTAGATACTTTGAATTACTGAGCAACATAAGTGAAATGTTAAAATAATTTAATATAATTTGATACCGCCTTTCAGAAGCGAATCAGGCATAAAGCATTGTAAACTGCAGCTTCGGTGAAGCTATGGCCTACGGGTTAAATATATTTAAAAATATGACTATGTATTGGAAAGAAATGCTGCAATAGCATTACGGGACAGGAAAAGCTCATTAGGTCCATTAGACATAATCCATTCCGACTACAGAAGAAAAATTGCATGAATGGCTAAATGTAAATGGAAAAATACATTGCTCCGGAGGAATGGGATAACATGGACACCCGTTTCCACTTTCAATACTCCCGAGATATTGAAATCACAATGGACCGAGACACTTGTTATTTCTCTCCTTCCCGCATCTATATGGGAAAACTGAACTGATGTAGCGCCAGAACATTCTCTCGCTGGCTACATTCGGAATTGAACTGTGACTCGTGAAAACCTCAATTTTGTGGTTTTTAACTAACATTCGGGGTTTGAACTTCAATCAATCAATCTAACAGTTTTATTGCCACCTTTTCAGCAGATATAGAGTTTAAAATTTTCAGGACTCTGATTAGAAACGCCACAATAGGAGGCCCTGGAGGGATCTAGATTTCACTAAACTAGGATCGCCTAGATCATGAGAGTTCCATTAAAAAACAATGGCAATAAACATCAAAATTAGCAGTACTGTAAACCAAGGCTTACTTGAATAGCCACGAGTAGATTCGCCACAATAGGAGGTCCTGATGGGATCTATCTATAGATCCAGCTAAACTATAGGGTCGCCTAGAAGATGAGAGTTCCATTTAGAAAAAAACCAGTCAACGTCAAAATTAGCAGTACTATTATAAACGAAGGCTTAGTTGAATTGTCACGAGTAGCATAACATATTGCTTCTCATTGAAGCGAATTAGCATCTTAACTAAGCAAATGGAGATAATTACGTTGATTAGGTAGTGGCGTAGCATTTTCTTAAACATTATTTGTAAATTAGATGCTTCACGAATGACCATAGGGAAGTTGCTCCAAATGACAGTGCCAGTAGATTTTAATGGAGAATAGACGTGTATTGTATTGAGCAAAAATTGGACGAAGGGCTTTAGCATTTCTTGTATGGTAGGAGTGTATTTCTGTACGTGTTGAAAACCTCTAAAAGCCTCATTTCCATCCATTCTGTTTGCCCGTAAACCCTTTCTCCCTCTGCAACTATAGCACGTAGTCTCCCAGTGGCATCCTTTGGGTCTTGACTTTCTTTAACGCATTTTAAACGTACGAATAACAGCCATGTGAATAGTCTAATAAGATTTGCACATACATACACACAGGCATACACGCACACATCCGTTTCGCTTACAATCACAATTTATCGCCTCTAATTATAATTACAAGAAGTGGTTAACATGCAATACAGTCGTTCCATGCATATAACGGGCCTATGGAATAACAATAATATTTACCGGTGAGGATGACCGTTAACTCCAGAACGAAAAAACTCTTTGGACAGTTTCCTAGAGCCTGAGGGATTAATTTTGGCTACTCTAGGTAAAATGTGTGCTCTGTTGTGCGGTAGGTTTATTTCATAGAATCTTAAAATATTATAGTCTTTTATTAGTTTGACCACATCACATACTGGCGACGCCTATCTTAAAGGAACTGCTCACAGAGTCCCCCATTGCAGTAAGTTTATTAATTCAAACTACAGTAAGATTACATATAGTAACAGATTATAACAGGTTTAACAGGAGTCGAATTTGACTGTGTGGCAGCCTGCAAGGCGCCCATCTGTCCTACTGCTCATTTTACAGTCGCCCAGTAGAGAGTGTAAGGCTGAGTCAACCTTATGGGGCCAGCTAGTATCGAACCCGCGCTCTTCTGATCTTCGTGCCAGCGTGTTACCATTCAACCATCTTCCCACAGTCGCATACAGACTCATGTCACAATCATATCACACTCACCATTGAAACATATTTGTTGCAACATATTTAGGCCTATAGGAGTAATAAAGCTAGAATCCTGAGGAACTGTATACAGTGAACCGTTTTAAGATCTTTTAAACAGAACCGATTTGGTTCGATTGCTTAAGCATTGGGAGAACCGTGTATGCTGCACACCTCTAATGGAAATAACATTCTAGCTCACTCAGCAGAATTTGGTGTTTTATCGTATCAAAAACCTTATAATTATAGACCAAGAGAGCTTCCCGCAGACACAATGTGTGGATTTCAGTTACTTGGCTCTGTATTTCAAGAAGTGCCATGAAGTAGAATGGTCCTTGCGAAAGTCATCTTGTTTGGGTGACATTGTTCTGTGTCAGTTTGTTATACGTTACTTTTCAGAGCACCGGGTACTTTTAGAAATAAGAAAGAACTGAAATTTGTTTACAATTATTGAGTTAATCGTTTCATCCGTTTTATAAATCGGTATAACGTCTACAATTTTTCTATCAGCTGGAGAAATTCCATTGCCAGAGGAAGAGTTAACTATACTCTTAATAAACTCTTAACGAAACGAAGCAGATGGAGTAATACAACCTTAATTGAATCGTGACCGAACAAACAACAGACAGACTGACAAAACAAAAGTCCGAAGACTAAAGAGTTCTGTCATCGAAACCAGACAGCAACAGCAGCAGCAACAGCAGCAACAGCAGCAGCAGCAGCAGCCGCAGAGCACAGGCCACATCAAACAGTTGTCACACGATCTGAAAACCCGACTCTTCCGTCAGACCGAAAAATCGGTTCTCCGGTCCCTAAGGACATTCGAACAAAAAAACCACCACTCACGGTATGATGAGCGGAAGAAAAACGTTCTTCAGACGTCAAGGACTTTCGAACCAAACTATCCACTATTATAAGGGCTTAGTACTGGATGCAGAGCAACAGGAAAAGTCCAATCGACTGACAAAAAGCATTTTGTCATAACGGGAAAAAATCGAAAGTATACATCCATCTATTGAAATAACTATTGATGATATATATAAATTTAAATTATATAAATACGCATAGGCCCTCTATATCCCCCAACTCATAACATCTAGGCCACATATATGATATAGATAGAGAGAAGAGAATGAAGATAGGGAGGGACATAATATATTAATATAGCCTATGTATATTAATATATATATGTATATAAACAGGAATCTATATTTTATATATTATATATACCTACATATATAATCATATTCCCACTACAATTCCCAGCTATCATGCAACAAGAACAGTCATGACAATCATAACAACAAAACCAACACTTATCCCAGTGAAATTTGTAAAATACGAAGCAGCCACAATTAACTACTTAGCTTAAAAGGCCTTTTACGCGTATACATTCGTCAGTCAAAACTGGGAAAACACCAATCCTTTTTCAAAGTACTCACGATTCAAAATCTAGAAACCGACTTCACACCGACGACAGGCAGCAGCTGCGGTGGGGAAGAGTTAGCGGTCGGACTGCAGCATGAAACGGCAACGTTCCTCGTCTTGTGCGCCGAGTCGTTGACGACTTGCAACGTCGGTCTAGAAACGACGCTAGACACGATGCACGGCGCAAGTAGACGGAGCGACGAAAACAGCAGCAGATGGAGGAGTGAACGCCAGCGACCGGAGAGCATGGCTTGAAACCGGGCACATTGGCCGAACGGATGCACGAAGGGAACGAAGCCAAAGAACAGTCAGACCACCGTATCGAAGAACTGGACCTTGAGTTGAGTAGACGAACAGAAGGAACCTCTACTTTCCTCGCAGGAATGATGATGATGATGATGATGATGATGATGATGAGTTCTCTGCCCGAAGGCAGGTCCATTGGAACTTTTCGCCACCCGGGGATGAGATGAGTAAGAGGTCAGTTTCCCGTTGCCTTCCTCACAGACAATTGTGGGTGAGCAACTTGTCCAAGGTCGCTACGCAGTAGCTTGAGGTAGATTCGAACCTGCGACCCTCCGGTTACAAGGCAGAGAACATACCGCTACACCACTGCGTCCCAACTCGCAGGAATAGGTCAGACGAAAGGAAATGGTTAAACAGGCAGACCGAAAAGCCATTTCTTCACAGGAACTTTTCGAAGTAACGGAAATGGTTAAACAATTAAGCTAGTAGTTTCAGTTTAACGACACTGTGTGATTACAAAGATCATTAGCGTCGCTCTTCTCCTTCATCCATGCTGGCTTGGAACTGGCACTGACAGAGTACAATCAGTGGCGGAGTTGTTAAACAAGATGAGACGGTCGGAGGAATATATAGCGACATTTCATGGCTCCATCGAATTGGAAGGACCTGAGAAATTGTTGGAACACCCACCGGAGTAGCCTACGAGATCTTGTCGCCTTATCGTATCAACGTTTATTAGAAATCGCGATTTTAGTTACAAGTCATAACGAGCTAGAGCTTGTTCAATATCGTTTCTTACTATCACAATCTAAATATCCTGCAATAACGAGGACTGGCTTAGCATTGCTCCAGCTTATATAAAAATTGCAAAAGTTATACCGATTTATAATAAAACGGATGAAAAATGAACTCTATACTACAGTCACTTCTTTATTACAAAGCCATCATCACAGACAGAGGAACAGCTGTGGACAAGTGCTACTGAAAAACACAGGTAGTCCACCATTGAGCACACAACATACATACGCACATACATAAATACATTCATAAACCTATATTGTTGTATCCGACGTGTAGTGTTGAACCGAGTGCAGTGATTTGTATAAACTCTCCGCCAGATAGACTTTGGGGGAATGTAAACCACATACACAGTTACACACGCACACACACACAAACACACAGACACACACATGTATATATATATAAAGGAATTTAAAATTTAGATTGGATTTTCTCTTCCTGGTCTTCTGGTGAGTTTATTCGTGTTTATTATTAATTCAAACTCACACACCGCAGTATGATTACAGGTCATAGAATAAATGGATGATTACAAGTAATTACAGGAGTCGAATTTAACTGTATGGCAGCCATGCAAGGCGCCCATCTATCCTGAAACTCATGTTACCGACGCCATCTAGCGTATGGAAGGCGAGTGAACCTTTGGGAGTAGCGGGAATCGATTCCGCGTCCATGCTGATCTTCTGCTCTTCGTGCCGGAGTGTTAGCATTCACCTAAACCCCTTCCCACCGGTTGGTTATTGTTCACACTCCTGGACAAGTTGTAACAATATACATACTTACACACATACAGTCATGGCCATGACTGTATGTGTGTAAGCATCACACCAATTTTGCATACTTTTTTTTAGCGAAAAGTTGTATTTATGCTATGAGGCCTAATTTTAATGTTACTTAAAGATCCGGTATACGGTATATAAGCCACTATTGATGCAATTCATCTTCTTTCTCCTTTTTTTATTTACAGAGAGTTTTAGTGAAAATTGATTTCTTTCAATACCTTTACCTTCGACATGGCTGAATCACGTTGAATTGCTATCTCCATGGCCCGGGAACTCACCTGACCTCAACCAGATTGAGAACTGCTGGGTGAAGTTGAAGCGTAGAGTTGCCGAGAAGAACCCTACCTCACTTGGGGCACTTAAAAAAATAATCACGAGCGTGTGGGTTCAAGAAATTACACCAGAGTACTGTGAAAAACTGTGCATTTCAATGCCTTCACGTATTGCCATGGTTATCGCCAACAAGGGCAAACGCTCTAGATACTAGCCAGTAAACTTTGTAACGAAGTACTTACATGTGTACATGTACAGTACATGCGTCTAATTCTCATGTTTATTGGAGAAAAAAGTGTCCAACTCTCATGTTTATTGGAATAAAAGTGAGGAAACATAGAAAAATCGCAGTGATGCATGCATTATGGCCATGACTGTACATACATACATACATACATACATACATACATACATACATACATACATACATATATGTACATAAATATTTACAAAATATATTATCCTGACCCAGATACTAACAGAGTCGTCTTCCTGGAACAGAATGATGGTCCTCAGTTGGGTTCATAGGCCTGTACCTTTCAACTACCAGCTCTTGATTTTATTTATGAGACCATAATACGTAGGCCTATATGCACGGCCTTTAACACACTGTCTCCTGGCTTCGTTGAATTTAGGCCTACTCAGAGGCGATAATCTGTACATAACATGGGGGACAGAATTTTTGGGTGGGCCAGATTTTTGCATTTTTTGGTGGGGACAGAAGGCCCAGTCAAAACTTTGGAGGACAGACCCCTTTTCCCCCACGATTTACGCCACTGCTCTTCCCACTGTGGGGCGCGGTGGTGTACGTACATACATACACTGATGGTTCATGAAGCAGTTGAAGCCAGAAGGTAGTGGCCTTTAGTCCTGAAGACAGGAACTCGTGTTCCATATAGAAGCACTTGTAAGGGGTTGAAGTTTATGTAAGTATGTATTGTATGTATGTATGTATCGTATCGTATCGTATCGTATTTAAGCATTTGTAAAGCGCCTCTCGTAGGGTGAACCGTTCAGAAGCGCTCCCAGTGTGCTAAGCCCCGCGAAAATAAACAGGTTTTGAGAAAAGCGAAGGAAGAAGAGAGACTGCCAGAGAGAATTTTAGAGCGAACAGAAGGAGAAAGAGCATTCCAAAGAGAGGGACCAATTGAAGCAAAGGAACGAGCCTGAGACATAGCAGTTCTACTACGGGGAACCAAGAGGTCAAGTCTATTGCAGGAACGAAGTGGACGGTGGGAGGAAGCTGAGTGTGGCCGAAGTAGTACGCCAACCAGATATTGCGGGGCAAGACCCCTCTGAGCCTTGAAGATCAGAGAGAGGATTTTAAATTGTATGCGAGCATGCAGAGGGAGCCAATGAAGTTCATCAAACATAAAGGAAGAGATGTGAGAGTACCTGGGAAGGCGCGCTATAAGTCTAGCAGCTGTGTTGAGGACCGACTGAAGAGGAGAGAGACGAATCTTAGGAAGACCAACAAGAAGGGAATTGCAGTAGTCAATCCGAGAAAATACAAAAGCATGAACTAAAGTTGTGAATATGGAGGAGGAGACAGAACGACGAATGACCCTGAGACGCCTTAAATGAAAACAGGAGGAGCGTGAGAGATTAGAGATGTGATCGGTAAAGGTAAGTGAACTATCAAGGGTAACACCCAGATCACGTACACTTGACGAGAAAGAGAAGAGTGAGAACTTTTCAGAGAGGAGAGCAAAATCAAGTTTATGGAGCTGCTGAGGGGTACCAAACCAGATGAATTGAGTCTGAGAAGCATTAAGGGAGAGGCGATTAGATGACATCCAAAAGTGGAGATGATTAGAGAGAGGTTGAATACTCCCGACCAAAAGCAACTGCGATGACGAAGGACCATGAACAAATGCTTGCGCATCATCAGCGAAGAGATGACCAGCAGCACCACAGATCGGAAAAAGAGAGGAGATGTCAGCCGTATATAAAATAAATAAGTATGTATGTATGTATGTATGTATGTATGTATGTATGTATGTATGTATGTATGTATGTATGTATGTATGTATGTATGTATGTATGTATGAGCACTTGTTATAGCGCCCTTCAAGATTTCTACTCAGAGGCGCTCCCGACTACAGCGCGGACACTGAATCGGAGTTTCACGCCGAAGCGCATGAGCAATTGCGAGTGAAGGACTTACCCAGGGTCCCTACGCGGCAACTTGAGGTGGATTCGAACCCGCAACCCTCCGGTTGCAAGGCACCGAACATACCCCTACACCACCGCGCCCCACTGTTCAATGGCCAGCGGGTAAAACGTTGGTCTTTTGTCAGTGACCTATAGGGGTTCAAGTTCAAGGTCGTTGCTTGACATTTGACAATAAAATATGAAGTCATTCAACACTCGTGGAATGACAGAGAGATTGTCGATATGTAGGTCAATATACGTTTAACTAATAGTCATATTTGACGTTTCTTTGAAGACTTCAATAACCAACAGCAGCTGGTTACGACACGTGGACTTAACCGGTCAAATCTTTAATGAACTTTTCCAGATCGTCAAGAGCCATGGATAGACATTTGTCAATATATGCCTACGTTGCATGTATGTGCTCATGTATGTGTGTTGCATTGAATGCATGCATGCATGTATGTATGTATGTATGTATGTTTGCATGTACGAATGTATATGTGTATGTATGTATGTGTCTATGCATGTACATGCATCAATCAATCAATCAATTGTTTATTTTGTAACCAATCGTTTCACAGTTACATTGTTGCTAATGACATTGACAACAGGAGAAGGCCACAAGGAAAGGCCCTGAAGAGATCAATGATCCCGCTAAGTGGGACACCTATGTACAAGTTATACAAAAAAGATGCAACGGCCGAGAAATGCTTACTAAGTATGACAGTAGATAATTTCGATTACTTGATAAAATCTTAACTAAATTAGGTAAATCAATTTTTTTAAACTATTTTAGGAAAATCGATTTAATCAGTGCAAACAACATAATTATGCGTGTGAGGTATAATTAAGCAAACAGACATTTGGATTCATCCAGACAATTAATTACTGTCACCAACCAAATGAGTACGTAGTTCATATCTTAACATTAATCAATATTAGTGCAGGAGATTGCCTAATTCCTTGGGGAATTTTATTCCAGATTGATGGACCAGTTGGCATTAGCTCTAATAGAGAACAGACGGGAGTTAGTACGAGCAAATATGCATCTATAAATAGTTGAGTTTCTTGTTGAAAGGGAATGGATTTCGGAGGCAAGATTAAAAATCTCTTGTAAACAGGGGGGAAGCAAACTGTGGTCATAGCGGTACATAAATTCTCAAGATAGATAAAGCTTGATTTGTTCAAATTTTAGTATGTTAAGATTGTAAAATAATGGGTCGTATGGAATCCATGTGCAGTACCAGCGAATCACTCTTTTGCAGTGTTATCTGTCTATGCAGTCTAGTGGTGTAGGTAGATGCTCATAGCAGATTGCAGTATGCTAATTACGGACACACAAGTGAATAATATAACTTTATGCGAGTAGAGGGAGGTAAGAGGTATACAGTAGGCGCTATGATCTCGAAGACCAAGCAAACGAAAACCTAGCACAACTGGCGAATTCTAGGAAACATGTAAATGAATCGTTAACAGTCGTAAGATGGAGCTTCTGTTCCCGTACTGCTGCAAAGTGTAAACTTCTGCAGGACTGTGATCTGTAGCAGTACGCATACGAGGATAATAAGAAGTCCATGGACAGCCGACCGAAGGGTGCCACGACCTGAGACTGAGCAGTCAGAAATGCAAGTTGGTACGCCTTGGTTTCCTACCTAAATCTTTCCCCACCTTTGAGGAGCTTTGCAAAAAAGCTGATATAGACCTATTTAGAAACATCTTAACAAATACTAACCACACCCTCCACGACCTTCTCCCTCTGTCAATTGCACTGATCATGACCTGCGCCCACGCTCACATAACCGTGTTCTCCCTAGATTTGATTCCCTTACCAGGCGCGGCTTCTTAGCTAGGATGTTGTACAGTTAGACATATGTTTTCTAGTTGACTTAATTTTCCCCTAATTATCGTTTTCTTTGTACATAAATTATTTCTGACTTTGTATGTAAAGCGCTGAGCGTTTGCTTGCGCTTAATAAAGAACATTCTTACTTGATTACTTAGAAGTCCTTAAGGTATACAACGGAGGAAGCCGACAAGACAATTAGGCTACGCCGAATTTGTCGTGTAACTGGCAATGACTGCTTCGTTCTTCTTCTATAGTCTATACGATGTATTTTCTTCGCTGTTGACTTTCTCTGTGTAGCCATTCTACTACCTCTGCTACCAGCTGTTCTGTTAGTTCTCCTCATGTTCCTCTCTCCTCCTCGCTATCTCGTAACGACGCTATACAACTGTTGACTTATGAAGCCCTTAACTTGGAACACATATATGGGCGTATTTAGAGGGTGGTTTTACGGGTTCAACCCCCCCCCAAATAAATGCATTACTGTTATTAACAACTAAAAATGTAGAAATTGCGCTACAGTACATTTGCAATAACTACTGCAACCTTACGGCTCCTAAACTTACCTTAACGTGCTGTATCTTATCTTACCGTGTCTTACCTTGTCTCACCTTAATACCGTACGACCATTTTCAATGGAAACCCACCCACCCCCAAAACTAAAAACTCCATTCGAAATCTTTTCCTGGCTACGCCCCCGAACACTTAAGCATTTCATCTTCCATCTGTACAGACTCGGTTCGTCTCACTGGCCTCGCAACAGAGTGGGTCCTTTTCAATCGGTTCAGTTGAGTTCAGCCTTTGATTCAGATCTTACGGTTGTTGTGATTTCGTCTGGCAGCGCTCCTCTGTCCGGCTTTATCTCTGATCAATCAGACGTTTTCTACCTTCAATTACTCAAAGAGTAAACCTGTGGTTGAGGCTATAGGCCTGCTCTCTGACTTCTCACAGATCTTATGTTCTTTAATGTTACTAAGACTCGGTCCGACTCGCTGACGTACATAGATGGAAGGAACACATCCGTCACAATGAATCATGAATCAGTAACAGATGGTTTCTGACTCCGATTCCCGAAATTCACTGGCAACTACGTATACTCTGTTCGTATACTCTGTTCGTATACTCTGTTCGTATACTCTGTTCGTATACTCTGTTCGTATACTCTGTTCGTATACTCTGTTCGTATACTCTACTCAGTTTACCAGGACGCGATCCTGTCCGCTATTGTAATACCCAAGAATCTCACTTTGCATGCAATGTACACCCAGGTGTGAAGAACTGACTATTATAAGAAATCTACACAGTTGTTGTTGACTTGTGGAGCCAGGCCTGGGAAGATTCATCTTCAATACGGGCGCTCAGTCAAGACAAGGTCATCGATGTAGAGCGTGGAGCTTTTGGCATTCAGGTTTGAGCCTCTGAACTTGATATCTTGGCGCCGTAACTGACTGGTAAAGACAGGAACATTTCAGGTTGCGGAGTAGTTGTCCATGCAGAGAAGTCCAAATGCACCTCAGCCAAAAGACCCTCCATCTTCAACGCCGTGAGAACATTTCTGAAGAAAGAGCGATAATTATAACAACTTATCGATTACCTTACACTATACCTTGCACAAGTTGCACTACATTTGCAATACCGGTAGCTACTGTAACATTGCGGCTCCTAAACTTACCTTGACGTGACGTATCTTACCTGACTTTTCCTAGTCTTACCTTGCCTCACCTTGCACTACCTTACCATAACTTACTCAGCCTTAATTTACGTTGGGAATGTTTTCCGCTTTCTATTGACCTGAGGAATTTCCTTTCGTATACACTGGAATGCGTTGCGGCGGCATCGGCGCCCGTTCTCTAAAGGTGTGTTTGCGCTGTTTTCCTGGATACGCGTAAAATGCCGCCATCGACTGAAAGGAATTGGGTTTATATGTTGCACAGCAGAGTTTGAACAACTAACCATACGTGCTGCCTTCCAGTAGATTATTCACGTTCCTACTGCTACCTAGTGGAACGATGCAAATATTGATTTATGTAGGTTGAACATTCCGCTTTTCAGCGAAATCATGCCAACAAAATCAACGCACTGATATAATGTGACTAATGTATTTTCGTGTGAATATTCTAAATACGGATTCCGTAAAGGTGATGGAATTTACAGCTGATCGCGAATCTTATCGTGGAATTTCAGGGTACGATCAAACGACAGATTTATTGATAGAAAGAACATTGTTATGCTTGAGTGATCTGGTCCGTCCCTAGAAAGGTCTATTGCTTTCTACTAAGTTTTTAGCTCATTAACAATACCTTTTATGTAAACATTCAAGTACAATCGATCTCATTCTTCCGCATATGGGTAATTGTAAATTTTGTAATTGTAATTGTAGCCGAACATTTATATAGCGCCGCTATGAAATCAGCAGCGCTCTCGACCTGCGTCAGTGCCTGCGTCAATGAACAGGATAGTCTGAAGGCGTCTCCGGAACAGGGAAGGTGAGAGGGCTAGTAACTCAAGTAGTAGTAGTAGTAGTAGTTTCAGTTTAACGACACTGTTTGATAACAAAAATCATTAGCGTCACCCTCTTCCTTTATCCAGGCTTCGTATTGGCACTGCCAGAGTACGAGCAGTGGCGGAGTTACGCATAAGGGTGTCTCATTGTTTGGAATATAACGACTGCAGGCTATACATAGATCGAAACTGTACTTAAATAATATTAGGACGTGTATAGAATACTGTGTTGTCGTCCTGTGGTAGTTTATGTCTGTGACTGTGAAACTAGTTGTGTTTTTCCCGTATCACTGTTTCGCATAGAACTATTGTTGCCGAAGTCTATTTTAAGCCGTAGCATTTCACTAATCTAGACATGACACACTAAACTATTTCTGTTTCGTTCAGAGGCCATCGAAAGAGGAGCGGATTGATATCGCATAGCATGGGTAGTTAGTTGGTTGATTCAGCGTTTATGACAGTCGCTGGTGGCATCGCAAGGGTTCTGATGCGAGCAATCATTGCCTCTGTTGCGATATCTTATCATTCCATAAAAGGACAAGCCAAGGGTTGTTTATTGTCCGTCTCCCACTCACAGCTTCCAAGGCGGCTCCGGTATCTTCCATCGCTCGCCCTCCCATTCGCTCTCGGCTGCTGCTCCTGCTGTTGATTCTGCTGCTGCTGCTGCTGTTGCTGCTGCTGCTGCTGCTGAAGCCTTAGCATCCCACGCCGGTGAGCCATCTGGTCTGGAATCTTCGAGGAAACGAATTTCGTGCATGTGCGCGTGTCGATTTGAGAACTGCTCGCATGCGAGAGGCCATTTCTGATAGACATACAGAACCAGACAGACAGACGGACAAACAGAGAGACGCACACTGACGCAGACAGACACACAATAACCTGGGGAAATTGCCTTATTAATTCGCAGACTGACATGCAGGCATATTCAATACAGCAGGACATGCAGACTGACAAAGAGACGGACAGGCGAGTGCATTCAATGAGAGGTCAATGATGAATAAACAGACAGAGACGCAGACAGGCAGACAGGCAGGCAGACAGACAGACAGACACACACATACGAACCTAAAGAGAATGTCTGATTGACTGACAGGCTTACATGCAGACAAACTGAAACTCAGAGAGACATACGGACGGACGAAGGGGCGGACAGACGCGTACATTCTGCGAGACTGAGTCGAGGTATTAAGCCGAGCTGGTACCATTTAGGAGTTATACTTGGCCCGTTGCCTCTTCAACGCTCAGCATCTCCATCTGCTCTCGTTAAAGGTATGCAGCAACAGCAGCAGCAGCAGCAGCAGCAGCAACAGCAGCAGCAGCAGCAGCAGCAGGGAGCCTGAACTGGAAACGCGTTCGTTCCAGCCTGTCGGCCCTACGCCGGTAAACAGCATCCCAACTGAGGCACCAGCAGCACGAGCAGCAGCAGCAGCCGCAGCAGCAACTGGTCTAGCATTTTGGCCTTACTTGAGCATCCTGTAGAGACGACGAAGGTGCCATCTGCCTCCTGACTGCTGCTGCGCTTAAGTCAAAACGTCTGTGCCGGACCAGTTTGTCATTTCGGTCTTCTCTTCCAGAATCTTCATCTTCGCTTAGACACAGCGAGCTACGACGTTGATCCGCTTGGTCAAACATTTGGACGCCTGGGGCAAAATAATATAAGACGAATAACTTCTCCGCCGGGTTTAGAAGCTTTTGATAAGTTTATTTCTTTAACGACCAACAGCGAATTTGGAAAATAATGTCTGGAAGAGCAGAAGCCGCCGGTGACATGGTCATCATCCGAGGAAAGGTTGGTCATTATTCGAACTGTGGAATTCATTCGTTCAATCACTCATTCCATCGTTACAATTAATCTTGGATAGCGAATATTAATTCCGAAATATCGGGTCATTTTGCGAAACGAGAACAGAGCAGATTCTTGAATTTACAGGAATATTTCATCAGCGTTTTAATTATAATTATAGCCTAATCAACTACGAAAATCTCAATTCTTCTTTTCTTGCGATCACTTAGGTTTATACATTTCGTCATCGTTTCGATGTTTCCGAGTTTAGGCCTACTACTCTTCATCTTTTATGTGTCACGAGTTCTTCTTATCGCCACCTAGGAATATCAGCCACTGTAAATGAAACGACTCTTAAACAATTCAGTCTTTCTCTGGCTTTCTCGGTCTGACCATTCCGTGGACAAGGATAGCTCTCGGAATCTGAAACTCACTTCCGGAAAACGTTCGCTCTGCAAATTCTTCGGATCTCGGCTACAGACTCATCTTTTCCTAGACTCGATTCAGACTGTTTCCGTCTCTTCTCCGGCTTCTTTCTTGACTTTTAATGCTTAAGACTGGTGTCCTAAGCATTAATACATTGGCGCTATATAAATTGTTAGATTAGTTCAGTTTCTATCTGAAACCGTACATATTTATTCAAGTTACCGACGCATTTTCCAACCGTCTGCCGTTACATGGAATTGCTGGATGCGTTGTCATCAGAAGCACAATTAAGTCATCATCTTCCCACAGTCTTCATATCGCTAATGAAGAAGAAGATCAATCCCTTAGGTTAGCCTGAGAGGCAGCCATGGGTATGAAGTGTTAGCGACTTCATTTTTCTTAGCGTCGGCATATAAGAGAGGTTGTTCAATCGTCTCCCTCGCCGTCTCATCTTCATGCCGACACTGTACTGTAAAAGTACTCATTTTAGCTGAACTGGGCAGGGGTGCAGATGGAGCAGAAATTTGGGAACATATAGCTCATTTTGTTGCAGGATTTTGCATCTTTCAAAAGCAGCGCTATGATTGCTTAATGGGCCGGACTTTCCCTATGTTAACCTGGATTTTAGTGTCAAAGGTAAATGACACTTAAATCCAGAGAAATTTGTGCAGGCTGGAAAAGCATGAAAACCGGACACGTCATCCCGACAAGATATGAGAAAAATTGTTCAGCAGTAGGCCTAAATTCCACAAGAGATCAAGTGCTTTATTTTTCCCAAAGGCGTAGCTTTGCCCCACTAGGTGGTCAACAATCTCCTCCTTTCTCCTCTTCTCTTCTCTTCCCTTCTCCCTTCCCTTTCTCTCATGAGTCTCATCCATCCTCTTCCCCGATATACAAATCCAGTTGGCTTTGTGCGTGACTTTAAATTAAAGTAACTCGCAGATAACAAAGTTCATGTTTACATTCTGTTTCGCAACTCTTAATATGTTGACGACACTGAGACCACGATAGAGCTAAACAGTGGTCAATCGTGAATCATTTGCATCATACCAAAGTAACGCTACCAAGTCGTAAAAATACTTCAGCGCAGGGCCAAAAGTGGTGGTGACTATCACCACCACTTTTAAGTCACAATACAACGTTGCGCCTATGATCTTGCCTCTGTGGGCTTAGGCTACGCACTAATCGATTAGAACCAATCGATTAGTTAGGTTTTGAATTAGATGGTTTCATAGAGGCGGGTATAATTCTTTATCCAAACGGAAATACTTGCGACCGAGGGCGTTAGTTAGTACCAGAGATCGGCAAAATTAGCTGAATTGATAATCGATTGGAAGTGGAATAATCTGCTGAAATTTGTTAATCGATTAGAATTAGAATTAGCAAATTCTTGTAGCTAATTGATTAGAAATTAACTGTTGTCTAAAAATGGCTAATCGATTAGCTAGGTAATTTGGTAATCGATTAGTTAACATAACATAACATAACATGTTATTCGTAAACTAACTTAATTGCTAATCGAATTGAATTAGAATTATCTACTGAAATTTGGTAATCGATTAGAATTCTAGAATTGGCTGCGTGTCTAATCGATTAGCTAATCGATTAGAATCCAATCGATTAGTTACCCATCTCTGGTTAGCATACAACAAAGTTTACACTAGGCGCTGCAGACGAAGGATAAACGCCCATTCTCACGTATATCAAGGCTGAGAAAGTGGAGTCGTCAACATTTCAGATATACAGTCGGCCATTCCACTGTTTACTTGAAAGACTAATCTTATCAAGTGACTGATTTAAACGTTCGTGACGACACATAAACTCGGCCAACTGATCACCCAAATAAGTTAATATTTTGTCGGACTTGATCCCCATTAGGTAACTTCAAATCCTGGATTCGTTCATCTCTGCGAATAATGTGGAGTGTGCAAGTAATAATAATGGACAGTCACTTAACGTACAATTCCTTAATGCCATCGTTTAATGAATAATGACTCATTATGTAATCTGTCTGTGCAGGGTTCTGGTTAATTAGGTGAAATGTTATGCAAACACTCTGGTCTGAATTATTGTGCTCTCGGCTTGCGACACCTCACTGGTATAAACGCCTTTTATGGCGACGAAAGACGTTTTTCTAAATCAACATACACTATAGGCTTATTAATGTAAGCAGCTGTGCGGAATTTAAGGCATGGTACGGTTGCTAGGCAGTCCCAGATAGTCCCTATCATTGTATACATGTATATTGAGACTGTGGAAATTCCTATAACTCGAAGAGCCAAAGTAAAATTTACAGCAAATCTGTCGGCAGAAAGCACACAGACTGTCATTTTCACCCAAGCAACAATTCATTTAGGATGACTTTGGATAATGCTTGGTTTGTTGTCATTTCAAAGTAGGATGGGAATTTACCAATGCCCATGACCATTTGATTGTAATTGTAACTGAACATTTCTATAGCGCAAATGTAGAGCACCCACCAAATTAGATCCATATGGGTCCTACAAGGGATTCGTATAGGAATGTTGGCCCTGTAGTTTGAGTTCTAAAATAGATATGCTGGCAAGGTAATCGTAATCGTAATCTCCAGACTTCTAAAGTGCCACTCGAAGCCAAGCTCAGAACACCATCCAGATTTAGAAGTCGAGCATAGGGTAAGTGCGAAAGAAATACGACGTTGTAATAGCTAAGTTTAAAATAATCCCACATAAAAATATTTCCTGATCAGTGAATTCAGCCAATCACTGAGACACCTTTGCTTATTCTTTGTTTCCGATTAACTCGTCTCAGTATACCAAAGGCAGACGAGAATGTCTAACGAACCACTTCACACTATCTTTGTTTGTCTTATGCTGAGCGACTCTACAATTAGTCAGTCGCTACTCACGATTCAGCGAAGCTAAAATTACCCGAGGTTCCACAATAGACATTAAAAGTTCTTTAAATCCATCTTCCCCCTCTTCATCCTTACATTCTTCCACCCCAAACCCCCACCCCCCGGTTCCCAGATGCAGTGATATGGTGCTGATGAATTGCCTCCCTCGCAAATCCTCCTCCAGCTTATTCTTCCCCTTTTCTCTCTCCTTCCATTCCTCCTATCCTTTCTTTCCTCCTCCTTCCCTCCTTCCCTCCTTCCCTCTATCAGTCTACCTCCAGCAGCTGAGCGCTGTACTTATACAGAGCAGGCGCCGGCTGCCTTCCATAACACCTAGCCCGGCAGCAGCAGCAACTAGCTATAGGCTACTAGCAATAGCTGCTTGGATTCCTTTGCTAGTCCTGGAAGGAACCGTGTTCTCAATCGTTGCCGAAATGTTCGAATCACGCATCCGTCTGGAATGGTAAACATTCGACACTAACCAGCGATATAAGGCCAGCCAGGTAGACAAGCGTACAGGCAGGAAGACAACCAAGGTAGATAAGGCAGTGCAGCTCTACTATAGCCTACGCATAAGCCCAATCCTTCTCGTAGCATGTATGTGCGCGTGGTGTATTCCAGTCTTCAACTGGATAAACCCCATTCGTACTAACTAGGTTATACTGAGTAAATTTAAATAGACAAGGTGGAACTGATGAGGGTAATCAGGCCGTAGCTCACCATTCATACAATTGAAACCGCGAGAAATAGACGTAAGCAAAGACATCAGAAATTTAGAGACTTCATAATAGTCTTTTGATCTCAAAAGTCTCGATGACGAAAAAAGCAGTTACAAATTTAAGATATATTGTACCATAGAAGATAATATGGAAAAATTACCCCTCCCCATTCCTGTATCTGCCAGCCCAACTTTACTACTACTGCTACTGCTACTGCTACTGCTACTGCTGCTGCTACTGCTGCTGCTACTGCTACTGCTGCTGCTGCTGCTGCTGCTGCTGCTGCTGCTACTACTACTACTACTACAACAACAACAACTACTACTACTACTACTACTACTACTACTACTACTACTACTACTAGCCTACTACTATTATTATCATCATCATCATCATCATCATCATCATCATCATCATCATCATCATCATCATCATCATCATCATTATTTTTAATCAGTGATTTATTTAGCGTCGGTGTCGATGTCACGTCAAACCCAGATCATAATCAGGTAAATAGTCCAATAGCTAAGACCTTCTTATGTCTAAAAACACTCGCTCGTAAGCACATGCCAACTGACTTTTCTTCAGGGTTTTGCATTCCAGTTATAGGATTCGCCTTCAGGACGTGTCCATAGGTTCCCAAGGCAACCAAAGAGTCCCTAAGGCCATGGTTTATGCAACATTCGTAAATAATTGTGATATCGCCTTAAACAAAATGTGGCCTAAAGTTGTTTTATTCTGGGAATACATGCATGAGCCTATCCCCAGGGCCGGATTTACTATGGGGCAAATGAGGCAGCTGCCTCAGGGCCCCCACCAATTCCACCAAACACCAAAAAATAGATAAATAGAAATAAATTTAATAAATATTGTAAATAGACCTACAAAACTAAAAATAGTAGATATTAGTCATATTACTTGTAACTAATTGTCAGCGTCGCGATATAAAAATGTAAGCGCTATATAAATATATTATAAACTGAGTCTGATGTTGATTTCTGGCAAAACGGCAGACATTGTCACGTTGAAATTGTAAAATAAGATAAATTTCAAAACAGACAAATATAATAAATTAATAATTATGATGTTATGATTGTTATCATGAAATCCGTAAGTCACTTATAATAATTTTTCTATTGAAATTTATTAAGTGGTCATCATGAGCAGACCAGGAGACCGGCACAAAACACCGCGACAGTATGGTAGTGGTGCTAAGAAGAGAAAATTATCAAATGAGAAACATTTAAAACAACAGGAAGATGCCAAAAAATCTGGAAACATTTTTGATTTTTTGACGAGAACTTCTAGCGTGGCAACTGTCGGAGAATCTTCTGAAGCAGACGATAAACCGTCTTCATCCTTAGAGTCCTTACTAGCGAAGATTGAGTCTGACCCTGTGCCTGAGGTAAATTGTAGTGATGGTACTGTGACAGCAAAAGGTGTGGACATTGTAATGGATGCTGGTAGTGACGACGTGGACGTCAATACTGATGCGACGAGAACGTCTCTAAATCATGGATGTAACAATGGCATAGGTTTGTGACCAGCAAAATGTACCTCAGCAATGATTGATTTCTGGTCATCAAAGGATACCGCCGATCTACAAAATATCAAAAGAGTTGACTTTAGCAAATCTGTGCGATATACTACACACAAGCAATCCGGCAAGATTATCAAACGGTCATGTAGTGAGCAAATGTTTAAACGCTCTCACCCGAATGGTGAGATTGTCAGGCGGACATGGCTCTGTTATTCACCTGCAACTGGCCGATTGTATTGTTATCCCTGTAGACTGTTCTCGACCGTCGAAGCACCACTAACATGTGAAGGGTTTGATAACTGGAAGAACGCAGGACGTGCCATTGAGATGCACGAAAAATCATCAAGTCACAGTGACTCTCTTTGCAGCCTGGTACAAAGAGCTCATGCAGTAGGACGCATAGACCACGAACTTGAAGAGCAGCTCAATAAAACTTCCATGTACTGGCGCAATGTCTTGCAGCGTGTCGTGAGTGTCATCACGTTTATTGCAGAGCGCGGCCTTGCATTTCGCGGTGATAATGAAACTGTGGGCTCACCCGGAAATGGAAATTTTCTGGGCATAATTGAGCTGCTAGGTCAATACGACACATTTCTTGCAGAGCATATACAGATGCATGCTAACAAAGGAAGTGGGCACACCAATTATCTGTCTTCTACAGTCTGTGATGAATTGATTAAAATCATGGGCAACACAGTTCGGAGAACAATAGTCGATCGGATTAAATCCTCAAAGTATTTCTCAGTCACAGTTGACTCGACTCCAGACAACAGCCACACAGATCAATTGACCTGTGTTATTCGCTATCTTGAAAATGACTGTCCTGTCGAACGTTTTCTGACATTTCTAGACAACACTGGTCACAAGGGAAATGAAATGGCAGATGCACTTGTCTCATTTCTTCAAAGTATGGACTTGGATATTGGAAACTGTAGGGGTCAATCTTACGACAACGCTTCGAACATGAGTGGCAAATACATTGGTATGCAAACACTTATTAGGCAGAAAAGTCCTAACGCTGTATTTGTGCCATGCAGTGGACACTCACTGAATCTGGTAGGACAAGCAGCCGTGGATTGTTGTCGACAAGCAGTGTCATTTTTTGATTTCGTAGAACAGGTATACAATTTCTTCTCTGCTTCCACTAGTCGGTATAATCTGTTGAAAGCCAAACTAGCACCAAAGGGACTGCCAATGCCAAAAAGACTAAGTGACACCCGTTGGTCTGCCCATGCTGATGCCACAAAAGCACTAATGTGTGGTTATGCAGACTTCGCAGCTGTGCTGGATGAGATTGCTAATGATGCCAATCAAAATGGTGAAACCTGTAACAAGGCATCTGGCATGTATGATCGAATGTGTAAGCTAGAGACTGGATTTTTTGCATGCTTTTGGCATGTTATTCTGGACAGGTTCAACAGTACAAGCAAGAAACTGCAAGATGATCAGTTAGATCTGAACACCGCTGTGAACTTGTTGAAATCTTTGGAAACATTTGTCAAGTCACTTCCCGGTCGATTCGAGGAGTTTGAAAGTGTGGGTGCACAAAACTCTGGGACAACAGAGTATGCACAACAGAACCAACGTGTTCGCAGAGCTAATGTGCAGCTGAATCCGCTTGACTATGGTTATACTTCTGAAGTGCACCTATCACCCAGAGATCGTTTTCGAATTGATTCATTCGTGCCCGTGATTGATATGTTGGTGTCAGCCTTATCTACTCGTGTCAGTGCCTACAAGGAAATATGTGATAGATTTGGATTTCTTCACCATATCGACAAGCTCACTACTGAAGAATTGAGAACAGCTGCAAAGAACTTGGTTGACATCTACTCATCTGACATCGAGGACACTCTTGGTGATGAACTGAATCAGTTTTTGCCGCTCATGGCACTCCTTGGTGAAGACAAAAAACCACTGCAAGGAAGTATTGAACAGTGGATGTACACAATGATGGCCACAAAAGATTTGAAGTCTGTGTTTCCTAACATTGATATCATGCTGCGCATATATCTATGTATGATGGTCTCAAATTGCAGTGGAGAAAGATCCTTTTCCAAGCTTAAAATAATAAAAAATCGTCTTAGAACAACTTTGGACCAGGAGAAGTTGAATTGGCTGTCACTGATGAGCATTGAAAGCGATGTCTTGCGAAGCATTGACTTTCGTGACATCATTAAAGACTTCGCTAATAGCAAAGCAAGAAAAGTGTCAATAAGTTGATCATACTGTGATTACTGTCATTACTGTGACTGTGACTCTGTGAGTGAAGTGACTTCAAGTGAGTCTGTCTGTACTCTGTAGTACAGTTAAAGATGTAACTTACCTACAGACTACAGTACATTAGTTATTAGTTAATAGTTAATTATAAAAAGTATTCCATACTGTTTGGCTTAGTGTTTGCCTCAGGGCCCCCACCAACCTAAATCCGGCCCTGCCTATCCCCACAGCTGAAGGCCATTTATAAATAGGCTATCTAGAGCGTAATAGGAAATAGGTTTAAATGTGTCACTTTGTAGGCTAGTTTAACTTGCTTAATATATTTGACAATAAAATTTATCTTAAACTGAGCGACCATCATCACCGCCGTCGTATTCGTCATTATCATTTGTTAACCTGATGTTAGAAAGTTAGAATAATGATTTATTATGATGTAGTATATTCGTTCGTAATGGCATTTAACATCATAGCCTAGCGCAGAGAGCGCCTCTGAGTACACATCTTGAAGGGGCGTTATATAAATGTTCATTTACATTACTCTACATAATTAGAACTGTAGCGTAGGCTATGTACTTTGCTCAAAGCATTCGTCAACTTCAGTTCTGAGTTCACGCCAGACAGATCATGGCAAATAGTTAAGTTCGGGTGAGGGAGAGCCAAACCCAAAGCAACTCTCATCTGGATGGTGGAGGAACCTTGGCCAGATGATCCAGATACACTTGTGTGAACCCACGTCTGGCTATCTTATTCCAGTACATATCAATATAGGTCAGAGTACTACTATGTGGTATAAGGTACCAACACATGGACCTGTTTTGATAACGAATTCGAGGCTAGGACTTCGATGCCCATTTGATTGCGAATCCATTTGGGTCTATAGGCTGAAATAAACACATTCACCCAAGGGTTCGTGTAGACCACTACAACGCAATGCACTCTGAGGATGATGCATCAGAGGCATTGATCGCCACATCCCTGCAGCCATCAATCCCATAGGGAGCCCATCCAGAACCCATATTCCCCATATAAGACCCATAATGACCTTATGTGGGTCTCATCTTATGCCAACAGAAATACTGGCCGGGATCAAGGAAACTCGATCCTATTGCTTTAGCCTAATTCTGTTTCGACGATGAAAGTAACAGTAGCGCGATCAATAATTATTGATGAATCAGAACAAACCGAGACAATAGCGGATCCAGAGGCAATAGGGCAAGACCTCATTTTATTGTGGAGGGCAGGGCACGACAATTACTTGTCAACAAAGTTCAGCCATGTTTTGTACCGATTTAATTCTTTAAGACCCCCTTCCCTACCCACTTTCTCAACTTGTACCAGGCCGAGACCAGATACAGTTTCCCATGCCAGGAAACCGAGGCTTTTGTTTGTCTTTTCAGCCTATTATTTCGTTTCTTAATGTTCCTCTTCTTGTAATGCGGTCTGTTGTTTAGACGCGTTGAATGTTGTTCTCTTTGTCAGATTGCCGCTCGATATGACCCGAACGTAGAGGCCGAAGTGATCGAATGGTTTCGACAGCTATTCAACGTCCAGATTCCTCCAGGAATGCAAGGAGTTGAGCGAGCGCTCAAAGACGGAGTTCTTCTGCTCAAGTAAGTCACCGAATACTCAGTAATCGTAATCGTAAACTCCAGATTTATAAAGAGCTAAAGCTCTAAGCTCTAAGGAGGGCACCTGCATATTCACGAGCGCTGCGTCATAATGTAGGACGTTGGCTAGAATCTTCTGTGCCTCTGAAGATATCGGTTATTTGATGTTTTACAACGCTATCATAGCAAAGATGCGTCGCCCTCCCCAAACCTTGATCCACACGACACAATCTGCAAGTAGGCCTAGGTCACACAAGGACTATCTCTGAAAACTTGGCAAACTGGAAAGCATGGGCGTAGCCATAGCCTAAAAAATTTCAGAGGGAGTTTTAAGATTTGGGGGGGTTCCATTGGAAATGGTCGCAAAAGTTCAGGTTTTTTGTATTTCGCATCTAAAAGCATATTAAAAAAGCTTGGACACTTATTTGGGGGGTTTGAACCCCTAAAACTCCCCATAAATACGCCCATGCTGGAAAGTCGCGTAATTACGATTGTTTATAGGCCTGCAATCAAGACAAGCGTTCCCGTAGCCTTCGTTGGAGCGAATGCTACGGAAACGCCTGTCTTGATTGTATATGCTCACAAACCCGCCGTAAAATGCCGCCAGCTTGTAATTACAGACTTTCAATGGTTGGCAAACTGATTATGCAGGCAGAATTATGTAAGTTCTTAGACGTGTATTTGGACCAGCACATCACTTAGAAAGACTACATTATGCAAATATCTAAGAAATTAGCCAAGAATATCAGCATACTATCAACGATTCGACGCTGTTTCTCCCTAAGACTACCCTACAAAGCTTATATTATTCCTTAATTTTTCCCTATTTGTCATAATTTAACATTTGTTGGACCTCAAATTATAGGCCTACTTCTTAGGCTATTTGTTGCACTGATCATAATTAATCATTGCACTAGAACTTTGTAAACAAATTACCGCACTGATATTGCACACTGTAGGAAAAATTATTCTCGACAAACTGTTCTGGCTCTTCGCTAAGGAAGAATCTTCCAAATTATGTTTTACAACTACCCACCTTTACTCTGTCTAAAAAGAAACTTGAAAGACGGTTTGATCTCTGTGTATCAGGACTTAACCCTCGGGCTACCAAGGGGGGGGGGTGGTTGCCACCCCCCCTAGGTTTTTTTCATCTCAAACTTTTTCCGTATGGAATAAAAATTTGACCTTTTAGGTAGCTGTAGGGGGTTCATTTGCACACGTTTTGAGGTAAAATGTGAGATGATATCTCACACCGTTCAAAGTTATACCCAATATACCCGAGGTACCAGGGGGGTGGATACCACCCCTAGATTTTCGACTATATCTTATCCGTCATTTAATATTAAGAGACACAAATTATACCATTCTATAGAGGGAATGTGGGGCTACATTTCCATGGTCACTGAGTTGACCTGAGACAACCGGAAGTGCTCAAAATAAATAATAATACGCGTAACATGCGTGAAAAATGGCTGAATGGAAGGACTCCCCCCTTAGTTTTTTGTCTGTAGCGTATTCATTTGTCTTCCTGGAAGAGAAACAAAGATACCATTCTTTAGAGGGAATGAAGGGCTTCATTTGCATACCTACATCTTTGTCTTTTGAATACCGGAAGTGATCAAAATAAATAATAATACGCGTAATCTGTGTGAAAATGGCTGAATACAGCGTTATAACGTAAACCGATATATATGTATGGATATATATGTATGGATGTACATTTATACTATATAAACATGTGTAGGGATGATTTTGTGTATCTTTTATACATAGATTAGTTTCAAAACACACATAATCTTATATTTGTTTATCCAAAAAAGTACAAAATGTACGCAATAATATACAATATTGCTAATTAATGGGTCCCGTTGTTAAAAGTGATGTAATTTCGAGGTGCATTCACATAATGTACAACTAAATATACCATTCTGTGCAGAAATGAATGCTGAATCCAATGCTGTATTACAAGTTATGATATGTAAAACCAAACACGAAATCCAGGGGTGGTAACCACCCCCCCTTGGTAGTCCGTATTACAAAAAAAGCTTGGTAGCCCTAGGGTTAAACTAAAACTTTAAAAGTCATGTTTAGTTCGTTTCAGTTGTGCATTATACACTCGCACAGTAAATTTCATTTTTGCACTGTTACTACGGTAGATCTACTGCCAAATATTAACAAGAAAAAGGCAACTTCAGCCTCAGTTTTCGGATTGACCCTTTGACTTTTGCATCAATTCTGCCAATGATATAGTACAGCACAGTTATAAATGGCGGCCCAGTCTTCTAAAAACTAGTTAGCTGCAGCGCGTGAGTAACCTATAAAGGAATGTTACGAGAACCTTCAGGGAAATATCTCCAGCTGTTAACTAGGATTTCTGAAAAGGCCTTGAGCTATAAATAATTATTGTCTGGTCCGTCAAGCTCATGTCTCAATTTTGATGGCATAGGCATGTACGTGCTGCAGTTGCATCGAGTTGCTTTATTCTTTAGAAAGCATGGTGTCTGTTTGTGTGTGTGTGTGGGGGGGGTATGTGTGTGTGTGTGTGTGTGCGTGTGTGTGTGTGTTGTCTGTTCCTCGACGAGTTCACGAAGTGCGAACTATAGTTGATCGAAACGGAAGGAAAACGTTGGCATCTTACCAAGAAGAAATTCTATTCGTTTTCCCCATATCCATGCGTCTCTCTCGCATTCTCACGCCAACTTCGTATAGTGCTCATATTTCGGCCTATTCTTTGGTATGAAACTGGAATTATCACAACCTAAGACTAGAAGAGTAGCGGGGGAATATCCAACAGGGTCTATATTCCTTTTTTGCTAATCGCGTGCTTGTTTCTGATGCAGAATGGCGCGGGTCATCCAAAAGGGAACAGAATACTGTCCAGAGCGAGCGGCACGCATGATTCTCAGACCGAATCCAGGATCAGCGCCTTTCAAACAGGTCAACTCAGTCGAAATTATCGTTCTTAACAGCCTACATTATGAATGGCTGACTTCGAATGACCTTCTATTGTGCACTGAAAAAACACAGCGGTTACATTTTGTTATTTTTTGCAGTTGAACTCAAGTATGAGCGAGTTTACGAACATACATAACATGTGGTGCTCAATAAAGTTATACGCATTGTTTGTAATGTAATGTAATTAGTAATTTATATATGTTTGCATTATGACGACGTATTCTCCACGAGACGAATTTTAAAAAGAATATCGGACGTTAATATTAGTTAGATCCAGGCGTTCGATTGTATTCATGACCGTTTTCTGATGGTAATTGCAGATGGAGAATATTCAGCTGTTCCTGAACTTCTGTGAAAACTACGGAGTATCCAAGACTAGCCTCTTCCAGACGGTAGATCTGTACGAAGGAAGAAATATGGCTCAGTTTATGTCTTGTCTCCAAGGTCTAGGCAGTGAGGTAACTATACCCTTTCTTTCTCGTCTGTCGTCTGTCTGTCTTTCTCTCTCTCCTAACTTAATTGATGCAGTTATCGTCACGTTTAGCGAATAATATTAATTACTGTGTAACTTTCAAGAGGTCTTGAAAAGGCGCAACATAAATGTCTTACACAGCTTATTACTAAGCACGACCAATTTATTTTCTGGTCGTAATTTCCTCCAAACTATCATATAAGTAAATAAGTGGTTACTACATCGTAACATCGTAACTCGATAGTCAGCATGAGAACGAACTAGTAAATTAAGCATTAAGCAGCTAATGCATGTAATTTATTCTCCTGTAATTTAATTTAATTTAATTCTCCTGTAATTTAGGCGTTTGATTTATCATAGTAGGCTATACGGCTCAGCCGTGCATCATTTTCATAGACAATTACGAGATGACTTTGATCTTCTTTAAGCAGCTTCTATGATTACAATCTAACCTGGAAACTTCTATGGCCCCGTTACCATAAGGCAGAAAGCAATTGCAAAGCATCGTTCCCTGGACGATCTAAGATGAGATTGAGATCCGGTTCCTTCATTAGCCTATCTAGTCATTAACTGTTACTGGTAGGCCTACATGTAGGCCTACTACTAAATAACTTTAAACAGGCTGCCATCCTGCTACATCTGGCCATGGAGTAGGCTACTACCTCGGCTATAAAACGCAGAAATAATGCGAACAACCAGATTAGGAAATCACAGTAGCCTATGTGATGTATGCCAAAGAGGTTTCCTGAAGTGCACGTTGTCAGTTCTTTGATTATTATTATTATAATTATTCTTAATTAGTCACTTCTATCGTGCCGGTATCTAATGCACAATTCGTAATCAGGCCAGCATCCTGAGAGTCACTGCATTAGACAGCGATGCAGCCTAAGGCGGATACGCCAATTGAAGGAGGCAAGTAGTTAGTTGAAAACGAAACTGCATAGGCGACTGAGCAGAACGAACAGCTACAGGAAAAGAGTTCCAACGACTAGACCCAGCAAATGAGAAATCTTGTTCAGCAAGAACAGTTCTTGTATTACGTATGACCAGAGAAAGGTACTCAGATGACCTTGTTGAATAATGATGTCTGGAGAATGAGGACTGATTTAAGTATTGTGGTTGGCCAGAGTTCAGGGTTTTATAAACCATAAGCCCCAATCTGAAACAATCCTATGCTGAACAGGAATCCAAAGTCTAGCCAAAGAGTTCTGAACTCTGCAGCTTCAGCATGTTTGATACCAGAAAGAACGAGTTACAGAATTCTAGGCTACTTGAAATCAATGCGTGATATCCTTGCAGACATGGGTACATAACGCCTAATTCTGCGATTGTCACGAATAAACATATATGACGATTTGCAAAATAATACTATTTACATAGTCAGTGAGAGACATGGTAGAATTGTAAAAGCCTAAGTTACGAGCAGCGTCTGCCAGCTCAACAATTGAGTCACCTATTTTCAATGACTCAAGCTAATCAAATGTTGTGGGTTGCTGTGGGGTGCCCATTAGCAGAAATTCAGTCTTCGATGGGTTAAGGAGGAATTAGTTTGGCCGTAATCCAAGACTGTACCTCATCAAAGGCAGCGGACAACGGCAGCACAGACGAATCACACGACAGAATGTCAAATGAAATGCAGATTTGAGCATAGAAATGACATCCTATAGTGAGTGACTGTCGAGAAGTGCTCCTGGTGGTGGTGTAGTGCATAATGTAGACAGAAGAAAGAGGACCAAGCACAGAACTCTGTGAAACACCACATGCCAACAAAGCACTAGATTAATAATTACCATTCAATAAACTGACTGTGTGTGTGTTTATGGATTAAGATAAGTACTATTCCAATTCAGTGCAGGACCAGAGAACCCAAAAGAGTGCTTGAAACGATACAGAAGAATAGAATGGTCCACAGCTACCAAAAGCAGCGGACAAGTCAAGTAGAACAAGTGCTGTCACATTATACCGCTATGATCCAGTAACGTAACTAGGACTTTTCGTTTGGGGGGGGGGCTTAAGCCTTGAGCATGGCGAGTGCAGTAGCACGAGCCTATAATAGTGGGGCCGAGGGCTTGATTTATTTTGGGTGATCCGCTTCGTTTGGGGGAGGGCTTAAGCCCCTCAAGCCAATGCTAGTTACGTCCCTGCCCCATCCATTGAGCATATGACGTCATTATGAACAGCAAGAAGTGCAGATACTGCTGAATTAAACTTATGATATGCAGACTGAAAAGGGGAGATTAGTGAGTTGGACGATAGATAGTTTTATAGATCTACCACATTTACTACGTCTTAGAAAACACTTGATTCGTTAGCAGACATATTAAAATAAAGCCGGAACACATTCTGTCGTTTTGTTACAGTGTCAACGAAACGGTTTCAATGGTCCCAGCATTGGACCAAGACCGGTTGAAAAAAACGTTCGGGAATTCAGTTGGGAACAGCTGAGAGCGGGCCATACGGTGATCGGTCTCCAGGCCGGCACAAACAAATTTGCCTCTCAGACGGGCATGACGATGGGAGGAGTGAGGCACGTCAGCGACATAAGGGTGGATGACATGAACAAGGATGGACAAGGGGTAATCGGTCTTCAGGCCGGCACAAACAAGTTTGCCAGTCAGTCGGGAATGTCGATGGGAGGAGTGAGACACGTGAGCGACATAAGGGTGGATGACATGACAAAGGAAGGTCATGGTGTCATCGGTCTTCAGGCCGGAACCAATAAGTATGCCAGTCAGTCGGGCATGACGATGGGTGGAGTACGTCACGCAGCCGACATTCGTGCCGACGACATGACCAAGGAGGGCCAGGGAGTGATCGGCCTTCAGGCTGGATCGAACCGCGGGGCGACACAGTCAGGCATGACCATGGGAGGCGTCCGCCACGTGGCCGACATCCGAGCGGATGATCTGACGAAGGAAGGGTCGTCCGTGATCGGACTCCAGATGGGAACAAATCGTCACGCAACGCAGTCGGGCATGACCATGGGAGGAGTGAGGCACGTAGCAGACATCAGAGCAGACGATCTCACCAAAGAGGGATCGTCGATCATCGGTCTCCAGATGGGAACGAATCGTCTCGCATCGCAGTCGGGCATGACCATGGGAGGCGTAAGACACGTGGCCGACATCAGAGCTGACGACCTGACGAAAGATGGGTCATCGATCATCGGTCTCCAGATGGGAACGAACCGTGGAGCGACGCAGTCAGGCATGTCGTTCGGTGGAGTCCGGCACGTCGGCGACATCCGGGTGGAGGAGCTTTCGAAAGAAGGATCCGGAGTCATCGGACTCCAGATGGGAACGAACCGCGGAGCCACGCAGGCGGGAATGACCTTCGGCGGAGTCCGGCACGTCGGTGACCTTCGAGTGGATCAGATGGACCAAGACAGCCAGAATGCCATCAGTCTCCAGTACGGACATCCAGGTGGAGCGAACCAGGCCGGGATGAGCTACGGAGGACGGAGAGACATCTCCGGTCAGCAGTACTAGACAACCGGAAACCAGCCCCTGTCGCCAACTGAACGTCGTAATTCGGAACAGGTTCATCGCCAGTCTTAAAAATAGCGTAACAGTCTTATACCACGTGTCCATTTTGTGGCAGATCCTACGCGTATTTTCTTACAGGCGCAATAACAGCCTAATTACTCCACCGAAGACTGACGGGCTACGCCATATACAAGCCGCTATCAATTTCTTTTGTACGCCGTTAAATAAAATTTCATATAAACGTCACTTAATTATTAAATTAATCGTTTGGGGCATCATAAAATTCTCTCATGCATCTTTTATATGCTAGTTAATTATTTATAGGCTTTGGATTATAAGTGGTGCGAAGTTTATATCATTAGAAGGATCTGCCACAAAATATGGCTCCGCTTTTGCAAGAGAGAGGAGACTTTCTTTCAAGCTCGATACTTCTTCGATCTCACTTAGTGCCCAGTTGGGCTGCATACCACAGCCTCCGCCGATCTATAATATGAAAAGAAGCAGCATTTAAGTTTCGCGAGAGCTGTTCTTCTACGTGGCTATACGATAGATCCGCCCATGAAGGAAACTTAGAATTACGCCAGAATGTTGCAAAGGGATTCATTTCGTCGGCACAGAAATGCTCCTCTGATAATTATATCTTCGTTACGTAGCTTTCTAATTTCATGCTCACATTAGCCGCTGCATGCAACGGACCTTATAGTAGCGCAAGCTTTGTCCACGAACGTGGTCGACTTTTAGACATTCAAAGCTAATAAAACTTGGAGCTCTGCTAGAATATTGTAGAATTAAATACTGTTATAATAAATCTTTTCAGTTTTTATTAGTGTCCTTGCGTTATTTTCCATGCAAACATGCACACTTGGAGTCCATAGGCCTATGATAGGACTCACTTTACCATATATGGGACCCATTTAAAGCCCATCTGGGTCCCTCTGTAATGCCCATGAAAATGCTGGCAGGGAGTTATATGGATGTTGTCGTATTCAATCCTGGATTAAATGGTCAAAGCATCTACTATGTCAGCATATAACACAGGGGCCTGCCACAGTCGCTGACGATATCCCGTCACTCATTGGCCTATGTGTACCTGCTCAATGGTTTAGTCTACCTCAAAGTTGGGTCTCGACTGCCGCAGACTTCTCTTGTATGCAAATTCCTCATCCGTCATAATCTGACTCCGTCTTAGCGGACCGAGCTTTTGGATACTGACCACATTACGGTTTGATTTTGGCCATAGGTTGTGCCTTATAATTATGCATGTGAAATTTAGCGAGAGAAGATAGGTCTACCAGTTACACTATACTGCATAATTATGTATATACCCTGGAAGCATGCCTATATATACGGCTCATTATTATGGGACACGTATTCTGCTATGGAACCACATGGGTCCAATCAATTATTTCTTGGCATGCTGGCAGAGTATGCATATTGTCGCGTCCTACCATGACCGGGTCCTGACAACTCAAGGAGAGCAAGTGCGGAGCTTATCTCATCTCCTGCAGGAAGCTCATGGCAGTTTAGCGGGATAGGGGCCCTAGATGCGTGAAGTGAGGGGTAGGAGGCCTAGGAGCTAGCAGACTGGTCTGGCAGACGGGTAACCAACCCGTCGGAATTCTCGGGTGCATGAGGGTACCTTGGTTCTTCTATCATCTTATCATCAGGACTTGATTCTAAATTACCAGATGACCAGACCAGCCGGCTGACCAGGGAGTGTAAGGCGGACATCCTCTGTCCGAGTTTTCCGGTCTGGAAACAGCCGATTGCTCAGGTCGACCAGGGTTCGAACTTTCCAGCTCGCGACCTATTCTTATTCTTCCCACTAACGCCGCTCACAAAGAGGCATTCTGAGATTGCAATTGTAAAACTTGGGCCCGTAGCCAAATATTGGATTCTGGTTCTGGAGAGAGTTCATCTCTTCTGGTCTCTCTTTCAGGAGCCAAAGACCAGCTTACCTCATCCTCACCTTGTACAGTCTCAGCATCTATAGCGCCCAACAACTCAGACTCAGCAGGTATCCGGCTTAGCCAATAACATATCTTTCTTTAATCTTTATTGACATGTTTGTGATTTAAAAAATAAAAGATATTGATTCAAATGACAACAGCTCGTCGAACTTAAAGGTTTTACATGAAAGCTTAATTCTGAGTCATAGCCTCATAGGCTACGTTTTATAAGAATAATAGGTTTTCGATTATCTCATTAATTAACACAGGTTGAGGCCAGTTATGATTATCGGCTGATGCAACAGAATTAGGCAAATAACGATTAAACAGTTATTCAGCGATAAAAATTTAATTCCCTTAAAGTTTAAACTATCACTCGTAACACATCACAAGGATACGTCCAAATTATTGGATGGGTACTCGCCATCAGATATTTCTACGGATTTAATCCCTAATGCCTAATCAACTGAGGGCAATCATGTTATGGGCGTCTTTGTCAGAACCGAGAAATGGCGCTATCACAAATCTCGTCAATGCATCAATTTCTTACGCAACTTTTAGGGTTAACCTCAGCCACACCAATCTAGGTCATCAACCGAAAACAATATCTATAGTTTTACCTAAAACAGCGACCAAAATGCGACTTTTAACTGCTAAATTTACCAAAAGTCGGAAAAACAAAATCAAAACGTCAGCTCAATCGAAGCACACCAAGCGACTACGTCAACAGAATTCGAGTCCCAAAGACATGATGACATCATACAATAGAGGCTATAACATGCATAGCTATAGGCTACTGTGCTATAACTCTCATCTGCATGGTCGCTAGTAGATTTCGTTTATTAAAATACTAAGTTGACATACCGCAACTTGTTTATATGGGACAATGAAAGTAATGAAATTAAAAACTATAAGTTTATGCCTTTAGTCAGATTGAGAGTTAAATCTTAACATCCCGAATGGTCCGAAATAGAACCCTAGAGATGAAATTATTGTGGGCATCTTTTTGGGCAGTTCATATTCATGAGGCCTAGGGCGCAGAGCATAATTATGGCCTACGTACGGTCGGAGGAAAGAGGCCTCTAAGGCTCTAAGCAAATGTTGTGAGTTCCGTTTGACCGCTTGGAGGAGTCTGACGTCTGCATCTTCCATCATTCGGTCTAAATCCTGGTGTTCAGGAGGGAGGTAGCCCAGTCGTTTGGCCCTTAGCAGGAAACGTTGGAGTTTTTGTCGGTCGTTTGCGGTGGTGAATCCCCACCAAGCAGGGGAGGCATAGATAAGTCGAGAGATGCATGGTAGTTGCACGTGCAACATCATAGAGCGCTGTCGGAGGGAGACCGTGTGCCCTGAGGACTCTGAGAGCGTGGAGCGAACCACAGCAATAGAGAGCATGCACTTAGAATCCTGTTGACATGGGAAGAAGCGCTTATATCGTTTGCAATAGTCACTCCAAGCATGAGCATTGATGTTACTTTCACAATTCCTAAGGTAGGTGGGTCAGATGTTCCTTTGTCGCATCGACGCTGTCATCAATCGGTTGGTCGCAGGTCAGCCGATTAACGCAAAGTAGAGCCTAATCACAACTTAAGGCCGTAATCGTAATCGAGTATTTATATAGCGCCACTCAAAAACAGAGGCGCTCCCTACCCGGGCCAGTGTCTTTTGCTCGGGGCAGAATATCTAGCCTACAATATACTCAGACAAGTAATACAGCGTCTTTTTGTAACATAACAATCGCAGCCTATTATAATAGTACCTACGATATAGTCTAGACGGTGCTAGTCAGCAAACAGTGTTAAGATAATCAGAAGTCAGCACTGACAGACCTCTGCACACACGTAAGGTCCACATCATGTTGGGGCTAAAGCCCTGGATGGGTTCAGAGGTAAAGTCCTGGCCAGAGGACGAAACCGTCGAAGCCTCTTTGAACTCATGAACAGTCATCATAACCTTAAGCGAACGTAGGCTAAATGAAAAGTCAAGGGGGTCGTCACGAATTAACAATCTGCTAATTAAGAGAGTGCAACTGTGCAGGTTCGTTGAAAAGACCGAGTCTGGCTTACGAGCAGTGTGAATCGATAATAATATGTACTCTTCCTATTTAAAACCTAAAATATCAAACATTTCAACCAGTTTCAGAAATTCAACGAATCATTCTTGTCAACTTAAAACATTTTGAAACAGTGAAGCCAAGTCAACAATTCAAAGTTCCGTTAGTGTCTAAATCTTAGTACACTAAATATAGCAGCAGTAGTAGTATTAGTAGGCTGGTGGTTGTGATGGTGGTGGCGGTGGTACTAGGAGTGATAGTAGCGGTACTTGGTAAGCACAACTCTTTGTAACGTGTGATCATCCGTTCATACTGATTTGTAATCATACTGCGTAATACGTAGGCCTAGAGTAGAGCCCTGCGCCGGCCGCGCCGCGCCGCCGCCGCCGACATTTTGTGGACGCCGCCGCCGCCGATTTTTGTGGATCGGCGCGCCGACGCCGCCGCCGCCGATAATTCCTCGGCGCGCCGCCGATGCCACGCTGAAGTGTTTAATTGTTTTGTTGCATTTTTCATGTTTACATGATTTCACGATAAATTGTTGCTTCAGTGGGTAATAGAAGTAGACACAGACAGACAAACAGCCAGACAGACAGAGACAACCAGATAGAGGCAAATAGACATACAGAGACAGAGACACAGACACAGACAGGCAGACAGCAGACAGATGATGGGATGGATGGATAGATAGATGGATGGTTTGGTGGGATGGATGTATGAATGAATGACTGATAGATAGATTGAATAGACGGATGGGAATGAGAGAAGATCGTAAATGTCCTCTGTCTTACATGCATACTACATATATATATGTAAGACAGAGGATATAAATATATGTACGGTGATTGAATTGTTTGTTCAACCCCCAAATTCATTTTCAACCCCTCTAGTTAATTCCATGAAATTACCTGTGGGGTTAAGTTAACCCCTCAGCACAGCTTTCAGTGAACGTACGCACAATGTCATGTAAAGAATACTTTATTATAATCTATACAATATCGGCAGTATTAAGACATAGGCTGGGCGAACCGCCCTCGCACCCCTCCTGGTTGTATGCCGGTGCCCCTCATGATCAGACCCGCCCGTCATGATGCGCTGCTAAAACGGGCCACGGGCTTAGCATGGGCGAGGCTTAGTTCTTTTCTTTTCATTCATTCATTCATTCATTCATTCATTCATTCATTCGAGCACTTGTTATAGCGCCCCTTTAAGATTTCTGCTCAGAGGCGCTCCCGACAACAGCGCAGACACTGAATCGGAGTTTCACGCCGAAGCGCATGAGCAATTGCGAGTGAAGGACTTGCCCAGGGTTCCTACGCGGCGGCTTGAGGTGGATTCGAACCCGCAACCCTCCGGCTGCAAGGCACCGAACATACCCCTACACCACCGCGCCCCACAAATGTGAATCCCCAAGTATTGCTGTTCTGTCTATCTTAAGGTATGTAAGTATGGAGGGGCCGGATGGGAAGACAGGTAGCATCGATATGCCACGGAAGATTGGGATGACCCTAAATTGACCCTCATTTTCCGAGTGAACGAACTGTTCTCTCTCTCAGGATTTAGGCTAAAAGTTCCAAAGTGCAAGAGTCATCCATTCACAAAACGCATACACAGTGAATGAGTCATTCTTTATATGATACCCATCTGATCATCTTGCAGGGTTAAGCATATCCATAATCAAATTAGCACATCCAGCTCACGCTCCAACAGTGTAATATAATTATATCAAATTTCTAGTGCATCTAAACCCAAGTCATACAGTGTTTTGGATAGGCATGCATTTTAAGAAATTAGCCTACTAGTGGCCTTCGGATTGGCGATCTGCATTTTAAACTGCTATGGATTAAACTGCTACGAAACAAAGACTATTTGGTATTCATAAAATCAATTCACGTTCTTGAAATAAATAACATTAACTTTAATTGTGATAAATTGGATATAATTATAAATAGTATCGCAATAGCTGAAGCTACTAAAAGCAAACTCGCGAAAAACAGATGGCACCAGGACTCCTTAATCTATAAGTAGGCCTACAGGATGCACTCTTCCTGTTACGTTGACTAAAGTTTTAGGAAATTGAAAATGATTAAAATTAATTACTTGTGATAAGCCGTTGAGGGGGTTTATGGTAAATGGTAACACTTTGGCACGATGAGTAGAAGATCAGCATAGACGCGGGATCAATTTTCCGCTACCCTATAAAGGTCTACTTAGCCTTTCGTTCGCCATATGGTGTCAGTAAAATGAGCAGTAGGACGTGATGGGCGCCGTTCATGGCTCCTGTAATAACTTCTGATAATACGTTCATACTATAAATATTATTGTAATCATCCTGCGGCGTGTCAGTTTGAAATAATAAACGAAGATTATTATATTTATAATTGTGTCTTATAGACAGCAATTCGTTGACTAAAGGCTTATGGCGTTCTTGGAAATTGAACGTAGGCCCTATTTCCTAGTTATTATATTAATTTCAATAAAATGTCTGGTTTTACTAGTACTGTCTGTAGTCAAACTCAAACACTACTCAAATTACATCCTAACTACGAGTGACAGCTGATTCCTATCAGCAGTGAAATAATAAAGCAATTTGTTGAGATGGCAGCTTAAAATGATAGAATTACAGTGTGGAAATTCTAACCATTTCAAAAGTTCTTACGCCCATTTGACCCCTCATAAACTTTTGGATCCGTCACTGGCGCCGACCACGCCGCGCCGCGCCGCCGCCGCCGATTTTTGTTGGTCGGCGGCGCGCCGCCGCCGCCGACCAAAAATAACCGGCGCGCCGCCGCCGACACTATGAAGTCGGCGCAGAGCTCTAGCCTAGAGAGATATCTTCTTTTTGCTGGAACTGAAACTTAACAATGACTGTCCGAGACGTCTGATTGAAGCCTTCTTTGAAGGTGCATTAGAGGTATAAGTTGTGGCTCGTCAGGAATGGGGTCTCGAGACAGTGACTTGGACTTCCTCTCGGTTCTGAGCCTTTGGTTTTGGTGTTGACACTTTGGTCTTAAACCGTTTGGCCTTGTCTTGGTCTTGTGTGCGTGGCTGTCGGCATGTAGTGGTAGACTAAATACAGAGACAGACATAAATACAGAAGCAGACAGACAAACAGACAGAATGACAGACAGACAGAATGACAGACAGACAGAATGACAGACAGACAGAGACAGATGGAGAGAGAGACAGATGGAGAGAGAGAGAGAGAGAGAGAGAGAGAGAGAGAGAGAGAGAGAGAGAGAGAGAGAGAGAGAGAGAGAGAGAGAGAGAGAGAGAGAGAGAGAGAGAGAGAGAGAGAGAGAGAGAGAGAGAGAGAGAGAGAGTGGGACGAAGAAGGCATATGGTGCAGAGGCCAGCTGGCTCGATCGCAGTGAGAGCTAGACTACGATGGGAGCGCGGGAAACCAGGAATTTTCTGGCCCAAAGACCTACGTACTATACAAGGTCATGTTTCAATCGGCAGCAGAACCTTGGAGCTTATACATAGCGATGGCTGCCGGCTTGTACAATGATGGACGAGGACGATGCTAGTCATCTTTGTTATGCACAGCAGACTATAGCTATGCTATACAGACGCATCAGTTTCTTTGAGAATTGTTAGGAAAAATTGTCATTTGCTCTAATGGAGCCAGTGATTTATAGTTCGCATTCAAAAGCTTCAAAATTAATTATAGTGGAATCTTTATGAGACCTCACAGAGTTAGACTCAGACCAGAAACTTGTGTCATTTAATGACGTGGTGGCTTATTTTATGACACTTCAATTTTATTTCATTTTGTCTTAACCGCTGTTGTCCATCAGAAGCTTTAACTTGGGGCTGGACATTCAACACTGCTCCCCCCCCCTAGGACACTGCTCCCCCCCCTAGTCAAATTTTTGAGAGGACAGTCCCTGTCTGTCCCCGTGATTTCACCACTGGGCATAAGGCGCTTTAGAAGTTATTGGAGATTGGACAGGAAAGAGGACGAGAATACACCGTCTCCCTTCAGAGGTTAATTGCCACACCCGGTGTTGAAAGGTCAGCTGGATTTAGGCTATTAAAGCTAAGCACATGACTGCATGCAGTTAAGCCTCAGATCAGATAATTCCGAGAATTCGATCTTGGCGACCGATATCTTGTACCTGGCGCTACGCATTATTATGCTGTCTGGCCAGTGCATATTTTAACGGGTTTGGACTACTGGGACAAAGTCTGCAACTCTACTTTCATTGTCTTTCAATGTTATTGGAAACTAACATTGAAGGTAGAGTATTACATGGGACAAATCACTACAACTACTGGAACAAATCCTAAAACTACTGAGACAAACGTCCCAGTAGTTATACAGTTAAAATATGCACTGTGTCTGGCCCTCCACCCTTTCTGCAGAAGTAATTTAATTGGAGTCACGACGCAGAGTCTGCCTTGGAAGTAAATAATTATAGGCCTATATACACTGTGTGCGGAAAAAAAGGGACCCCTTTTGGTAATATGAAAATAAACTAGTAAATGTTCATCGATTTTTAAAATTCCAAGACCATTTTAATCCTGATATAATTTGCTAAATACTGGTTAAAGTATGAAAGTTTTTGTTATTTAATAATGACGTCATAATGACGTCATTTTCATCAAAATTCAAGCGTCAAGGACGGCACAAAAATCATCTAAAAGTTTCAATATTATTTTAAACTGCCATTTATCAATTATAAAGTTTAGTTTAATTTAAATTTTATATCTGAATAATATTAGACTACAAGGCGTGCTCAAAGTGTCCAGCTTCGGCCTCAACACAAGCTACAAGACGAGCGCGCCATTGGCCAATAGCAGCATTTTCTAACCGTGTTGTTTTTACAATTTGGCAAATATATAGCTCTGCAATTTGGTATTTCAAGACGTCATTATGACGTAATTTTTAACTGGGCCGTTCATAAATTACAGTTTTGTTGATAATTATGTCAGGATTAAAATGGTCTTGGAATTTTAAAAATCGATGAACATTTACTAGTCTTTTTTCGTATTACCATAAGGGGTCCCTTTTTTCCGGACACAGTGTATATAGGATCCACCTTTTACTGAGCACTGACATCCAGTGGCGTAACCAGGGTTGCCCAAAAATTACGCAGTTTCGAGGTCTGTCAGTGCCTTAAGAAAGGCGACATCATCCAACGCCTCTTAACAGACGAGATCTTTTAGCGCCTCTGCACAGGCCAGATATATATATCTTCGTTTAATAGAACAAACTATCAAACCGCAGTGAGTTAAGATCCATAGGCGCGTCTTCACAGACTCAACGTTAGGGATTGAATCCGACACCGTGGTTGTTAGGAACCCCATCCCTTCGGATAGCTCTGGTTTAATGGGGAAAGTATCTTAAGGAATTTGCCTAACCAATAGAGTGTCTTTAGTTTCATATCTTAAACTGCTTTGTCATAATTCTGTTAATACGCTCCAAACAGGCGTAAATTTGTTTAATTAATGCAAACAACAAGACATTGTAATGCAGATAATTCTTTTAATTTAAAACGACTGTAATTCAAATAGAAATGTTAATGTCGAGAAATACCTGTCTGTAAAAGAAATATTCATTTTATGTTACAACGATAATTTGTAAATGAATAAAGACAAATTATTGGCTACGCCAGATACTTGCCTGATGACTGAGTCTGTAGGCGCCACAGGAGGTGAGGAGGAGGTGAGAGGGTCCGTCCCTCACGAAAAGGGGACACAAGGAATATATCCCTCCCTAGACGAGGATTCCCATATTTGGTTGCAAGCCCAAGTACTGCATTTACAATCTCAGAATGCCACTCTAAAATTGGCTTTAGAGGAAAACCCAAGGAAAGGTCATGAACGGGAGGATTCGAACCCAGGTCGTTCGGACCAAACGACAGTTCCCAATCCGGGAACCGCAGACAGAGAATGTCAGCCTTATACGCCCTCTGGTGAGGAAGAAATCGGCCCTCGTAAATTTAGGAGAACAGAAGAGATAAGGTACCAACACGAATACGAGCCTCCAGACGGGTTGGTCACCCGTCTGCCAGATCAGTTCACTCCCTCTAATCCGCTACAGCATGCAAACCCTGCTCATAGCCCGTTACATTACCCCGATCGGCCTGCAGGAGAGATCCGCTCAGCTCTTGCTCTCCTGGAAATGGCAGGAACAGGAAAGGGGGAAACGCGACCTTTAGTCACCCCCAAGGGGGGTACCGAACAGGACAATATAGTTTGTGAAGTTGGTGATGATCATGAGAAGAGGATTAAGTTTTCTGCCCCAAATACGCCCCTGGCCAACTCAGCTATAATGAGCACACTGACGGTGGGAAGATGAGACGGCTACTAGACATCCACCGGGTTTCTACCCTCATATGCCGAGGATAAGGAAATGAAGTCGCTAATACTTCATACCCATAGGTGTCTCAGGGATTGCTTAAGTGACGGCTCTTCACTTCTTCTTCTAAACCTGTAAGACGCTCTCGACTTTGAGCCTTCTATCTCCTATCTTTTCATGTTGTAATTCTATCAGTCGAAATGTGCATAGAGCCCCTTCAAGAACTCTACTCAGAGGCGCTAGTCATTTTAATTTTCTTAAACATTTAATTGCTATCACAAACACTGGAAAGACTTGCAAGAAATATATTTAAGGCAATTATTTCAAAATATTTGAAACGAACATAGATTAGAAAAATCTGTAAGAAACCAGTTAGAAAAATAAAAGAAATAGGTAACTTTAACAAAGTCTTTCTTGATCGTAAAATTCAACGCAAGTGCATTATAGGTTATTTAATAATATATAGTTTAGTGACGCTGAACAAAAATCAGCAATTTGTCGCACTGGATAAGTCTCGCAGTAGACGATTCATACGATGCTGTCAGCAACGAAAGCCGCATTTAAATGGACAGCAAGAACATCCATAGTAGCATCTTCGTTTCTGCATGACATCTCTCTTGGCTGAAACAGAACAAGTGGAAAGAAACCTTCTGTGATAACTGTATCTAAAAAGTCAACTGTATGCATTTAAACTTTATGGAGACTTCCGAAAGGCGCAATAAGCCAATCAAATTATTTTATTTTAGGCGGCAATGGAACGAAAAAGGTGAAACATAATCTTTCGCGTGTGTATTTGTCCATCTTTCATTCCATAAGTCAACGGACGAAGAGGCTCGACGTTTTAAGAGCCAATGGTTTTTTATATTTACCTGCGTCACTGTCGCTTGTGTCGAGTTCTCGCAAAGTTCTTTGTTCTTTCAGCCATTCGAGATAATTCTCGAATGAATCAGAACTGCCCTCCGGTTGAATCTTCTTCCACTCCTCATACAGATTTTCTAGTTCTCCATTGTCGTATCCTTTTGTACATAATAAAAGGCCACTTCTAGAGTCTTTGGCAAAAACATTCCATCAGCCTAAATCACTCATTGGCCTGTTATCATACTAACCCTCTTTTTTGTATCAATGCATCACAAATAATTGTCTCCTATGAATGACTAGATCTGGTAAATGAAACTTGAGCGAACAATATCAATGTTCTTATTTATTGCAATAGATTTGGTTGCTTGCGATCCAGCGATTGTCCAGTAGGTCTATAATGATACAGCCTCCTAAATGTTTTGTGAAGTATTTAGGCCTACTATGTATGTATAATGGCTTTTTTGACTAGCACCTTTTTAGAACCTGACAAACTCGCTATCTAAGAGATCTAAACAGATGCAATCTAACTTAAACTTCGAGCTGTTCCTGAGCTGTCTCTTCAAAACTTACTTTCAGGAACTCGCTTTTTGTGAGTATACTCGGTAATTTTTTATCGTCGACTACATATCTGTGCAATTTTGATCCACTGCTGCCATTGACTGCATTGCTGTCAAATGCAATTGAGCGGATGCTGGAAACTTATCATTTTCGTTCTAACTCAGCATACAAACCAGACATCGGCCCATGGGTAAACATTAGAGAACTTCTCCTACTACTAAAAATATAGAACAATTTTTTTCTTCGAATCTCAAAAACTTTTGGCTAAGTATGATTTCAAATGTGAATGCAAATCCTGAAATTAAAATGCCAAGCCAGAAGCAGAATTGCTAGAATGCAAAAATTACCCAGTTGAAGTGTTTCTTCTGACTCCGGTTCATCAACCTCTCGCTGATCCCGCTGTTGCTCTGTCTTTTCCTCCTTAATCGAATCGTAAAAGGTGGCAAATGATGTGTCACCGTCAGCTGGCTGATCACTTTTCCACTGAAGATATCTGTCGTATAGCACTCGACCATGGTTTGCTACAGAATAAAAGTCTTCATTTCGTTTAAAATACATCAAATTACAATTGATGTTTTAATCAACCGAAACAACGTTTTTAGTGCAAGTTTCTTGAGCAAATTAAATTTGCCTTTATTCTGAATGCTTTACAATATGCGGACGGCAAGAAATGAATATATTTAGGTGGAATTTGGCAGCAATGTTTCTTATACTATGGAATTTAAGACTGGAATAATGGTCTTACTGGCGTCTATCAGTTCTGGCCCAGAGTTGAATGTCGACGACGCGAGAGAGCAGCTGACCAGCGCCAAGCCAAACGCCAACACCAACAACAGACGAACCATCTTTCTGTTGTCTTTCGACGAAGAGAATAAAATAATAAGGAAATGCGTCAGATTCAGACGACGTTGGACACTACGTAGTCCTACGGCTGCGTTCTGTCATTTTATAGAAAGGCAGTGCTACGTTCGCCCAGCTTCTGATTTACTGCTCCGTCTAGTATAAAGAGGTTGTCGCTTCCCATTAAGCTTGTAATTATGTTACTTGGCATTTTACGGCTCTTGAAAGAACTCAAACACGGCAAGCCAGTAATATCGGTTCGATAATTGCGGAAGTGAATAGCAAATAGTCTACACCCACGCGCGGAAACACTTATTTGACATAGAACCCAAATAAAGGCCTTAATAAAACATGGGATATATTTTAACAGACAAGCAGGGCTGCCGATAGAAATTCCGGGCCCCTAGGCAGAGCAGTCACGGGCCCCTAACTATCCTTAGACTTTATGAGAAAAAAAAAAAAATAAACTGAAATAATAATAGTGCGGGTACAACCCTACAAAATTATATTTATATATGCAACTATTGTAGTTAAGTGTCCGGTAATATTATATTTTAAAAGGCATAAATCATAAATTTTGTATAACTGATTATAATATTTTTCATAAGTTGATTGCTGGGCCCAGCCCGGCCCTTAAAAGTCGCCGGGCCCCTGAGTTTTTGCCCCCCTCTGCCCCCTCTCGGCGAGCCTGCAGACAAGGAAGTGGCTTTAAGAGAATTCTATCGAAGTAGGCGTACTGATGGTTGCAGCTTGTTTTCATTCGTTTCCTAAGTACTTCCGATTATTTGCACGCTACATGAAAGCGAAAAATATGGCTCAGATTAGAACATCTTTATAGCGACAGTGTGCAAATAACGAGTTAATAATGACTGTATTGAAAAACACCATCAAGCTAGATTTATCGTCGATGTGGAATATAAGGCCTAGCTGATAAGATGTCTTAAATAATAACGCTTTTAGTGTTACATTACTGCAGGAGCAGCTTCATTTGGAAAAATACATGAATCCGACATTATAGTGTCCTCATTTAGGCTTCATATGTCCCAATACATCGGATAAATTGTAGGTCATATCGAGATCATAGAAGGACATGGGGAAATGCATTCACATTGGCTACAAATATTAGGCTGCTGTTGATGTTATGTTTAGATTCCTCAGTTTTATATTTATTTTGTTTAATCTTTCTGCTCTAAACATTGCACATTCATTTTTGGTTTTAGATTCACAACAACTCGTTATCGTTCACGAACTGTAAACGTCTTCACTTTATATTATGATGGATTTACACACGGTCAATACGTTATTTATAACAGAGATCACTAGGAGAAATCTCGAAACATCATTGTGCTTGACGAGAATTTGAATCCTCCAAGCCAAGTCCAGAAAGCCAACCTCTTTTCTATACCATTTGAAATGCTTCACGAAGCAAATAATTTGTCTTGTAGACCAACTGAGTTCATTTTTACCTCAAAAGATAAAGATGCTGTATAATAAAGGTTGAAAGGTTGAAAGAACTCTTTCTAAGAGATGCAACAACAACATGGTAGAGTCTTAGAATCTGCACAGTTAAGCTTCAGGACGTTTAATGATTTTCATTTAAATGATTTTTCAACACAAGAAAATAAAAAGTTAAAAGTCTCATAAATCTGTCATGCATGATTTAAAATGCATTGGTGGTTCAGAACTATTCTGCTGATAATAGTGATCTGTTTTTAAGCTTTCTGCAATCGTACGTCTGCCCAATTTTTGAAATTGAATCTCGTGTCTTAATTTATTTCTCTTTGCTAAAAGTCTGTTTGTGATAAAAGCAGACTGTATGTGTGTGTCCACAGAGAGAAAGAGAGATAGAGACAGACAGACAGAGACAGAAATAAATTTACATTGGCTTCCGCTCATCGCCCGAATTCGGTTTATAAATTCGGTTTACAATTCGCTTTTAAAATTCGGTTTAAAATTCTCTTTTTTACATCCGAGGGTGCTCTTAGGTCTGGCCCATCGCTATCTTTGTGATTCAATTCGCCGACCCCTTTCGGCTGCCTCTGGTCGCTCACTCCGCTCTTTAGACCGGCATTACCTTCTCGTACATCGGTCGCGGACTGCTACTGCCCAGCATCGCGCCTATATCTGTTGGTCCTATGCTCTGGAATGACCTTCCCTATACGATTCGATCCGTGATCTTAACTGGGGGTCTTTCGGCCTCTTCTCGTTGTCTTAAGACGTTTCTTTTTTCGCACTGGGAGCGCTTCTGATTGTGTATTACTGTAAGAAGCGCTTTATAAATTTCTAAATAAAATACAATACAAAGACAGAGATAGATAAAGACAGACAGAGACAGAGATGGAGGTCTGTTTTCAGCAACTCTCTAACGGACAAGCGTTAATTGATGGCGCTGAGCAATTTTAAGTGAAGGGTTTACTCAAGGTTCATAATTATACAATAGTCCTGTCACGGGAGGTTATAGAACCGTCCTCTCCGCGTTACAAGCGCAGAGGATCACTCGGCTACCGTATCCATCTGTACCATCTACACAATGTCATATTCATAGTAAGTTAATCCCAATTAGCTGGAATAAAATAATATTGACCATTCCCTTTGACAGATTTATTCCCACTTAGGATACAATTGAGATTTAGAGTCAACGGAATGACTTGAGAACACACTTAAATAGAACTCTGGGTATATAGGCTAATTCTTTTACGGTTTGTTGGAGGAGGCACGAAATTATCTCTGAACTTGAGAACAGGATGTCATTGTCGGACCTCGTATCTTATGCAGTGTGGCATTGTATTCTAAGTGGGAATAAATCTGTCCAAGGGAATGTTTATTCCAGCTCTGGCTTGAGAATGTAAATTGGTTAACGTACTATGCATGTGTGCAGATGGTGTAGGTAGAAGCCAGATAAAACTCCAATGGAGGGTAGTCTGATGAAGCTGTGGAATACTTCGCTGAATGGTTAGAGAGTTCGGCTTGTAACGCGGAGAGGACGGATTCGAGTCTCCCGTGACAAGGACCTTAGACAAATCCTTCACTGACAATTGCTCAGCGCCATCGATTAATGCTTTTTCGTATTAGATAGTTGTATGCTTAATAAACGCGTAGTGTACAAGTATGTATGTATGTATGTATGTATGTATGTATGTATGTATGTATGTATGTATGTATGTATGTATGTATGTATGTATGTATGTATGTATGTATGTATGTATGTATGTATGTATGTATGTATGTATGTATGTATGTATGTATGTATGTATGTATGTATGTATGTATGTATGTATGTATGTATGTAGGTATGTATGTATGTATGTATGAGCACTTGTTATAGCGCCCCTTCAAGATTTCTACTCAGAGGCGCTCCCGACTACAGCGCGGACACTGAATCGGAGTTTCACGCTGAATCGCATGAGCAATTGCAGTGAAGGACTTGCCCAGGGTCCCTACGCGACGGCTTGAGGTGGATTTGAACCCGCAACCCTCGGGCTGCAAGGCACCGAACATACCCCTACACCACCGCGCCCCACAATAATACAATGGCATAGTCCAGCTTATAATTATAACATAATGCACTGGGCTACAAAGAAACGACGTGGGCAGATCAGCTAGAGAAGTAATTTGACCAGCCAGCTGATTCTGAGCCTTCCCTTTGGCTGCTAGTCTGCTATTTGCATCTTTTATGAAGACCAACAAACACTACAAATAGTTTGAAATTCACTGAATATAGAGCGATAACAAGACCTCTTAATTGTGCGTCAATATCGCATTCATTCAACTGAATGTCCTTTCAGCACAGAAATTCAGTGTTAAAATCTGTCTTTCACATCACACTGTACTATATTATATGTAAATAATTATTTTATTTTGGTTTCGAACAAAGCAGAACAGAGAAACTAAACGAAGACTAGAACAAAAAGATAAAATACAAAACTTCTTGACAAACAGACTGGATGACAACTCTAACTAATGCTCCCCTGGAAGCGTAGTCCTATGCGCTATATGCACACACGATCTGACAAAAGACATGTTGTCCTTTACACTGACAGACCAAAGATCTATTGACTAGATAATTAGACTTGCGCCCATAACTGAATGCCTTATCAATCAATCAATCAATCAATCAATCAATCAAAACTTGATATAGTGCCCCTTCAAGATATCTACTCAGACATATCTACTTATAGGAGCTTGTACATGGCAAGAGGCTAAATGTCATGGAATTAAAGTCCAGCCTGTCTAGACCTAGGCCTACAATAAATTCTCTTGCTGATGCCAATTACATGTATGTGAAAAGCAAACACTTTACGACACACATTATTTCAGCAAGGTTGTAGTCTACCCAGCTGAGACTAAGAAAATCTCACTGCAACTGAGAATAAACTGCAAAGCTGAAACAAGACAGTTACTCAAACTACGTCTGAACTTGAGGCCCTGATATCAATTTCAGAATATATTTAAATCAGCTTACTTAAATCTTTTTCATGCTCAATCATGAAAAGAAATATAGCCCTAGATCAGTATAATACGCAATTTGTCTATATTAAAATGAAAGAGTGACAGAAAGACTAATTGAATGGAGGGCAGAGATTAAATGAACATATGGGTGAGATTTAATCTTCACAGAAGACAGATTAATGAGGTGGCTAGTACAAGACGAGTTGACGTGAACTTAAAACCAAATCTGTGTACAGTTTACGATAAGTTGAAAGATTAAAATAATTAATTAGGGTTTTAAACTTTTAACTGGAGGACACGAACGTGACATCAACAGCAGCCTAAACTGCACAGTGCACACTGTAGTGAGACCTAGTCTTAGTCTTCGACATAGATGATACATCAAGCTTCAAGTGTAGGCTATCGGAAGGCGATGGGAAAATATTCCCCAATGTCCTCCTATGATCTGCAGTGGTGCCACAAAGTATCAGATATTGTAGTGGGTCATATGAGGCCTAAATGAAGAGAGTATCATATCGACTTCCTTTAATATGCATGCATGTGACGCTGCTCCTGATACATTTTTATGACGTGATGAAAAATTACAAGCGCAATTATTTAAGACATCTTATTAGTGTGGTCTAGTCTTCTACATCGTCAAAAAATCAAGCTTCATGTGTTTCCGAATACAGTCATTGTTAACTCGATATTTGCACAATGTCGCTATAAAGATGATTTAATTTGAACCATATTTTTTGATTTCCTGTAGCAAGGCAAATAAACGGAAGTACTTAGGAGACTACTGAAGACTAACAGAAATGATCAGAATTCGTGAGTACATTCGATTCTGGGGCAGAATTGATTGACTCTGGTAAGAGCAGAATCCATTCTTACATGCTATGGTATAAGAAACATTTTCCTCAGTTTCCACCTACATATTTTCCCTATGATCATGCCTGGCTTGGGATCGCCTCTGAGTAGATCCCTTGAAGAGGCGCTATATAAATTCTATGATTGATTGATTGATTGATTGATTGATTGATTGATTGATTGATTGATTGATTGATTGATTGATTGATTGATTGATTGATTGATTGATTGATTGATTGATTGATTGATTGATTGATTGATTGATTGATTGATTGATTGATCGATCGATCGAGATCGATTGATTTGATTGATTGATTGATTGATTGATTGATTGACTGACTGACTTTGACTGACTGACTGACTGACTGGACTGACTGACTGACTGACTGACTGACTGATTGATTGATTGATTGATTGATTGATTGATTGATTGATTGATTGATTGATTGATTGATTGATTGATTGATTGATTGATTGATTGATTGATTGATTGATTGATTGATTGATATATTTGCCTTATTTCATCTTTGTGCCTGCATATTGCATTGAGCGTATGTAAATCATTGAGCTTAGAGGCAAATTTAATTTCCTCAAGAAACTTGATTAGACGTTGTTTTAGTTGATTGAAAGTGGCTTAGTTTCTCATAATTTTTGTTAACTAAGCAGCGCTTTCTGTAGCAGTCAAAGGTCGAGTACTATACGACAGATATCTCCAGTGGAAAAGTGATCAGCCAGTTGACGGTGACACATCATTTGCCACCTTTTACGATTCGATTGAGAATGAACACGCAGAGAAACAGTTTGATGAGCGAGAGGTTGATGAACCGGGGTCAACGGAAACACTTCAACTGGGTATGTCTGCATTCTAACAATGCTGCTTCTCTTCTGGCTTGGCATTTTAATTTCAGGATTTGCATTCACACTTTGAAATCATATTTATCCAAATGTCTTAGAGATTAAAAGAAAAAAATTGTTCAATCTTTTAGTAGTTAGAGAAGCTCTGGAACGTCTGCCCATATATCTGGTTTTTAAGTTGAGTTAGAATGATTTTATTGAGACGGACAAACAAAAGAACAGAGATAGACAAAGTTTAAGAATTGCAGTGTAGATTGATCTGGACTTGATGCAACACTATTCATTGATCTGGTGTCCTGTGCCTAGATTTGATTAATATTTTATGATTTTTGAGTTTTGAATTATTATAATTATGATTATGCCTTATAGTGCTGTAATTTCATACAAACTTATTTTGCCATGAAATACTAATGATAGCAGCATTGAATATGTGATTAAGAAGTCAAATGCGGAGCAGAACTATTTGATCACGCCTAATATTGTTCCAGCTCATATCCATACTACAAAAAAGAATGGCCCTAATAATCAATGGTACTGTCGCGGTAGGCCTATATTTAAATCTGGAAAATGGCATCTTCACGAATGTAAACGATACAACCTTGGAATATTTGGGTTCTCTCATTCCGATAGCAATATTAGCATAGCATAACAAGGGTTTAAAGTGGTTCGGAAGACGAGTAGTCTGTGTTAGAGTCACTGCAAAAATAACCAAATAGCCCATTTCTCCAAGCCTCATCTTAAAAGCTGTGACAGTGCTATCATCCAAACCATTCCACAAGTCGAAGAATCTTGCACTGAAGTTCTCTTGCACTGAAGAATTTATCTCCTCTTCAAATTATTGTTGTTTCTCCTCTCTATACGAACTCAGGGTTTTGAGAGATCATGGCCCTTTCGCGCTGCATGAGGTGGCTATGGCAACCACTGTGAAACACCTTATGTATGTCTCTGCCTGGTGGGGGTATGCCAGTTAGAATGACAAGATAAATTGCAATGCATGTTAAACCGGATGAAGCGAAGAGGCTTCCTCTATCCGCTGCCCCAGGTGTGGTGGATCTGGCTGAGGCCGCTGACGCTGGCCTGTTTGGGGCCATATGTAAGGAACCATGCCATGTCCCACCTACACGACAAAACAAATATGACTTACGTCCTATAAAGCACAACTTCACCCTCCCTGCCAAGGATGAGCGTAACTACATTCCGCGAGTCCTGTTCAAAGCTGGGCCTATAATATTAATTTTCTCATAATAACTTGTAACTGTCTTAAATAAATAACTCAAGTTCGGCTCTACAGCTAATTGGTGTTACTTGTAAAATGTTGCGTTCATGGCGGCTGGATTTATTAAATTAAACGAATATTGATTGATTGATTTTACATAACTTGTTAGGTTTCTTTAGTGTCATAGAATTTTGCACATAAATGGTGCGTGAACTCTTTATATCGCAACAACATATCGATCTCTGTGCAGCCTACCACTGTAAGCCTATTGACATAATACATCAATATCACCATGATAACGAGTCGTGCAGGACTCTGTGGCAGCCGTTTGAAAACAACGCTCTTGTGTTGACAGAATTTGAGCTGGAAGTGAATTAACTGGACCAAGAGGTGCAGTGACGTAACGAAGGGGCAGAGGGGGCAACCTTCGTTACGCCACTGAAGAGGGGCTTTAGTCGGTATGTCTGAATCCATTCATTGACCTTGAATGGTCTCCTGTGGTCCTGTCGGTATCCGGACGATTGGTCATAGGACGATTGGTCATAGGACGATTGGTCATAGGACGATTGGTCATAGGACGATTGGTCATACGGACGATTGGTCATACGGACGATTGGTCATAGGACGATTGGTCATATGCCGCTAATAAACCGACATAATTCGTTGTAGTCGTTAGTCATGGACATTCTTAGTTTAGGCTTAACGCACCGGGGCATACATCGTTTTTAGAAAATATAATCAGTGCCAATTAAGACACTTATTAGGGTAATACTTACAGGGATCAATTCACTTCAAAGAACTTAACGTTTAATGTTTCATTCAAGTAGTGAAAACTCTGTTGACGTTCTAGACTTTTACATAGTGTTCGTATTTTGTATTACGTATTTCACAGTAAAATGATCCAGTAAATAGTTTTCATGTTTTAAAAACTTCTTCGATAGCCTTCGATAGTCCCATCACCGATAGGACCTATGACCGGTAGGCCCTATGACCAATCGTCCTATGACCAATCGTCCTATGACCAATCGTCCTGGAACCGGTCCTGTCAACCTCACTCCTCGCAGGATTCCGCATTGTGGATAGAGAATTTATTTTGTTTTGATGCTTTAATGGCCACATTCAGTAATTGTGCGATGGAAGCAGCAAACGGCTAATGCCGGGCATACTCGTTCGTTCGTTCATTCGTTTATTGTTCCCAGGACAATCAACAGATGACAATCAACACAGTAAACAGTAACGTTGGGATACAACAGGAAGACTCAGATGGGACCAAGGTCCCTCTTATTAGGGTCGCCCTTGTATCACGAGACAAATGTAGAATGACAAATTGACCTTTATGAGTCCAACTGGACTATGAAGCATAAACCGAACCGCAATGTAAAATAAAGACAAAAACCTTAACTAGTAAACAGAACCGTTAATGTAAACAGAATCGTAATACACAATAAAGACTCCACCTCAGATATCGATAGCCTAACCGTCTGAAATAGAATGCGTTTGCTCTTCTCGGAATCCGGAGTTTATTGATCAGTCGCTTACATTGTGTGGCAGACGTCCGTTGCCGTAACTGCAGCAGTTGCTGTTTTTCTGAATCCTGGAAGAGACCATTCATTCCTCTTCACCCGAAGCCATGGCATGTGAAATTAAGCTGAATACAACAGGAGACTGCGCTTCGTCTTCTCAAGATACATCGACCGCCCATTTGTCGCCTATGAACTGCGGCTCAATCTCAATGCCAACTAATAGTGAAGAAGGCAATGTAGCTGAACATGGCTTAAGAGAGTCTCGCCTTAGCCGCCAACGTTCGAGCATAGATGCGTTGGAAGAGATCAAAGAAGCGAACAACTGGAAGCAATTCGATCAAGATAAAGTTGGTCTAGTAAGACTCGTGCTCTTATCAGTCGGGAAAAGGTGTGCAACGCTTGCAAGCGAAATATCAATGGTTGGTTTGTCCTATCTGGTTAAACCATCCTCACACAAAGTTGGATCCGTCGTTCGTAAGTTCGTCTGGACGATTCTGCTACTATTCGGAGTCTTCGTAATGATATTCCAGATTCAGGGTCGCATCACTTACTACCTGTCATATCCAACTACAGTCAAGTACAGCCTGGCATACTCTGGACGTCTGCGTTTCCCAGCCGTAACCGTATGCAACGAAAACACTTTCAGCAAACAACGTGTGACTAACATCTTGGGTAGGCATAATCAATTCCTTTTACTTATTTTCAATAGTTTTTGTAGCATATGGATTTTGAACTATGAAACAAAATATGCATTTACTTTCTTTGCAATGGACATCAAAACCCATACAAGAAGAAGAAGAAGACGAAGAGTAAGAGGAGGAAGAAGACGACGAAAAAATAATATGATTTAAGAAGGTAATAATAATAATAATAATAATAATAATAATAATAATAATAAGCTAATAATAATAATAATAATAATAATAATAATAATAATAATAATAATAATAATAATAATAAACGACGTGGACTATGAAGATGGAGCGGCAAATGTAATTTACAGTCTATTATATGGCGTAGACTCAAGCCGGGGCAGTCCGGCACGTGCCCCCCCAATAATTGAGATGTGTTCTACCTCTGATTGCATTAGTTATGTGTATAGCCGTCGCATGATAGCTTTTAACGCTGCGGCCTTCACCGGTTCTTTTTGTTGACCCTATGCCCGATGGAAGAGGGATAGCCCTTCCAGTTACACTAGATTTTGATATAATAATAATATTACAATAATAATAATAATAACAATAATAATAATAATAATAATAATAATAATAATAATAATAATAATAATAATAATAATAATAATAATATTATTATTATTATAATAATAATAATAATAATAATAATAATAATAATAATAATAATAATAATAATAATAATATTATTATTATTTTTTACCAGTGTATCAAGGATCCCTCAGGATTTATGAAAAATTGCTATAAGGAGCAGGAAATTTGTCTGGAGGGTCAGACCTCGTCTTCAGGGGTTTGCAGGAAAGAGCGTTGAATGCGACCAAGTTAATAATATTATTAAGTTATTATTATTATTGTTATTATTATTATTATTAATAACAATAATATTAATAATAAGACGAACGAAGAGAGAGAGAGAGAGAGAGAGAGAGAGAGAGAGAGAGAGAGAGATGCCACCAGAAAGGATGGTGGAGTGTGGAGGACACTGTAGGTCATTAAATTCATTACATCTGAGTTGGCTGTGGATGCAGAATTGCAGATGGAGCACTAATCTTGAACCAAATCTCTGCCATGGCTGGGATTTGAACCCCGACCTCTGGATTGACAGTCTAGCACGTTATCGAGCACCACAGGATGCCGAAGACTGGGTATTTATTAAAGACAAATCGAGTTATGTAAGTACGTGGATCGATGTAGTTTAGTACTTAGCCTCAGCATAACAGCAAAAGCAGCTACTCCATTCATCTCTGTCTCTACCAGTCTACCAGCCTCTTCCCTCGATGTCTCCAAATATCCTAGATCGTCTCAAATAGTCTCGGGCCAATTATTCTTTGATCCTCCATCCAAATTTTCCCTTCAGGTATACAATCAATCGCTTGCTTGGCCTCTGTATGAATTACATGTCCCATCCACTTCAGTTTCCTCTGGCACTATCTGATGTAACATATCTTACTCGACATTTTTTGGTTTTATCCCAACTTCAAATGGACGGAATTCTCCTAAGCCATCAACGATGCGCTGTCTCCAATCTTTCCTTCTTTGCCATCTCCAGTGATCTGGTCTCAGGTCTACATTGTGCTTATCGCTGTGCGGGTGGGAATCCGTAAACGCTATGCCATCTGGCGCGCTCAATTTTTCATCTTGCTCGGGTTAGTAGATGAGTGAACTGAAGCTGAAAGGCTTCAAATAATTTGCTGTTCTCTCAGTCAAATGAAATATCCGCACAGGTATGAGATAAATTCCTGAAGAATTCCTTCACACATTTCATTACGATTAGGAAGACGTCCGGATAAGATGTTCTGAAGCTGTACGAAGCTCATCGGAATCAAGATTTGAGGAACTTCTATAAAAGCGTTTAAATAAGTGCATTAGCTTAATTTAATCATTTGAATATAACCACGAATGACTTGTACGTGAATACTAGTTATTGCCTGCAAGAATGTCGTGTGATTTTGCAAAGGTGCAAAGGCGGCCGAGTTCCTTGCAAAGAGATTTCCACCTTTCAAAGTCGTCAACCTCCAGACCAACTACAAAAGCATCAACTTGTCCTCTTGGAATATTGACTGGAAGAAAGCATACCGTTCAGCAAGCGTACCGACTTCAGAAGTACTTCTTCAGGTGAACCATAGTCTCATTGAGCGCTTCACGAAAAGATGAAAGGGAGCTATATAAATATTCATATACATACATACATACATACATACATACATACATACATACATACATACATTCATACATACATACATACATACATACATACATACATACATACATACATACATACATACATACATACATACATACATACATACATACATACATGCATACATACATACATACTTACCAATATCGACATATTCCACCCATCTAGCATTCTGTGTACTGGCTGCCAGTTGAGAAAAATCCAG
>JACEVL010000090.1:215000-402500 GCA_020284085.1 Aporrectodea caliginosa
TTTTACATCAATTAAATAATTTTTTACCATTTTTACCATATTTTACTATTGTTTCCGGTAAAATATCGGTGCCAATGAGACTTATTAATATAGTTGCAGGAGACTTGTTAAGAGAGTTTCAAGAGGCTTGCTGAGACAGTTGCTGAGTTGCAGGAGATTTGTTGAGACTGTTGCTGGAGACTTGTTCATTTCTTCAGATGGTTTATATATTGCTTCTCTCCCAGACAAATACTCAGAGATACTCCCACCCAAACTATTGTGAAAAGAGAAGTTCCAAATGTTTATAGTAAACTCATGAAGAATCTGTATCTAAGCCAGCTCGCGGATAAAATGGGAGCCTGTTCCAGTAGATACAAAGGACATCTGTTCCAAGTAGATCTAAAGGGAGTTGAGAGAAGGAGACTTGCTGTGACAGAGGCATGAAACTTACATTACAAACCAATATCATAGGCTAACACTGAATATATCCAAAACATCTTAACCGCAATTACACCGGCAATTCTGTGCTTATTTCTCAACAGATTTCTCAGCTGCCTTATCCCTACGGAAGTTGTCGAAACGGAGCTAATTTCACGTTCAACAATTGTATGTCACGCTGCAGAGGAAAATACGTTCTAGTCAATTGCAAATGTCGACTCCCGGAATCTCCTGGAGGTACGTTGAAATTCCAATAAAACGTTTGAACTGGTTAGGCTTGATCCTAAAGAAGATCCGTCGTTTCAAATGAACGGACAACTGGGTTTATGAGGATTTGAATCTGTTTATAGCCGGTAAATAAGCTGGTATTTCTAGATAATCCTCTTTTTGACGAGGAGAAATTACGGCAATTTTTATTTCATAACATTCGCACCACATCACTTTAAGTTATGTATGTCCTAAATGTTTATTAGTACTGATTGTAAACTTCCCACGTGATATCTGACAGTTGTCAATACCAAAATGCGCAAGAAATCTGCCTAGTTTCAAGTCTCGTAATCTCTACCGGCCCCAAGCCATAATGAGAATAGTGTCCGATCAAATGTTACTTGCATGACGGCAGGGTGTTAGGTACTGAGTAAGTTTTAGTAGCATTCACTAAAGAAGGAACCATCTCAAAATATTTGGTGATGAAACTACGGCCAGGTTCCAGGTGATAACTTGTCGAATGAGCCAGTTACATAGCTAATTTATATCGCACGACTCTTGTGTTTAGTTTCAGGGCCTGTTTGCAATCCGGAACAGTTGGCTGACTGCGTTGAAAACATCCTTTCTCACTTTGTTTCCTCAGGAGATGCCAATAGATGCGACTGTCCTCTGCAATGCAATCAGCGCACATATCCCTTCTCCATCTCCACCAGTCCTCTCTCAGAGCTCTTCCTTAACCACACATCGAAGAAACTCCAGTTTCTTGGGCGAAATTTAACGATGTCAAAACTAAGTCGGGAGCTCATCTTCCTGGAAATCTTCTTCTCCGATCTGACCTATACTAACATAGAGACGATTGCTGAATACGGTATTCTCGGTCTCTTCTGCGATATCGGAGGTGCCGTCGGATTAATTCTTGGAGGCAGCATACTCACCATATTTGAACTTCTTCAGTTTGCCCTCGGTCTAATTATCGATTTGATCACATCCGGAAAATTTGCCAGATGGCAACGTACGGCAAAAAAGTAACAATGCGCGAACGACTGAACTATATGTAGAGTTTCTGACTGTTGTTAAACTTTTTGAGATAGATTTACATTGAAAACTCACCCCTCGTTTGGGAATTTGAACTTGAATTTTTTTCTGATCTTAAAGAAGCATTTAGACCTAGTCGCCTACGCGCTGCAATTGGCTTGTACGCTTGTGTTTCGGAATTGAAATGGACTGCACTGAATGTTTAATGCACGATTTATTTCAATACAAATTTTACACAGCAAAACAAGTTGAAGAGTTTAAAGGTGTATTATAATTCTCAAAATAATGTTAGCCTAACATATGCATCAGTAAGATCTGCCAGTCTATATAATTGCTGGCTTGATGTCGAAATGATCGTCATAAATCCAATTTCCAAACAAGCTTGTGCTGACCACAGTCGTCATGGCCTTCAAACACAGCGCTGGAGTATTGTGGTCCTTCTCTCGCACGCTGTTTGTCCTCGGCGTCCTGATATCCCACGGCCTCCCTGCCACCATGCTGCATGTTTGGCAAGAGCATGACCGTGTCCCGTCTCCGTTATGCGGCGCCAGCCTGGTGGACCTTCAGCAATGCTGAGGACAGGAATATGCTTGATAGATATCTGCAAATACATGTAGCTCGTCGAATGGTCTATCTCCGAGACATTGCGCCTGACGTATCGGATATGGTACGCGAAGCTGAGGACAGACTGCTGACGGCTGTCAGAAGGAATGCATCCCGCGTCCTACGGAGCTTGCTTCAGCCAGTCATCAAGCCTAGCTATAGCCTCCGTCCTAGAACTCATGATTTTGAATTACCAACAAAGGATGACATTAAGAACTACATACCTAGGATTCTCTATACGAGCCTGCTAAAAAATGACCCCCGAATAAAAATAATCCATTGAACGTTACTAATTTCATTTCAATTAACCCGGTAACCGTGTTAAGGCTTGTCAACCTGATTTATATTAAACGAATATATATATGATATATATATATATATAGCATGCATTCCTATTCACAGGAATTGATTAAGTGTTTGAACGTACATGTAAATGGCTAAAGTTATAAATCATTTTTTTGTCGTTCGGAAGTAGGCCAATTTGATATCTGTTTCTGCAATAAGCTATCTGAGCGTTAGACATGGGCGCCTGCAGATATTTTTCAGGAGGGGCAAAGTAAGTTGGTCACGGTTAAATAGAGGGAAGCGCAGACCTATTCCAATGAGGTTTGATGGGAGGAGCACTCAGCACGATGTCATAACATTATCATCATAATTATAGAACACGACATGGACACGCTGTGGAAACAATTAGAATTTTAGTTTTTTATTCTTACTTAAAGTTAAATTTCTCAGTTTCACTTTGTGTATCATTAGTATCATATGTGCTTTAGTGCAAAGAAATTTGTTAAACAACAAAAAGTAGTGGTTAAAAAATAGGTGTTAATTTTCCAGGGAGGGGCAAGTACCCCTCTTGCCCATATTATATGTGCGGGCGCCCATGGCGTTAGAGTTATTGACCGCTCTAGGATCACCGTTGTTCAGTTCTGTTCTAAGTCATAAAATGTCAAGTATATGTTTATCACCAAACAAAGGACACTCGGCAATCTCGGATAAACAAGACACTTCATGTCAGAAAGAGCAGTAAATCAGAATCTGGGCCATTGCTCTTGCCTTTCTATAAATGAAAGAACGCAGTCGTAGGTTTAGGTTGCCTTCAAAGCTAGTCTGAATCTGACGCATTTCTTTAGTATCCTCATCAAAGACAGAAGAAAGATGGTTCGTCTGTCGTTGGTGTTGTTGGTTGGTCTGGTGGTGATGAGCTGCTCTCTGGCGAGTCCAATCGAATCTGGCGCAGAATTAATCGACCTTGGTAAAGTATTGTATTGTATTGTATTTACAAATTTCTAAAGCGCCTTTCATAGTACGACCTAATCAGAGGCGCTCCCAGTGCGATAAACCACACGAGAAAAGAAAGGTCTTAAAAGTACGGGCAGAGACAGAAGTACGCCCAGTTATCATAGATCGAGTCGTAGAGGGAAAATCTTTCCAAAACAAAGGGTCAATAGACGCATAAGCGCGGTATTGGGCAGTACCAGTCCGAGTCCGACGTACCAAGAGGTCATGTCGGTCTAACGAACAGAAAGAAAGCGTGGAGCCTGACCCAAAACACTCTGAGAGTAAAGAAAAGAACTTTTATCCGAATACGGGCAATGAGCGGAAGCCAGCGTAAGTGCTCAGCCATGAAAGTCAAGATATGTGAGAAGCGAGGAAGACGGGCAATCAGACCAGCTGCTGCATTTAGCACCAATTGAAGAGGTGACAGGCGAGATTTCGGAAGACCAACAAGACTTAGTAGCGAGTTGCAGTAGTTAATGCGTGAGCAGATGAAAGCATGGACCATCGAGGTAAAAGTGAAGGAGGGCACAGATCGCCTGATAGCTCGAAGACGCGTCTCAGGTGAGAGGTGTTCAGAAAACGAAAGAATGCTGTCAAGAGTAACACCCAAGTAATGAACAGAAGTGGAGAAGGTGAACAATGGAAACCGTTCAGAAAGTAGGTCATAGTCGAGTTTTAGGAGTTGCTTGTGGGTGCCAAACCAGATCAGCTGATTTTTTAGAATTAAGAGAGAGAGAGAGGAGATTTGAGTACATGCAGCAATGAAGCTCTGAAGAGAACGAATCAATAGATTGAGAGAGGACAAGTTGATGGGTAGGAGGACTATGAACGAAGGCCTGAACGTCATCAGCATACAATGTCATGCGTCCTACTGAAGAGTGTTTTTAAACAAATAGCGGGGATCGGCAGTGAACATGATATAGGGAAGTGGACCCAGCACGGAGCCTTGAGGAACCCCAAATTTAACAAGCTGCAGGTCGGGGCCAATCACCTATAATAGATCATATTCCATTTTTCATATTTCAACGTTTTCCTTTGCAACATACAATGGTACATTGGTACATCTATGTCAGATCAGATCCACGTATAGTCGTATACGTTATCACATATTGATTATATATCTTTGTATCCGTATTGCACATTCAGTTTATATGATCATTCAGAATAAAGGCATGTCTATTCGCCGAAGATACCCAGGGAGGTCATTTCAGAATTTTCAGGGGTGGCAAAAAATGTAAGGGGTGGCAAAACTTGGCCAGCTTGTTAAGTTTTGTATTTAGTGTATAATTATGTGCGAAAGTGTAAGCCCAGATGTGTTGTACATAATTATTGTAACTTAATTTAATTAGGTTTTTCCTGAATTTATTTATACTCGCAAGAAATGTGAAAAAATCTATAAAAATCTACATTCTGTCAATAGTATATAATAATTTTAATAAAACGATGGGTGACATCAAATTCGGGGGAATTTGCCCCTACCCCTTCAGATGACGTCCCTGAAGATGCTTTTACTGCTGTGTTGCTTCGGTTGATTTATTAAATCAGCAAAACGCAGTGGCTTAATACTTCAGGAAAAGAATTATTCTCATGCCCTTTGAATTACCTGCGTTTCCTGTAGCATTCCATGTTCGAGAGATATATCCTACTGGAAAGTGATCAATCAACTGAGAGTGACAAATCATTTGCAACGTATTTAGCCGAAAAGTTTTAAGATTACAAGCACATACATGAGTTGCTCAATGCTGTAATGTAAAATCTAAGAGATTTCTCAACGCCAAACAAAATGCACGAAGGTGACATCAACGTAAACGATGACTGTAATTATTACAGTCTTCAATAAGTTGATCACAAACCATCTTATTTTTCTAAATATGAAAACCCATAATAATTATTATGCACGCTAAAGTTGTGTGGACCAAATTTGATGAAACCTACCTAAGACTTATTGTGAAGCTCCATACATTGACAGAAAAATGGAGTTTGTCTGCGTACAGGCCAAGGAGTGATTGAAAGGACTGGACTAGAGGATGACAATGGAGAGTGAATGTTTTATGTTTGAAAGGACACGACAATGGAGAACTACGAAAATCTGTATCGAGAGTGGAAGGATATTCAACCGGAAGGCAGTTCTCGATCATTCGAGGATTATCTCGGATGGCTGAAAGAACAAAGGACACTGCGAGAACTCGACACAAGCGACAGTGAAGCGGGTAATTATATGATTCGGAAGAACTATTGGCTCTTGAAATGTCTACCATTTCGTCCGTTTATCGTTATTTGAAATCTGTTTCTGTTAGAATATGCAACGACTTTAAAATGGAACAGGTGATTGAATTCGGCATTGACAAAAACAAGTGGATAGTATCCTAAAGTATGAAAATAATTATATCACACATAATTATAATACATTAGTAGTTATACATATATTAAGTGACATTTATCATTGGATTTGAGTTTTAATACATCAAGCGGGTAGCGCATGGATGGGTTGACCCCGTTGAGGTTACGCTGGCAGGTGAGTTGAAATATTCTGTTCATGCTTAATTAAGTTAGTTAAGCAAATCTCGGGTTCGAATTCAGCTCAAACGCCTAAACAGAACAATGGTTCTTTTGATGTTGCTTAGCGTAGGGAACCATTATTTTAGATGTAGGCTTTCGTATTAAAGTTAATGTTAATGGTAATGGATTGAAAGATGGACAATTAGACATGCGAAATAATCTATGCTACTTATACTACTAAAAATATTTATTGCCATATTCCAAAAATAATATTCAACTATTGCTTCTCGGAAGTGTCTTAAAAGCTTAATCTGTACATATTAGTACATTTTTCATTCACCCACGCGCACTATTGACGCTCAGTAAAGAGTTATCATAGCAAGTTTTTCCACTTGTTCTGTTTACAGCCGACGATGTTGTTATTGAGAAGCGATGCAGGCATGTTTGTAAGTGTTGTCCATTGAGGTGCAAATTTAAATGCTGAAGGCATTATCGTCTGCGGTGAGTCATCTCCAGTACGACACGTTGCAGAGTTTTTGTTTAGCATCAGCTTTCTCAAGAGACGCTTGCATTAATCAGACAGGACTATACATGTAAATGATCTAATGTGCGATTGCATTGAATTTGATGCTCAAAAAGAGCAGAGCAATTGACTTGGTTAGAGTAACAGTGCTTTATCTGATTTAAAAATTTCATTTCTTGTTTCAAATTATTATTTCTAATTATGACGAACTTCTTACCTAGATTACTGTCTAATGTTTGAATGCTTTTGAAAAAATCTGTCTTAACATGTAAACACTTAATTGAAGCGGTGAACAATAAAGTTGATTTGATTGATGAATTAAAATGTCGTCGGTTTATGTTTTGCACGTCTTCCATTGTTGCCATAGCTGGGAAATGTTGAAGAAAAAATTGAAACTGGAAAATTATAACGTGAATTAAAGAGTTCATGAGATCAACGCTAAACTCGTGGGCGTTTTAGAAGTTGAGACGCAATGAACTTCGTCAATGCCTTCTCCATCCGTTTTAAAGATAGCGCTAGCGTTTTAAGAGGTTGATAATGCCCCTCGAATAACCAGTCACATGAACCCATCGCGTTGGAAGCATTTTCAGTATCTTTTCACATTGTGCGTGTGACTGTATGGCAAAGATTTAGTTTCAAAATGGGGCTCATAGTTGATAAAACTTTGAACTGTGGCTCAAAATCAGTTCTTTTCCCAAGACTTATCATTATTCAGCGAGACAACCTTATTATCTTTCCCCAATCATACCTTAATCATTAACTATTTTTAGTGAAAGTCTTTTCGGTTGCTGGACTTACTTTTTTAACCATCTCTCTTTGTCAGTCCGCTCTGCTCAGTCGCTTATGTCATTTCGTTCTCAAAATTAAAACTTACCTCATTCATATTGCTTTTCCACCATAGGCTGTCTTTCTTTCTTACGGACTGAGCTTCGGAATATTGACCTGATTACAGTTTGGTTTTGGTGTGCCATCGGTTGATGCCTTGTGCATTAGACACCGGCGCAATTGAAGTAACTAATTCCAATTACAATTTAGTGCTATTAATATAACCATCAGTAAGGTCTGCCAGTCTATATAATTGTTGAGTTGATGACGAAATGATCGTCCGAAATCCAATTTCCAAACAAGCTTGTGTTGACCACAGTCGTCATGCATGACCTTCACTCGCAGCGCTGGAGTATTGTGGTCCTGTTCTCGCTCTCCGTATGCCCTCCGCGTCCTGAAATCCCACGGCCTCGACCGTTCTGCTTGATGTGGCAAGAGCAACGACCGTGTCCCGTCCTCTTTATGCGGTGCCCATTCTTCGTGGGGCTTCAGCAAAGCTGAGAACAGGAATAGGATGGATCGATTTCTGCAAGTAGCTCGTCTCCCAGACAATGCGCCTGACGTCTCGGATACTGCACCGAGGCTCATTCCTCTGCGTCTGGACTGCGACTTAGATCGCTTGAGACGACCGCACTTCGGCGATCGCGCTTCGGCTCGGCCGCTGGTCCTGCATGGATGCTGGAACAGTCTTTCACCCACCATCAGATTGGCCGACTCAGTAGACTCTTTCAAATCTCAGCTCAAAACATATTTTTCACTAAGGATTCTCGATTGCTTATTGTTGGTGAGGCGCCCTTTGTAGCGGTATGGCCGCGTTACAGCAGCCATATAAATTGTCGTTATTATTAATAATTATTATTATTATTATTATTATTATTATTATTATTATTATTATTATTATTATTATTATTATTATTATTATTATTATTATTATTATTATTATTATTATTATTATTATTATTATTATTATTATTATTATTATTCATTATTCATTATTACGCGAAGCTGAAGACAGACTGCAGGAATGCATCCCACGTCCTGCGGATGCATTCCTGTTCGCAAGAATTGATTAAGTTAGAACGCAAATGGTTAGAGTTAACCCTTTGGGAGTGAGGTGAAGCATTGGAACGTTTTCAGGTGAGGTGGGGTATGACATACCCCAATACATATTTTTTACTTGCAAGTCAAAATACCAACTACATAACATTTATTGTGAGCTAAACTATAGTTCTGTAACCAATTATCAGTTAAACTGGTGATTATCTGGAGCAAATAACTGTTTCAATCATAATTGAAATGGCCAGCGCGGTGGCGCTCAAAATCAAAGTGGTCCTCTGCAATGTCATCTTCGTGGCCCTTGAAACATGTAACGTTTGCAAACACGTGACATAATACTGGTAATAATGGATCAATTTTGCATCGATGCAAAACTATAAATCTAATATCTGCAATATTATCTTCTATTATCGCCCAATTTTTCTGTTCTGAGCTGTTACTTTTTTTAATTAATTAAAATCAGCATGTATACGAAAAATTATATTTTCACTTTAGCCTGCAACAAAATTTTAAAAATGTGCTTTCCAAAGTAGGCTACCCTAAATTGGGTACTTGTCGGTTTTACGACCCCCAAAATTCTTCATATATTACGTGATTTAAAATTCCTCATATCCATCAATCCAACTACTATTTACGCAAAGAATTATTTTAATCAATCCAACTTCCATTTACGCAGGAAGACAAGATAAATAATAAAATACGCTAAAATACAGGATATATTCAATCGAAAACTTAGTTTCATCCATCCAGCTTCTATTTACGGGTAAAATTATTTCTATCAATCCAGCTTCTGTTTAAACACAGGAATGTTTTCATCAATCCCACTTCCATATCGGGAAACAATTTTATCATCAATCCAGCTTCCTTTTCAAAGTGACGATATGAAGAATTTTTGGGGGTCGTAAAACCGACAAGTACCATAAATTGTTCCAAAGTGTCCGTATTTCACATTCACTAAGGTAGACAAAAATAATCCAAGCTGGTTCTACTTTTTCCGTAGAAAACGCAGCGTATGATAGCTATGGGGTGTGTCATACCCCACCTCACCTCCAAAGGGTTAAGAGATGAGGCCTGAGCGATTACACCTACAGTCAGAGATTATCACCAATGAAACTAATTTCTACAGCTACACAGTATAATGAGGACAGAGCGCTGTAAGATGTTTCGCTTACTGCTAACAGAACGCTTTAATCTTACTCGTTATAATGAGGTAAGGTAAGCTATGATAAGTTATGATAAATTAAGGTCACTTATGAGAAGGCGAGGTAGGATCAGGTAAGATAATGGAAGGCAAGAAACAAGGCTACCGTGAAATGCATCTTCGACCGCATACTGTGCTGTTATATAGATAGACGTAAATCCATAGAGATGTATAATATATAAATATATCACTAGAGCGAGCATCTACCATCTATGTTGAGGCTGCCGATTCAAAACGGCCTCGGCCCTTAAGCTAGCCAAAAATGAGCGTTGACTGACGTCATAATCGAGAAATCAACGTTTATTGCGTGGACACGTCACCAATTATGTTAATGAGCGCTGGCTGACATCGTGCAAGCTTCATTTCACAGTACAACTTCAGCTGTGATAGGCTACACAAATGTAAACAAGGATATCTATATTTAGAATGCCTAGCTTGGGGGTCAAAGTCGCTAAGCGATTGTGACTTCGCTGCGACCTAAAGGAAACATACGTCATACGGTCTCTAGCCCGTATAATATATCTCATTGCGTAAATCCTAATTCGTCTCTGTTTGCCCTAAATGCATCAATATCTGGCTAAGCGACAGAGTAGGCTTACATTCAAGAACAATAAATCAACGACACAATTTATAGCAGTGGAAATCGTTAATCAAATATCTCGGCAGAGCCATTGTACCACTTCGTGTAGCTTATAAATTCAGTCACTGTCCTCGTATTTTACTAGATGCCTGGTCAGTGCTTTCAGATATTTGGCCATACGTTCGCTCATTCATTCCTGCACTCTGTTCGATAAGACCTTAGAAAGATTACAAATTTCAATAATCATTATCGTACTAATTGAGCTTCTCATTTGAAAGTAGAAGACGATCTGAGAATCGATCGCGCTGGATTGAGTAGGCGATCGATGCGCGGTCTACCTCGTGACCTTTTGTGTACAGTGTAGTTTGTGTATTGTTTTCGTATAATAACTGCAGATTATATGGTTGTCCATTAACAACGAGAGCATATGTAACACTTATTAACCTTCTTTAAGCCTCCTCTGCTTGCCGATGCAATGTTGTAACGATCATAGCCTAAACTTTCACAAGTAAAGTAAATTAGATAAATAAAATAATGGTCTGGCTCCAGCTTCCTCTTGAAGTCTAACTCATCGAGCGCGATCGATTTTACCGATAGACCAGACCTTTGCTTGGCGATCGACCAAGGAGATCGATCGATAGCCTCAAATGAGAAGCTCTGCGTACTAATTGAACTGACGAAATCATCACGAATCATAATTCTACAATCTACATCTCCATCAACAGCGTAGTGTCGTTCTACCGAAAATCTAGAGTTTAATTTTCAAAGGATTCTGCAATACAGTCTGCTTCAGCTAAACTAATCGGTCGTTTATTCGTTGGATCGTTTGTTTAGTCGTTGAGAGCATTGATATATCGTCTAGCGACCAACATTACACATCTTGCAATCTCTCCGCTGACTTTTCCTCCGTAACTTAAAACCCGATTCTGATTCCACTTCATAACAAGTTGCCTAACTAACATCATCTGAGTTTGCTACCATTCTGGGTAGACATTTTGAAATACCCCAACGTAACGGCAGTATCATCTAAGTATCTGTGTGACCTTATCCGGCTGCGGCCTCGGCTACTTCCCTGCGCCCGCTACACTCACTAAACCGGCATGATCTCTTTGTCCCGCGAGCGAGAACTGCTATGGCTAAAACGCGAGCCTTTGCCTTCATTGGCCCTGCACTATGGAATTTGCTTCCTCCTTTGACACGTTCCTGTTTATTAACTGGTGGGCAAAGTGCCTCTTTTCGTTGTCTGAAGACATCTTTCTTTTCTCTGGGTCTTTCGCACTGGGAGCGCCTCTGATTGGTGTGCACTGCGAGAGGCGCTATATAAATTGATCGATACAATACAATGCAATACAATTCTCAGTGTCATAACCGAATTAAAAGGCAGATCATTCACTAAAGGTTGCTTCTATGCTGTGCGTCGAAGAAAAGCAATCGCAGCCCATTAAGTTAAACGACAGATGAAGCCAAGGGATAGAAGAAGTTCAAAGTTACTTTGCCCCTCCATGTTTACTGGCTTCTGGGATTCTTCTCCACTGCGAGTACTTGACACTTGTTTATGGCGCTGTTGGTATCTTATCAGTTAGTCCTCTACATTGACAATATATCAACCCTATCGTGGTTAGTTCTAACTGGCATGCAGTCATTGTAAACTCGTTACTTGCACAGTGTCAGGACAAAGAGCTTTAATTTGAACCATAATATTTATTGATATTCGATAGCGTTTCAAGTGTTTAGCAAACAAATCAAAGCTAATTGAAATTATCAGTGCAATAGCTAGCAAAATAAATCGGATATTAAAGCCACTTCTATGTCAAATAAGTTTATGGTATCACTTTTGGATATAATAACTTTTATCTTATATTTATTTCTGCAATAAACTGTCTGATGATCATTACTGCCTGGAAAAGACTATAAAAATGTCGTCCCTCGCGTAGGTGGGTTTTGGATGGATGGATGGATGGATGGATGGATGGATAATCTGCCTGATGTATGGATAGGTATTTAGGTAAATTTCGTAAATAAAATAGATATTTATCCAAATGAACATTTCCGTTTTTAATGGCTCACAAATAGACAAAATCATGAACAGAATGTCATCGCTGAAACACTGACGCATTCTGTAATTTTTTTCAAAGGCTCATAAAATTGCCACATAAACGGATATGATTTTTCATCCACTTTTTGTCCAGCGTTCCATTTCTAGCATTTCAGGATGCGTGGCTATAAGAGCTTATAGCGTCTAGTGACTCTAGTCCATAACCAACTCAGTGTGTTTTCACAATTTCATTTATGAGTGAGGCGACGGAAGGGGAGATAAATGCTAGGGCGGAAGTGGAGCGGGTTGAACGATGTGGCTGGACCGTGAACAACTGACGAAGATAGTGGGGCTGGGAGAATTGAATTGTGTTGTAGGTGAGTGACATGACTTCATATTCTATGCGTTCAGATATCTTAAGCAAGTTGAGCGATTTGAGGACAGGAATGATGCGATGGTGTTTGGGGGTTTTAGACACGGCGCGAGCGAGAGCGTTCTAAATAGTTTGAAGGTGAATTAGCCTATTTGTATGGTGTCAATATTAAGGAATAGTGTGTCAGAAGACTGGCCACTCGCCCTCAGTGCCCCTCACGTTCTCATGCTAAGAAAAGTGAAGTCGCTTACACTTCATACGCATGCAAGGAATGTTGTCTTTCTTCACCAAGTTTCGGGGTACTTCAAAGATTAAGATGATGAGCAATTGTTTTCCATTGACGTCTCCACTTTTGTCTTTAACATAGTAAACGTCAACACTGACTCAAGCATCGCTTTTTGAGGTACTTAAGAGGCGTTAGATTAAGTATTCAATCTTAACTACCCGCTTTCGTCATCAGGTCCTGTCTGGGTAGACGTTTGAATCTACTCCAAAGCACAGGTAGTAGGCCTACATTCCTAATTCTTAATGTCATGCCGGAATTAAAGGACATGTGGGTAGCAAGTGGTTGCTTTAATATTGAACTCGGAAGAGAAACACTAACAGCCCCTCAAATAAAACCACATAAACAGCCAATAGTACGAAGTTTGCAAAACATTTCGGCGGGTTGTCCGTCCTGTCCCTCGCTGTCCAATCTTTCCACCGACAGTGTACACTAAAGCGTTTATTTAATTTTAGCGTTTGATAACTATCGCAGGCGGAGGATAGTCACAAACAGACGTCTTCAAGTCCAGTACATTATGCGAATAGTGGAACATGTCTGATAGAAAAGGTTCTGTAGAGTGCACTTTGGCGTTAGAAGGCTATAAACCTATTTGTATTAGAGTGAGCTATAGAGGCATAAATTGCGTGAAAATTGGTGAATAAACGAGTGAAAGGCGGAAACTAAATGAACATAAGTGGGAAACAGGAGATAAGGATCCTGTCAAGATAGACGAATAAGATGGTTAGTTGAAAGTTAAACGACATGGATGTACAGTTGTACACTGTACACTGTACAGTGTTCGAAGAGATTTTAATGAACAAATTTCATAAGTTGGACATGAGTTGCACATACAAAAAATTATTCCCAAAGGTTCTTCTAATTTCCGCATAGGATTCTGTAAGTAGGACCTATGAGTCCCAATAGAGATAGTGTCATATGGGCTACTTATATCCTCCATGTGATCTTGCTTCTGGGGTACCTTCCCACCCTTTGTACTTGATAGATTTTTATGGCCTAATGAAACAATCTAGGCCCTATCTTGTCAGTTACTCTGTGACATTAATGATAAATATACTCTGTCGTGTGATGTGCATTCGCATGTACTTGTTATTTGCACAATGTCATTGCAACTGCGTTTTAATTTTACCAGTAGCCTATATATATTCACTAGTGTCCAATCGATAATAGTTGGTAAACAATTGAAAGCCATTTTAAATTATTAGTAGTACAATAGAACGCTATTAAAGCCACTTTTAAAGTCACTTCTATGTCATTCGTCTTTACTTCATAGTTTATTGCACAAAAACATGTTTATTGCTGTTAGGAACTATTTGATATATATTTCTGCAATAAACTATCTGATTGCTAAAGGACCACCGTGGCTGAGTTCATTTGAAAAGCCATAAAATGCCAAGTATATATTTGTCACAACGCAAAGGACAATCGACAGTCTTGGATCCACGAAACACTTCATGCCAGACAAGAGGAGTAAATCAGAAGTTGGGTGACCGTTCTTGCTTTTCTATAAAATGAAAGAACGCAGTCTTAGGATTACGTTGAGTCCAATAAGGCCTGAACCTAACGCATTTCTCTATATCTTCAGCAAAGACAGAAGAAAGATGGTTCGTCTATCGTTGGTGTTATTGTTTGGTCTGGTGGTGATGTGCTGCTCTCTCGCGAGTCCAGAAGAATATGGCTCAGAGTTTGTCGAGCTTGGTAAGGCCATGTTTCCTCCTACTTTCCATGATACAAGATGCATCTGTGTCATATGCACCTGTGTGTTTTCCTGCATTGATTAACGTTTCTTTGTGTCTGTATTGTAACGTCGAGTTTCTATGATCATTCAGAATAAAGGCAAATCTAATCGCTCAAGATATCTGCATACAGTGCTGTTTCGGCTGATGTTTTCAATTTAGCAAAACTGCTTCTTGCATAGTACATCAAGGAAAGCCTTATTCGTGAATTGCTTTTAAACTATGCTGCGGTTTTCTGCAGCATTTACGGTTAAGTACTATACGAGGGATATCTTCTGTAGAAAAATGTTCAGTTTGCTGACAGTGTCAAATCAGTTGCAGCGTATTAAATCGAAAAGTTAACAATTCTAAGAACAAACAAAAGTTGTTTAATGCAATGCGGTAATGTTATATAAGTCTCCGAAATTTCTCGGCACCACAAAAAGCCACGTCGGGGGAGATCAACTTAACACCGGCGCTATATCAGATCCGCAAAAGTTTGACCCGTTCTGGTGTCAAGTCAGAACGCGGAGAGGTCAAGCCGAGGAAAATAGCATGGTGTTACGGTGGTAATCGGTGATGATGGTGCTTGTGTTGTGTACAGGATTAGAATCAGGGTAGGATTGATTGAAGATTTTGGTTTTCAGTCATGAGCGAGAAGCTGCAGAGGAGAGTGCAGGCGGTGGAGAGGTGAGATTACCAGACGGAATAGGAGGATGAGCCAAATGTCGAAGATCTCTTAGTATGCAATCTGATACCAAAAAGGAACAGAAGTCCCGCTAAGTTAGGGATACCCGTGTACCATGTGAGCAGAGGGATAACAGTTGAATGTACAGAAGTAGTAATGTCAGAAAAAAGAAATAAGAAATAAATAGCTTTACTAACGATGCTTAATTAGGTCACTTAACTAAGACTTATTGTGGTAGAACAATGAGTCACCATCTCTTGTAGCTAACGCAGTGACTATAGTCAAGGAGGTAGGCTCTGACCCCTAGAGATAGAGATAGATAAAGATATGATGATGAGCGAATATATTTGGGCGGTTGGGTGGCGCAGACTGGTTAAAAGAAAGCCGACAATGGAGAATGGCTGTTTTAATTATGTTTGAAAGGACACGACAATGGAGAACTACAAAATCTGTATCGAGAGTGGAAGGATATTCAACCGGAAGGCAGTTCTGCATCATTCGACAATTATCTCGGATGGCTGAAAGAACAAAGGACACTGCAAGAGTTCGGAGCAGATGGAAGTGATGCAGGTAACTATTTTATTATGAAAATCTCTTGGCTCTTAAATGTCGACCTCTTCGTCAGTTTCTCTTTATGCTGGATGTGAAATCTGTTTCAATTGGAATATGCAAAGACTTTAAAATGCAACTGGTGATTGAATTCAGAATTCACAATAACAAGTGAAAAGCTTACTAAAGTGTGGATAGGCATGTAACACATGCATAATATATTAGTGTAGGCTATAATTATGTAGGCCCTATATTAAGTGCAATTTATTGTTGGATTCGAGTTTTACTGCATGAAGCGGGTGAGGCTTGGATGGTTTGGTGTGACGCTGGAAGGTGGGTTGAAATATCTACGCTCTGTTCCTGCTTATGTTAATTAGGCAATTCTCGGGTTCGTACTCAGCTGCAACCTCTTAACAGAGACAGTAGGCTACCTTGTCTCCTTTGGCCTTGATTATGCTCATTCGGTTTTTGTGGGTCTCTCAGACCTTTCAACTTCCAACTCAACAGGCGGCAGCGCATCCAAAACTCCTTAGCTCGCGTAGTGCTGCATGTACCACTACGAACATGCTCCTCAGTCCTACTCCATCAGCTGCATTGGCTTCTTGTTTTGAGTTCAGAATAAAATTTAATTTGGCCTGTATGGCCTACGCCCTCAGCACCAGCACACCTCCCTACCTTATCACTACTAACTTATGACATACCTCTTTGTTGCCTACGATCATTAAGTAGGCCTACGGGTCTTTTATTTGATTGCAATATTCCAAAATTTATCTATCAGAAGTGTCTTAAAAGCTGAATCTGTATATTTGAGTACATTTAGTTACTCATGCACAATATTGTCTATCAGGCTACCGCTACAGTCATCGATGTACGTTTTTTCCACTTGTTCTCTTTTTAGCCGACGATACTGTCATTGGAAAGCGAGGATGCCCGTGGAGTTGTTGGTGCTGCCCTTCTTTATGCGACTTTGATTGCCGCTGGAAGAAATGGTAGCATCATCTGAATCGTCTACTGCGCACCATCGCCAATACGACACATTGCAGAGTTTTCCTTTGGCATCAGATCGATCAAGAGACACGTGCTTTAATCAAACAAGACTATAAATGACCTAATTTGGTGTTGCGTTGATTTTATGTTCAAGAAGAGCAAAGCAATTGATTTTTGTTAAAGTTACTTTTTCTGATTTGTTCATTTCCATCTAGAGTTTTAAATAATAATTTTTTACCGGATTTCTTTCCGTATTTTCTGACTTAGATTGCTGTCTATGGTTGTAAAATGATGTCTTTAATATTTAAGACAATTGAAAGTGGACAATAATAACGTGAATTAAAGAGTTTAGGAGATCAACGTTAAAACTCAAGATCGTCTTATGAATTGAGACACAGTGAAACACCGTCTATTCATTCTTCGTCGGATTAAGATGGATCTGGTGTTTTAAGAGAACGGTAGATTCCCCACATTGATTGCGTGCTTGTTGAAATATCGTAATTTTTTTATTAACTTGGTTGAATAAATGAGTGTGGCGCTGTGGGGCGCGGTGGTGTAGGGGTATGTTCGGTGCCTTGCAGCCGGAGGGTTGCGGGTTCGAATCCACCTCAAGCCGCCGCGTAGGGACCGTGGGCAAGTCCTTCACTCGCAATTGCTCATGCGCTTCGTCGTGAAACTCCGATTCAGTGTCCGCGCTGTAGTCGGGAGCGCCTCTGAGTAGAAATCTTGAAGGGGCGCTAAAACAAGTGCTCATACATACATAGTTTAAGATGGCTCTGGTGTCTTAAGAGAACGGTAGATGCTCCACGAATGACCAAGCACACAAAACCATCGCATTTGACAACGATTTCAGTATCTTTTCGCATTGTCTGCGTGACTGTTGAAATGTCGACAAGATTTAATTGACAGCTGAGCTCCAATGAATATATTAACATGGCTGAATAAATGACTGTCTTGTTATATGCTCTCAAATGTTTTTACTTTCTCATTGTTGAACGGAGCAAGTCGTGATGGTTGGTTACTGATTAGTTGCTGTTAAACGACACTGTGTCATAACAAATATGATCAGCGTCGCCCTCCTCCTTTCCCAGGCTCTGAACTGGCGCCGTCAGAGTATGAACACTGGTGCAGTTGCAAATCGTGATCAGACTGACTCTTCAAGTTATATGAGCGCTGTTTCTAATGAGCTTTTGTTTCAAATGACCTTGAACACTATTTAGGTGTAGTTTAATTGTTTTATGCAGTTCTCTGAAAAGGCCAGACTTGGTTGCGAGACTTAAGATTTCGCGACCGGGACTAAGACCGGGGCCGAGACAATAGGGGACCGAGACCGAGACAGAGACAGTGGTGTGCGAGACGAGACCGAGACACAAAGTCCAAGAGAGTTTAAGACAGTTCAAAACTGAGGCTTTTTGGCATTTATTCCAAAGGGTAGCAAAGATTAATCAATTAAAAGAACTAATAAGCAAACAACTCATGTACCAGTTCCCAACTTGCTTATATACTAGTATATGACTATAGTATATATGCCTATTAGCTTCTATCGTAATGTTGGTGATAATGGATTGTCTACGAAAATTCTTTTCCTCGCTACTACATACCATTAAATTTTATGAATACGAGATCCACAAGCAAAGCGTCGCTTAGACGTGCACGATGAGGACGCATAAGTCCACTATGACTTAAAACTCTTTCTACAGCAATACCTGAATGGTTTTTTTTCAATAAGAGGCGAGAGAATCTTAAACTTCTTGTTTTCAGTTAAGATTATCCATATAAAATTATTAGTAGTAGGCTGGACCCACGTGTGTGAAAGGGTCGCAACTTTACGACCGCCTAACGGCCAAGTCCGGTCTTGGTAGGCCGAAAATGTTAGCCGTCGGAAAACGGGGTGCATGAACCGGGCGTAAGCGGTGGCCTAACAAGTCCCGGCCCAGAATGGGCGTGGCCAAATTTAAATTGGCGTGGTAAAACCCAGCGTCAATGGTTTATGCGATTATGGCTGGTCGCGCATGCGCATAAATATTTATAGACAACTCGAACATCGAGCAGTTGCTTTTGCGCATTTTTATCGGAGATGATCCGTTTAAACACAATGTTTCATCACAATATTACTCTCCCGCTAAAAATAGCTAATGAAAGATTAAGGTTGTCTTTTCACAAAACATATTCAACTGTTATTTAACTTGCAGCTGCGAAAATTTAATTTTCAACAATGGCAAGCTAGAGGCCTTGCCGTTGTTGACACGCTAATTTTAAAAGTATCTTGCGGCTAAATTCGTCATAAATTCTGAACAATTCGTGAATGTGTCGAAAAGTTCATCGGCCAAGAACGATTCGGGTGGATTTCGGCGATCCCTAAACGCTCTTTGGCGTCTTAAAATTCTGTTAAACCGACGAATCGCAACAGCCGCCATCTTGTTCGTTTACAAAACCGGCCTAGCCAAGTTACGCCTGGGCCCACGTGTGTGAAAGAGTCGCAACTTTACGCCGGCCTAACGGCCAAGTCCGGCCTTGGTAGGCCGAAAATGTTAGCCGTCGGAAAACGGGGTGCATGAACCGGGCGCAAACGGTGGCCTAACAAGTCCCGGCCCAGAATGGGCGTGGCCAAATTTAAATTGGCGTGGTAAAACCCAGCGTCAATGGTTTATGCGATTATGGCTGGCCGCGCATGCGCATAAATATTTATAGACAACTCGAACATCGAGCAGTTGCTTTAGCGCATTTTATCGGAGGTGATCCGTTTAAACACAAATGTTTCATCACAATATTACTATCCCGCTAAAAATAGCTAATGAAAAGCTTAAGGTTGTCTTTCACAAAACATATTCAACTGTTATTTAACTTGCAGCTGCGAAAATTTAATTTTCGACCATGGCAAGCTAGAGTCCTTGCCGTTGTGACACGCTACTTTTAAACAGTATCGTGTGGCTAAATTCGTCACAAATTATTAACAATTCGTGAAAGTATCGTAAAGTTCATCGTCCGAGAACGAGTCGGGTGGATTTCGGCGATCCCTAAACGCTCTTTGACGTCTAACAATTCTGTTAAACCGACGAATCGCAACAGCCGCCATCTTCAAATTCGTTCACAGAGACGGCCTAAGGACTTTACGCCTGGCTGTTCGCAGGCGTACCCGTAGTCGGGCGCAAGAGGGTTGCGACGTCTTCATGCACACCAATCTAATTGGCTAGGCCGGCTTACAGCCAAATCTAGTCCCGGCCTAGCGCTGCGCCCCTCTTAGGTCTGTCCTATACACGTCGGTCCAGGTGTACAAATTGCGTCCAGATATTCAGCAACAGTGGAATTTAATTACTCCATAAAAGGCGAGACTGTCAGAGCTAAAGACAGAATTAAAGACAGTTTGCGCGAGAACTCTGGAGACCGCTTCTACAAGAGAACAAGACTTTCACTTCGAGACAGTTTCGAAAAAGTCAAAAAATGATCGCGCAACCGAGACCGAGAAAATAGGTTTCGAGACCGAGACATCAAAAAACCTATTTCAAGACGTCTCGAGACCGAGATTGAGTCTCGAGACCATACGACTCTGGAAAAGGCGCTACATGTATTGTAGTGTGACAACATTTATATAGAGATTCCTTCAAGCACGTCCTAAAAGCACCGCTTGCATGGCTATCTAACTGATCTAAAAAATTGCGAATTAGGGTAAACATTAAATAAGACTTAATTATGTGTTGAGCTGATACAATTGAAACAGTTCGTGCATTTAAAGGGAGCTTGTAGACCTACTTTTAAGACAATGAATCAGCTACGCTAGTACCTGACAGAATTACGGCAGAGCTTATAATGTTATGAAATATATGAGTAGAGTCGCTATATCAGTTTGAGTCGCTGAGAAATAGACTCATTCTCGTAGATTCGTATATCCCAGATGATTGACCAGTCCCTTCGAATATATTGGTTCATACGCTATAGCTCGTTTATTCTTGCACTCTGTTCTATAAGTCCTTAGAATGAATACAGATTTTCAATATTCATTATCGAACCTAATCGAACGGACGAAATCAATTCGAATCAGGATTCTACAATTCCACGAACAACGCAGTGCTGTCCTGACGAAAACCCAGAGGCTAAAATTCTGTGAGATACTGCAATGCGGTCTACTACAACTAAACTAATAGGTAATTAATTCATCAGTTCGTTTCAGAGCATTTATATATCTTGACTCGACGTCTTATAAAAACTCATGACGACGCTGCAAAGTTAAAGTACATGAAAAGGGGCGGAGCAAAGATTTGCAAGATGTATAATTATAGTTCTATGCACGTATGCATTATGTAGGTCTACATGTATGTATGCGTCGAAGAAAGCAACAGCAGCCCAATAGGTTACACCACAGAGGCAGTCAAAAGTTGGAGAGCTCGAAAGTTACCTTGCCCGTCTTCTGCCTCGGTGCATGTTCTATCCACCATCAGTGTTGTTTATCGTACTTACAAGCTCACTAAAGCTTGTAATGTAATGTAATGTAATGTAACAAGACATTTATATAGCGCCACTTAAGAGTCTCACAGAAGCGATCAACACGTGGCCATCAAACAGCTGAAAAAGTGCGTCTTTAAGAGTCGAGAGAAAACCATGTAACCACATGTAAGTAAAGCAGTATCACAAAATGGTGTCTCACCAGCGTCATATACATAATTATGTGTGAAAAGTAGAACAGGGCTTGAGAGAAGAGGTTCTGGACGGAGTGGCTATGGTATAAGAAAGCCATAACTAGAAGTGCGTTAGAATTCATTCATTCATTAGAGCACTTGTTATAGCGCCCCTTCAAGATTTCTACTCAGAGGCGCTCCCGACTACAGCGCGGACACTGAATCGGAGTTTCACGCCGAAGCGCATGAGCAATTGCGAGTGAAGGACTTGCCCAGGGTCCCTACGCGGCGGCTTGAGGTGGATTCGAACCCGCAACCCTCCGGCTACAAGGCACCGAACATACCCCTACACCACCGCGCCCCACGAATGAACAAGAGACACTCAATGAGAGAAAACGAGAGCTAAATGAGAGAAAGGGAGAGACTAGAGAGCAGAATGACGACACAGGAGAGAGGGATCCTGTCAGAAGAGAGACGATCAAGGTGGTTAAGAGCAAGTAGAGTCAAATGAAGAGTTTACTAATGAAATAAAAGTTGAACTGAAAGTCTTGAACTTAAAATCGGTCAGCCTCCAAAAGCAGCATCACAAGTAGGACATAGAAAGCCGTATGCAAATATTCTCTTTATAGTCTTCAAATGTCCCACATGTGATCTGTTATTGTAGGACGTATGAGGCCCAAATGGAGATAGTTGGCTTTCTCACTCCTCCATTTGAACTTGCTTCTATGATCTTTCCCTACTGAATGTAGGCCTACATGATACATGTTTATGGTGCTGTTATTGAAGATATCTTATCAGTTAGTCCTGTATATTGACGATAAATTAACCCTGACGTGGTATGTCACAGTTGGCATGCAGTCATTGTAAACTAGTTACTTGCACAATGCACAGTGTCAGGACAAAGACGTTTTAATTTAGACCATATTTATTGGTATTCGGCAACAATTCAAGTGCTTAGCAAACTAATACAGCTAATTGAAATTATTAGTACATCAATACAAAGACATATATTGGCTATCAAAGTCACTTCTCTGTTAAATAAATAGTCGTTCAGATTATGTAATATTTATTTCTGCAATAAACTGTCTGCTGATCGTAACGCCGAGGAAAAGACGATAATAATTTCATCTCTGCCGTACTCAACTACTCATTAGGACTGTAGGCCTACCAAAGAGCTAGTTCTTCGATCTATTTAATACAAAAATTATTATTGACGGTCTGAGGGAAATCAACAGCAAAAGCACAAGTTTTCTTTTCCTATCTTCTATATAATAAGTTGCGGTTTGCCAACTTACTATTTTTCAATTACACATACTGACCGCTAATAGACGCCCTTGGTTGAGTTCTGCTCAAAAGCCATAAAATGCTAAGCAATATATCACCATGCAAACGACAATCGACAATCTCGGATCCACGAGATACTTCATTCCAGACAGAGGAGTAGGCCTAAATCAGTTCCGACCGCTCTTGCTTTTCTATCGTTGAAAGAGCGCAGTCATAGGATTACGTAGAGTCCAATAGTGCCTGAAAATAACGCATTTCTCTGTATCTTCATCAAGAACAACAAAAGCCCAAGTTTTGTTTTCCTTCCTTCAATGTAAAAAGTTTCGGTTGGCATGCTTACCATTTTTCAATAAACGAAATTGTATATTCTATATACTGACCGCTAATGGACCACCGTGGTTAAGTTCATTTCAAAAGCCATAAAATGTAAAGTATGTATTTATTACCAGCAAAGGACAACAGTAGGCCTACTGACAATATCGGTTATACAAGGACACTTCATTCAACAAAAGAAATCAGAATCTGGGCGACCGCTCTTGCCTTTCTTTAAATGAACGAACGCAGTCGTATACGTTAACGTAGTGTTCAACGTCTCGACTGCTCCTGACGTATTTCTCTATAATTATCTTCATCAACGACAGCAGAAAGATGGTTCGTGTGTCGGTCATGTTGTTGTTTGGTATGGTGGTGATGAGCTGCTCTCTCGCGAGTCCAATCGAATCTGCTTCACAGTTGATCTCCGTTGGTAAGAGGATATTCTAATCTTACATGCAATGGTATAAGGAGAATTTTTTCAGATTCCGCCTGCGTGTTTTCTTAATATTTTCTCGTTACAAATATAGGCCTACACAATTCGTTGTTTTGATTGATTAAAACTGGCTTTGTTTTTATGTACTTTAAACTGAGCTGTATTTCTGTAGCAGGCCGTGGTCAAGCGCTATACGGCAGATTTCTTCAGTGGAAACGTGATCAGCCAACTGTCAGTGACTCATCATTTGCGACGTTTTATGAGTCGATTAAAGGTGAAATCGCAGATCGACAGCTTGCTCAACGAGAGGCTGATGAGGGAGCGCAAGCCAAAACATCTGAATTGGGTACGCCTGAATTCTAGCTGAGCTTTTACTGGCTTTGCTTTTTAATTTCAGGATTTGCTTTAAGACTTCGAAATCACATTAAACTGAAAAGTTGAAAAATGCTGAGGATAAATAAAAGTTGTTCAATGCAGTGGTGTGGTGAGCGAATTTCTCTGAAATGGCTTGCTTACGCATGATGGTTTCTTCAAGTTGAGTTGGAACAAAATTGATAAGTTACTAGCATTCAGTCTGTAGTTTTTAAGCCGTTTCAATGAAAGCTGTGAAAATTGCAGAGATACATAGTCATCGTAGACACAGAGACGGATACACCTAGCGACATTCGGAGTTAACCGTTTTAACATAGACAATTAGACATTGTGTGCTGTTCGTATGGCCAGGCTTAATTGTATTTATATCTTGAGTGGTCCAGCGGTGCTATTTTTAATTGCAGGTAAAATGTAACATTGAATTTAACCTGAAATGGCACAGTAATTGCAGAGACACTTACATGAAATTTGTAATTGAATTCAATACTGGCAAAAACAAACAGTTCGCATCCTAAAGTGTGGACTTGCACATTATTACATATAATAATATTATTATTATAATATTATTATAGGCCTACATTTGTTTGTGTTAGCTGCAATGTGTTATTCGATGGTTTGCAATATTGTAAATGTAGGCCTACTCTGGATTGTATAAACTGTAACTAGTTTTAGTTCACAAATCACTTTTATGTCTTGGCTATGTCGCTTGTAGAGATGACACGGGTGTAGAAATATATCCTATTAATTTTCGTCCCCGTTTTGGTGTTTACTCCTTTCCCTCCTTTCCCAGAGTCAACTATTGCCATCCCCTTACCATCCCTGTGATCTGCTATCAATTTCTATTTCCATATAATACAGCAATAAGAATTTCTTTACATATGTGGTAGGCTAAGCAAGACACTTTAAAGTGCTTCATGCTCTCAGTTGTCACTAACTATCCACAAAGAAGCTGATCTAATTAGGTCAATATAAATACATCAAACGAGATTATAAATCGTGATCGTGATCAACCGAAGATTGAGAGTAAAAGTCCTTCACAGAGAAGAGTTTACGAGTGCACAACGTAATAAGGTTTTGAAAGAGCACAGGGAGATCAAGACTTCGGTGTTGGCCAATTTAAAAAATTGTTCTTTGTGATTTCATTGGTCTTTATAATGATAAGTTGAATATCTAACATTGAAGAAATAGAAAAGAAGAAGAGAAGAGTTAGCTCTGATGCAGCCATGGCTGTGAAGTGCTAGCGGCTTCATTTTCTTAGCTTAGCTAACATTTTCAAACGAGGACTGGTGGCCAGTCCTCTCCCTCGCCATCTCACCGACAGTGTACGGCCAGTGCATTCATTTTAGCTGAGTTGGCTAGGGGCGGAGGTTGCGCAGAAATTTCGAATAAAATTTCTGCCGTGGCGGGTATCTGGACCCCGAGCTCTCTAATAACAGTCCTACACGATAAAGCGTATACTACCGCGCATCCCAATATAACTAACCTAAATATTTAAAAAATAACTAACATAAATATTTAAAAAATAACTAACATAAATATTTAAAAAATAACTAACATAAATATTTTAAAAATAACTAACATAAATATTTTTAAAATAACTGAAATAAATATTTTTAAATTAACTAACATGAATATTTTTAAAATCAATAAAATATATATATTTTAAATTAACTAACATAAATATTTTTAAAATCGCTAAAATAAATATTTTTAAAGGAACTAACATTACTATTTGCCAGTCACGCAAATAATTTATTTTAAATGATCGATTGATTGAGGCTTGGTTTTGGCTTTGTTATCCTATCTGTTGATGCCGTGCGCATTACACTTCAGTGTGATATAAGTTTCTAATCTCAAGCAGCTTTGGGTTTTAATTCCGATTTCAGCCCACAATGTATTTGTCAGGAATGATTTTTCTTCCAAAACGTTTTTAATTTTCAACATCATTCACCAAAGATTATGTGTTACACATAGCAACACGTGTTTAATCAGATTTTCTTGATTCTGTCGTCCGAAGAAACCTTTCCAGATATTTTATCCACACAACATCACCTGCTGTGTTTTTTACATCCACTGATCTGCAATTTTCCTTAACTGTGAAGATTACGAGGCGTGGAGTAGATGTGACATGATTGTGCACAAAATCTGCATCCACCTCAATTTTCGAAATGTATCTACATGTCGCTCTTCCAAGTAGGCCTACATTTTTGCCAAGGGTAGGCTAACCCTTCAACCTTCCAACCAATTAGTTTTCCATTTTCGACCCTAATCTTGTAATGTAGAAACAAATCGAATTTACAGTCCTAGCCATTGAAATTGTGAGAGTAAGCAAATACTAACAGTTGGAAAGAGGGACCACGTGTCAGTAACTACATTATAGGCAAGTCTGTCGTATATTATTATAGGCCTTCTCGTGTTTAGGGTCGTCTTCATGGATCACTGAGCAGTCTGCCGCTGCACTTACGTACTGTTGCCTTTGGCTCTGTGCGGCATACATTTGCTAATTGTCTTAAAACGCACTAATTGAGATCTGTTAGACGCAATTAAGGCATTGGATCCTCTCGTTTGTATACTCGTCCATCCAGTGTTTAGACGCACTTGTTATTATAATCACCCGCACAGCGCATTCGGAGGTACTTTTTAAGTGCGCAACACTTACATGTAGCGGCCTGGTACCTACACTGAATAGTTTTGAAGCGATTATGTTGCAGCCCCTTTATCACTCACAATTTTATTGCTTCTGTTAAAGTTAGTGTTGTAGGCCCCTAATTTTGAGGGTTGCATTCCTCTCTCACACCCTGACAGAATTTGATTAATTCGACGTCGCTTGTGTCGAGATGTAGGTTTATAGGTTTAGGTTTTGGCTATAGATTTCATGTAAAAGTAACTGATGGAAGAATGACAGATGGACGAGCATACAAACGAGATGATCCATTACCTTAATTGCATTCCAATACCGCCTACAAATATATGGTCCTGAATGTTTCAGAAGTGTCTAAATATTTTAATAATTATACAGGCTACATTCATTCACCCAAGCACACTATTGACTTTTAGTACACGTTATTATAATAAGTTTCTCCACTTGTTCTGTTTATAGCCGACGATGTTGTTCTCATTGAGAAGCGATGCAGCTATCATTGTTTCTGTTGTCCCATGAGCTGCCGTTTAATTTGCTCAAATGACAAATGAATCTTCTACTGTGAGTCTGCTGTGAGTCATCTCCAGTGCGACATATTGCAGATTAATTGTTTGAATCGGTGATATCAAGAGTCTCATGATTTAATCAAACTTGTGGTGGAGTGATGGTTGAATGGCAATATACAGGCACGAAGAACTTAAGGACGCGGAATCGATACACGTAAACCCCATAGGGTTGACTCAGTCTTCCGCTCCTTATGGGGTATGATTAAATGAACAGCAGTAGGACGGATCGGCGCCTAACAGACTGCCATACAGTTATAAAATCGACTCTTGTTTAACTTGTTATCATGTGTTCCTATTATGTCAAACTGTAATCAGTTTTAATTGAATAAACGATAATTGTTATTATTATTATTTACTATTATTATTATTATTATTATTATTATTATTATTATTATTATTATTATTATTATTATTATTATTATTATTATTATTATTATTATTATTATTATTATTATTATTATTATTATTATTATTATTATTATTATTATTATTATTATGCCAAATTTATTTCTTCATAAAGCCAACACAAACTTATGTACAGACTGATTAAAAGTAACTGTTTTCAATATTGTTATAAGCTGTCATTCTCCTTGGCTACAGTGTTGTTGCAATCTGTGGTGCCTAAAACAGATAGAGAGTTTCCAATTTGTAGGGCCACTGATAGGCGTTGTAGTAGATGACTGGTTTCACGCTGGTCGCCTGTCGCTGCTGAGATCTTGCCTCAAGTTCTCGAACAAACTGCAGTGCTTCTGTGTGCCAGGTTCCTGCAGTTTCGACTGCTACAGGAACGAAATGATGTGATTGTGTGATAGCAGCATACTTGGTTTCCTTGTTGCGAGCTGCCTTTTCCGCTGCCGCACCTGCGATTTGCGATGTTAGATGTTCGTAGGATGCAGCGAAAGTGTCTGGTACCGTCACATCCCACGCCATGCAACGACCACTATGCCAAGGTATGATGGTGACTCCGTCAGGCCTTTTGCCGTCAGATCTGGAGAGGCCATTGGGCTCTTTGATAGCAGGGATTTTGGCTCTGGTTATTATTATTATTATTATTATTACTACTACTACTACTACTACTACTACTACTACCACTACCACTACCACTACCACCACCACCACCACCACCACCACCACCACCACCACCACCACCACCACCACCACTACTACTACTACTACTACTACTACTACTACTACTACTACTACTACCACTACCACTACCACTACCACTACTATTCTATTCTATTCTATTCTATTCTATTCTATTCTATTCTATTCTATTCTATTCTATTCTATTCTATTCTATTTATGGACTTATAAAGCGCCTCTCGCAGTACAACCTAATCAGAAGCGCTTCCAGTGCGAAGGGCCCCTCGAAAAAGAAAAGTCTTAAGAGAACGAGCAGAAACAGTGGTACCTCCAGATAACATTACAGCACGAGTTAAAGCAGGGAGGTCATTCCACAGCAAAGGTCCAACGGAGGCATAGGCACGATGCTGTGCTGTGGCAGTCCGAGACCTCGGAACTAGAAGGTCATGATGGTCAGAAGAGCGGAGAGGACGTCCAGAGGTAGCTGAGATAGGCCGTCTCATAAGATCACAGAGGTAACGTGGAGCTTGACCTAAAAACGTTTTACACGTAAGAAAAAGAATTTTAAACTGAATTCGAGCAGTTAGAGGAAGCCAATGAAGGTCTTGAGTCATGAAAGTCGAAATATGGGAGAAACGAGGTAGGCGGGCAATTAAACGAGCAGCAGAATTAAGTACTGATTGCAGTGGAGCCAGACGGAGTTTTGGTAGGCCCATCAGTAACGAGTTACAGTAGTCAATGCGAGAACAGACAAAGGCATGAACCATGGAAGAAAAAATCGGCGAGGGGACAGATCGTCGAATGGCACGTAGACGCCGCAAGTGATAAAAACTGGACCGAGAGAGATTAGAGATATGTGCAGAGAAAGAAAGAGTACTGTCAAGAGTAACACCCAGGTTACGGACATTTGTCGAGAAAGTAAATTGAGGGAACTGCTTGGCAAGTAAATCGTAATCAAGTTTAATTAGCTGTTGGCGAGTGCCAAGCCAGATCAATTGAGTCTTGGAAGAGTTGAGTGAAAGACGATTAGAGGACATCCAATAATTGAGATCAGCAGAAAGAGATTCAATAGATTGGGAAAGAGCAAGCTGATGAGAAGAGGGGCCATGAACAAAGGCCTGGACATCATCAGCATAGAGGTGACCAGAGGCTGAGTGTTTAGCAAAGAGAAGAGGAATATCGGCTGTAAACAAGATATAAAGAAGTGGACCCAGCACAGATCCTTGTGGGACTCCAACTTTAACAGGTACCCATGAGGTACTACCACTACTACCACTACCACTACCACTACCACTACCACTACCACTACCACTACCACTACCACTACCACTACCACTACCACTACCACTACCACTACCACTACCACTACCACTACCACTACTACTACTACTACTAATAATAATAATAATAATAATAATAATAATAATAATAATAATAATAATAATAATAATAATAATAATAATAATAATAACAATAATAATAATAATAACAATAATAATAATAATAATAATAATAATAATAATAATAATAATAATAATAATAATAATAATAACGATTATCGCGCGGCACTGAGCGTCTGGGACCGGCCCTTAATTGAGAGGGATAGGGCAGACATCGGCCTTAGCTCTGTTGGGCTGGTGTATCGGGCCAGACTCGTCGCGATTGGCAGCCCGCATTCGGCGGACTGGATGATGGCGCTCCCAATTGCCGCGTGTAGCCTGGCTCTCGACAACGAGGCAGTCCGGGCGGCGGTTGGCCTACGCCTTGGCTTGGCCTTGTGTGCCCCCCATAGGTGCCAGTGTGGTGACTTGGTTGGTTCGGAGGGCCATCACGGCTTTGTGTGTAGGAGGGCATCTGGGCGTCACCATGCCATTAATGACATCATATGGCGCGCCCTGCTCAAGGCGGACGTCCCCAGTACCAAGGAACCAGTGGGCCTGTTTCGAGCGGATGGTAAAAGACCTGATGGGGCCACACTCATACCGTGGATGGGAGGGAAGTACCTGGCTTGGGACGCAACGGTCGTCCACACTTGTGCGGCCTCTTACATCGCAGCCGGCTCGGTCGGGCCCGCTTCAGTGCAGGCGGCCAACCGTAAGATTCAGAAGTACCAATAACATCTCATCTGTTTCAGCCCGTGGCCATCGAGACTTTGGGCCCGTTCAATCCTTCGGCTCTGGACTTCATTAGTGAACTAGGCCGTCGTATGGCTTTCACTGGTGGCGACAGACGCGAGACATCATTTCTTTTCCAGCGTCTGTCTGTTTGCGTCCAACGCTATAACTTGGTCGCATTCAACGGCACTTTTCCTGCAAACCCTGAAGACGAGGCCTGACCCTCCAGACACATTTTCTGCTCCTTATAGCAATTTTTTCTAAATCCTGAGGGATCATTGATACCTCGGGTAAAAAAATAATAACAATAATAATAATAATAATATTGAAGAACAGATAGTGCAAGAGGAGACTGGATGAGACAAGTTATTTGCGTGGATTTATATATATAAATAGAGGTGCAAAGAAAGCGATTAACTGGATCCTTGTCGGGAAGATGTAGAAGGTATGGTGGATGAGAATTGGCCGAAGGCCATTGGAGATGATCTAAGATGCTTGGAGATGTCGATGGAAGAGGCAGAGGGATTGGCAGAGACAGAGATGAATGGAGAAGCTGCCTTTTCTGATATGCATGGCTAAGTACTAAGCTACACCGATCCACGTACTAACAAAACTCGATTTGTCTTAAACAAAATACCCGGTCTTCGGCCTCCCGTGGTGCTAGTGTAGTGGTTAGCGTGTTGGACTGTCAACAGTCAGGATTCAAATCCCCACCAGGGCAGAAATTTGGTTCGAGATTTCTGCTCCACCTGCAACCACTAGCAAACTCAGCCATAATGAGTACACTGACCATACACTGTCGGTGGGAAGATGAGACGGTGAGGGAGGGAACTGATCACATGCCCTCATATTTCGAGGCTAAGAAAATGAATTCGCTGACACTTCATACCCATGGCTGTCTCAGGGTTTGCTTAAGTGCTGCTCTTCTGTTCTTCTTCTCAAGGAGTGAGACGCCCTCGATTTTTAATCGCCTATCTGCAATCTCTCCATGTTGTCATTTTGTCAGGCAATCTATCAGTCGAATTTTATATAGCACCCCTTCAAGAGGCGCAAGTCGTGTGAATTTTCTTAAACATTAATTCCTATCACAAACACTTGTAAGACTTGCAAGAAAAATTATATTTTAGACATCATTGCAAAATATTCGAAATGAATATAGATTAGAAAAAGCTGAAAGAAATTAATTAGAGAAATAAAAGAAATAGGCAACTTTAACAAGGTTAATTGCATTGCCTTTCTTAAACGTAATATTCAACGCAAGTGCATATAGGTCATTTATATTCGAGTGACACTGAACAAAAATCAGCAGTGTGTCGAACTGGAGATGACTCGCAGTAGACGATTCATACGATGTTCTCAGCAACGAATACCGCAGTGAAAGGGACAGCAAGAACATCCGATGCTGCAAAATCGTTTCTGAATGCCATCTCTCTTTTCTGAAACAGAACAAGGGACGAAAACTTTCAATGAGAACTGTAATACTGTATACAGAAGTCAATTGTGCGCATTTTAAACTTTAAAGAAACTTTAAAAAGCGCTACATAAATATTTGCAATATATCAATCAAATATTTTAGGCGACAATGGAACGAAAAAGGCAGAACATATTCATTCGCATGCGTATTCCTCCATAAATTTACGATTACGATTAGGAAGAGACCTAGAAAGAATGGTAACACGTAAAGAGGAGGGAAGGGCATTCCGTAGGGAGGGCCGAATAATAAGCATTAGACTTAGTGCCAAAGGGATCTCATTACATATTGCAGGGCCAGCAACAGAGATAGCACGGCGCTGCATAATAGAAGTCCGCGACGACCGGGAAACAAGAAGCTCAACCTGCCTAGAAGAGCGGGGAGAACCATGACGCTGGATCCTCAAAGTGGAGCAGATCTCCTGTGAGTAAGCAGGGACCACAACCGCGAGCCAGCGCCAGACCAAGGCAGAGATCCGGTAAGCGATCCGCTGTGGGGAAAGGAAGCCAATGCAAGACATCCCGCATTTATTCAGTGACATGGCCGAATCTTGGGATGGGACCAATAAGGTTAGGCGTGGGTTAGACCCGATCCAAGCACCCAACCCGAGGCGCCGGAAAACCAACATAGAGGGCGATGAAATAATCAAGACGGGAAACAACAAAGGAGTGGATGAGTGTTAAGGCAGCATTAAAGGTTAAGGAACGGAAGACAATAACAATCGCGGCACAGCAGGTTGATATGCTGCGTGAACGTTAGTTCTTGGTCCAATGTGTCATCAAGGTCCCGGACAAAGGATGAGAAAGTAAACTGCGAAAACTCCTGGGCAAAGGCCTCCAAATCAATCTTGGCGGGCGCATCCCAAGCCAAATGAACTGGGTGTTAAGATGAGTTTAGCCGCAGGCGATTGGAGACATCCAGGCCTTCTGAGCCTCCATTGCCCGGTTCATGGCCCGGAATGCGGTACTGGCTGCTGAGTGCTGACGCGACACAGTGCAAATACGTCTCCATGTCATCCGCATAGGATTGGCTCAGCAAAGAACCAGCGGTCGGGAGAAGACCAGGTACAGCAGGATAAATAGTAGTATAGAAGGCCCAGCAAAGAACCCTGGGGCAGGCCAAACGGTAGCCATCCATATCGTCGCAGATCATGTAGTCGCAGATCATTTCGTTGCAGCCATATAGTCGCTAATTAATTGGTCGCCCTAAATATCGTCGCAGTCTACTGATCGCAATCATATAGTCGTATTGGTCGTAAATCAATTCCTCAATTGGTCGTAATTAGAGCTGTACCGAATAGCATTTTTTACTATTCGGCCGAATACGAATAATTAGCCACACTATTTGGCCGAATAAGAATACGAATACGAATAGTAGGCCAGATGACGAAAGAGCGGGGCATAAATATAACTAGACACAAGAACATAGGCCTACTTAATATACACATTTAAACGCATAACTCACTTTTTGTACAGTAGCTGAGCTTCATATTGACTGCAATTCTGAACTGCTTTCCATGGTTTTACATATTAGAAAAGTAATTGTACTTTTTATTGAAAGTTATGCAAGTTTGCCTGCAAGAACCCATAAACGTTCTTTTTTTCAATAGGGCCTTCCACTGTTTTTTTGGAGTGAATTAAATTAAATTCTTCAGCTTGATATTTTGGCTTAGATGATCATTATTTTAATCCTGTTGTAGAACTTTTCGAATGGCCAGTAGGCTTAGCCCGCGAAATTATTACCTTGCACATAGCCTACTGCAAAGTTCGCATGATCTTGCTCGGATATCGTTTCTTATTGTAAACTATTTCCACACTGGACCTCGTTGAATGTAAATTTTTCAGAACACTTAATACACTGTAAATGTTAAATTTAACGAAAATAGAACAAGTTTAAGATTTATTTATCTCACGGGCATTAAACCGGAAGCTAAAGAAAGAGCTTAGATCGCAAAGGAAACTACATGATGAATCGTAAAATTTATTTAGCGCATTTTTTACATATAGGCTACGTTAAAATTTATGTAGCGCTTTTACTATTCGTATTCGGTTTGAAAGAACTATTCGGCCGAATACGAATAGACTATTCGGAGCACTATTCGGTCCGAAGCGAAGCGAATACGAATATTCGGTACAGCTCTAGTCGTAATGAGCATCTGTGCACAGTAGGGTGGTGCTCAAAAAAATTATTTTGAGTATTGAAGGGACAGCCCCAGGTTATGTTCCCTTTGATAAAGTAAGTTAGTGTGCAACATATGATAAAGATATTCCATCATTTAGGTGTGCCACATAGTAGAAGTTTTCCAAATTTTAGACAAGGATCGTAAGCACAATTGTGATAGGCTAATATTAGAAACTTTTTCGTATTTTGTGTAAGATCAAGTAAACCTGAAATTGTTTTGCTTAAAAATAGAATAATTAAAAAGTACTGGTGAGCATTATTCAGCCTTACAAGTTTGATTAAATAATTAACACATTAAAATATTTATTGTTCCATTTTGTGACCGTTGACTTTTTGGGATCCGGAAACTTTTTCGATGCTTAGAAGGACATCGTGATCGACGGTTTCAAACGCCGCGCTGACATCAAATAATGCGATGAGGGTGAACTGTGACCTATCGTAGCCCTATAGATATCAGAGAGGACGCGAACTAACAGTGTCTCCGTGGAGTGGCCCTTACGAAAACCAGATTGAAAAGTCAGGAGCAAATTGTTCTTATCAAGATATGCAGATAATTATAATTTCAAAATTTGGTTTTTAAAACTGGTGCAGCTGCAATGTCCGAGCAACCAACGTAGACTAGAAGCAGATAGACTCAAAAACGACCTGCAATTAACCAAAGCATTGAAAATTATTACATTGTACAATGTACATGCAGTTGTCAGTTTCTATGCACCGTCGCACTGTTACAGTCTCAATAAAATTTGAACTAACAGACTGTGACATAATTAGAAGCGGACAAAGTGGTCGGCGTCTTAAGTGCCAAGAGTTTTCAGTGTCAAATATTTACCTGCGTCACTAACGTCTGCGCCGAGCTCTCGCACAATTCTTTGTTCCTGCAGCCATTCGAGATAATTCTCGAATGATACAGGACTGCCTTCCGGTTGAATCTTCTTCCACTCATCATACAGAGCTTCTAGTTCTCCATTGTCGTGTCCTTGTAAACATAATAAAAGTCACTTGTAAAGTCCTTGACCAAACATTCCATCAACCCCTAATCACTCCTTGGCCTGTGAACAGACTATAACCTCAATTTTCTATCAGTGCAAGGAGCTTCACAATAGTATGTCATATGAAAAATAAAATTTGGTTCATGAAACTTGATTTCGATAATAGTGCAATGTGTATGTGTATGTATGTATGTATGTATGTATGTATGTATGTATGTATGTATGTATGAGCACTTGTTATAGCGCCCCTTCAAGATTTCTACTCAGAGGCGCTCCCGACTACAACGCGGACACTGAATCGGAGTTTCACGCCGAAGCGCATGAGCAATTGCGAGTGAAGGACTTGCCCAGGGTCCCTACGCGGCGGCTTGAGGTGGATTGGAACCCGCAACCCTCCGGTTGCAAGGCACCGAACATACCCCTATACCACCGCGCCCCACAATAGATTGGCTGTTTGTGATCCAGCGATTGTCCAGAATAAGATAGATTCGGATCATCTCTAAAAGATCATCTCAGTTTTCTAAAGTATTGCGGAAATGTATGCATAATTATGGCTATTTTTAATTAGCATCTTTTTTTATTCTGACAAACGCGCTACAAGTGACTCTCTAAGAGATCTAAAAGATTCAATCTTACTTAAACTTTTTTACCTGTCTCTTTCAAAACTTACTTACTTTCAGAGGACAGCGATTTTTGTAACTAGTATTTTTTCACTTTACTTATACCCCAGCCGTAAGCCTGATGCGCAAAACATTTATAGCTAGGAAGTACTTGTTCCCTGTGTTTATTAGATTTTGATAATGTCTGTACTCCAAGCGCGATCAGCAATTGGCTAATAAAGAATATACTTACTTACTATTGCTACACGTCTGTGCCATTTTGGACCACTGTTGCCACTGATTCATTTTTACCTCTCAAATGCAATCGAGTGGATGATGGAAACTTATCAATTTCGTTCTAACTCAATTTTAAAATATCAAACAAATGGGTAGTCTATATAGCCATTCCAGAAATGCTGTCTCCACAACACTGCATTGAACAATAGACTCACTCTGTCTTTATTCCTGGAATCTCTATACCTTTCGGCTAAATATGAAATCAAAGCATGGGCATATTTAAAGGTGGTTTCACGGGTTCAAACCCATCCCGAAATAAATGCATTACTGTTATTAAAAACTAAAACTCTTGAAAAATACGACCAGTTCCAATGGAAAGCCCTCAGAAAACTTTAAACCCTCTCTGAAATTTTTCCGGCTACGCCCCTGCTTCAAAAGGGAACGTGCATATCCTGTAATTAAAATGCAGAGTAAGAGGCAGCAGAGCTGGAAAGCAGGCATACCCAGTTGAATTGTATCTCTTGACTCCACTTCATCAACTTCTCGCTGATCTCGCTGTTTCTCTGTCTTTTCGTCCTTGATCGAATCGTAAAAGGTGGCAAATGATGTGTCACCGTCAGCTGGCTGATCACTTTTCCACTGAAGAAATCTGTCGTACAGCACTCGACCTTTGATTGCTACAGAAAACACATCTTCATTTAAAATACATCAAATTACAATTATTGATATTTTAATCAACCGAAACAACGTTTTAAGAACAAGTTTCTTGAATAATTTAAATTTGCCTTTATTCTGAATGATTTGCATACGCTCAATACAATATTAAATCAAATATCATTAAATACAAATATCATTAAATACAATATCAATACGATATTAATCGAGTCCCCAAAGCCATCAATTAACTTTCATTGTTTGCTCTCTCCATTTTTCCCCACAGTATTGTACTTAGTCTTTATGTTCCAGGTTGCGGTGTGTCAGCCTGTTTTGCAAATTAAACGAATATACATTAATATGCCGAAGTAAAGATGAAATGAGCCAATATAGGCTATGGAAATATTTAGGTAGAATCAGACGAAAATATTTCTAATTCTATGAAATCTAAGAATGGGATATTTTCTTACCAGAGTCAATCAATTCTGTTCCAGATTCGATTGGAGTCGCCAGGGAGCTGCTCATCAGGGACAGACCAAACACCAGCACCAACGACAGACGAAACATCTTTCTTTTGTCTTTGATGAAGATGCTGAGGCGGTTTTACAAAATGACGCTTGTGTCGCATGCTTATAAAGTATGAGGTATAGTCGATTTTCTTGTAAAAGGGGTCACCGGGTCGATTTTTACTTTTTTGCATTTTAACTTAGAATGGCAATCTCAGCTTAATATTTTCTTAATTTCATAAGTAACTTCCGATGGTAAATATTATTAAATAATTTTTATTTGAATTCATTCCTGCAACTTTTGACGCAAAAGTTTACATTTTAGCTTGTTTTCGACTCGTATTATGCTGGGTAATAACCTGATACCCCTATTGAAATGGCATCGACCTTTCTTGTTCCTTAATACGGTCACATAAATTAGATGATTGAATTATTATCGGCTTATAATGAATAATAATAATTTTGTGCAAACTGTGGTTGCTAGCTTAGACACGTGATCAGCATACTGCAGCCACATTGGTTGAAACCTTGGCACGTGATTGTTGTTTTTAAATCTGTTGGCTTAGAGGCTCAGTTTCACCTTCACATTGTTTAAACTGCGTGGCTTTGGATGCGATGAAAAAAATAATAATCATAATATTCCGTTAAAAATACTCTAATTGGCGTTGAAAATAGATCGCGTACAGAGTGCTGCACAGTCGCTGAACAATAATAATACGCCTAAACAAACTTAACCTTTCGAATGCTGAGTCGCAGGCTGTTTGGTCGAATACTATAAGCGATAGTTTCTGTCCTACCTTTCTGACCGCACTTAGTATGTTCTGTTTGCATCAACTTCCTCATTTCATCTATTGCTTCTGTGCTGTTTGGTATACCACAAGGTTCTGTCCTGGAGCCCCTATTATTCATCTTCTATACCTCTTCACTGACAGCCATCGCCTCTCGTCATGGCATAGAAATCCACCTCTTTGCTGATGATACCTGACTCCATGTGCATCTGCGTGTAAATGAGGTTGCAAATGCTACAAAGAGACTTTGTGCCTGCATTGACGACATCATGCTATGGAATCTGTCTATGAACCTCAAACTTAACCCTGGCATATCTGAGCTCATCTGGTTTGACCGTTCCTCTGAGCTCTTATAGTGAGCTGAATTCCCACTCTCTACTTCCTCCTCTCTACGCTCTCCATCATCTACTGGTCGGGATCTTGGAGTCATCGTAGATTTCAACACTTTCCCTCAAACCTAAAATTGCTGCCATCTCTTGGAGTACTTGTTTCATCTCAGGAGAATCCAACAGCTTCGCTCTACTCTTGACTCAGCATCACTGAAAACACTGATACACAGCCTTATTCTGAAGCGACTTGACTACTGCAACTCGGTACTCTATGGTCTCCCTGAATGGACACTGCTTCCTCTAACTAGAATGAATACTGCATCAGGTTGCAGGACTGTATCCTGGACTCTCTTAACGAGACCATATCACAACTGCTCTTCGATCTCTACACTGGCTTCCTGTCTGTGAGCGTATCCGCTTCAAGCAGGCATTCCTCATGTACCGAGCACGCGCAGACTCTCTGCCTTCCTACTTTTCTTCTATGATTATACCTTGTCTTTGGCCGGCGTTCATTCACAGTTGCCGGTTCCTCCATCTCGAACTCTCCATCTCCTCATGTTCGCAACTCTCTTAGCAAGACTGTCTTTCGCTGTATCTCTGACATTAAGCTCTATACTGAAAACTTACCTCTTCCAGTATATAATTATGTATGGCTCTTAATGGTTGTATACTTTTTACAGAATGAAAATATCTTTTTTCTAACTGAAGTTATGCTCGTTTGATTCTTTAATTAATATATTTTGAGAAAATCTAAAAACATTCGGAATATTTGTGTCATCAAAGTCCGCAGCAACCATTACTTGATTGTATTGTAATAATTTTCCTGAGAAATAAATGGCTATATTCTGTATTGAACAAAGCTAACGGCATCAAAATCGGATCACTACTTTGCAAATTATGGCAAATTCATAGGAAACTGCTGAATTGAAGAATGTTCTATTTTTTTACCTCTCTCGCATATTTCAGTTTCTATCTCAATATCTCGGAAGCGACAAGCGACAAGTTGTGCCCTGGCGTCACAATTACAGTTGTTTTATAATTATGTTACTTTTATTATTGTGGGGCGCGATGGTGTAGGGGTATGTTCGGTGCCTTGCAGCCGGAGGGTTGCGGGTTCGAATCCACCTCAAGCCGCCGCGTAGGCACCCTGGGCAAGTCCTTCACTCGCAATTGCTCATGCGCTTCGGCGTGAAACTCCGATTCAGTGTCCGCGCTGTAGTCGGGAGCGCCTCTGAGTAGAAATCTTGAAGGGGCGCTATAACAAATGACCTTAATAAATAAATAAATAAATAAATAAATAAATAATGAATCGGCGAAAATTTGTGCAGCTGGATTTTGAAATTTCAAACAGTCATAACTTTGTCAAATGGCAGTCAACCTTGATAAATGAAGGCTCGTTTTAACCAGAATGATGTATACTATTAAAATAGACCAAAACCTCATTTTTGATTTTTTCCATCCCATAAGCCTCACTGACAGAAATGCGTCAGAAGCAGAAGACGTTGGACACTACGTCATCCTACGACTGCGTTGTTTCATTTATAGAAGGGCAGAGCAGCATTCGCAATAATCTTAATGAGTTGGTTCATCTATCTTCACAAGAAAGCTACTGCTTGCCAATATTAACTTACGCCTCAGCCGTAGTTAAATACACAGTGAGACAGGAAGATGAACTGAATGCATGTTGGAACTCTGCTTATAGAAAGTTATTTGGTTTTAATAAATGGGAATCTGTTAAAGGCTTCATTTGTGTCATTGGTAGACTAGACTTACATCACATTATTAAGAAACGTCGTATGATGTTCTATAGGCGACTAGTTCATTCGACATCTAATTTTCTCCATGATATTTTCTGGTGTTACGTTGTTGAGCACTTTCGTTCTGACTCTGAACTCGTCGGCATCTTGAACGGTAAGTTTAGTTGCATAAAATTAATGATCTTTACGAACATTTTCGCAATCTTTGCGTTTGATTATATGTTTGTTCAGATTTGTGCATGTATGTTTTGTTTCTGCCTTTGGGCGTAATAAAGTACTGATAATTATGATTTGCTGCTCCGTTCTGTGTGAAGAGTGGCCCTTTGCTTGGTATTATCTTACTTGTCATTTTACGGCCCCTGAAAGAACTTACACATTGTGAGTCAGTAAGTATCAATCAATCAATCAATCAATCAATCCTTTTATTGTTTCCATAGAATAGTTTACAAGTAGTGATCCAGAATAAACATAATCAACAATCATAAGTTTGGAAATTAAAACAGACAGATCACATGATTATCTAATTAACGTTTGAGGGAAACAATCGGGTTCCCAGAAGGGACTGAAGTCCCGCTAAGTTAGGGATACCCGTGTACCATGTTAGCAGAGGGATGACAGTTGAGTATAGTTTACACAAATAGCATTGTCAAAAAATTTAGAATAACTGGCTTAACTAACAACACTTAACTAGGTCACTTAACTAATTGTGGTATAACAATGAATAATCAATTAATCATATTTAGATAATGCATTGACTATTGTCAAGGAGGTAGGCTCTGACCTCTTTTTTAAATAGGGCAAGATTCGGAAGAGTGCGCAGTGACTTCGGTAGGTTATTCCAGGCAGAAGGACCAGCACATCTTAAGGTAAAATAACGAGTGTTAGTACGGGCATAGGTTCCATCAAAGTTATCAAGAGATCTTGTATAATGAGAATGTGTGTCAGAGACCTTTGAGAAGTAGCGACTGAAGATTGGGGGAAGAGATTTGTTGGCGAAGCGATACATAAATTCACAGATTTGCAATTTATTTATCTGAGGGATATTAAGTATTCGTAGTATAGTAAATCTACTTGCAGTGTTAGTTATCAATGATCTCCCAGCAATAATACGTACAACTAGTCTCTGTAATATAGATAACCTATTCAGGCGAGAGGAATAATTGGAGGCCCAGGCGATATTACAGTATGTCAAGTAAGGGTAAACAAGAGAATAATATAGTGTATGCAGAACTCTAGAAGGTAACAGGTAGGATACACGAGCCAGAATCCCTATGTTCTTAGCAACCTTAGTGGAAATGTTACTTATGTGATCATTCCAGGTTAAATGTTGGTCAATGTAGACCCCAAGGAATTTGGAAGAATTAACTTGAGTTATAGGAATATTGTCAATGGAGAGGATAGAATCAGTAGCAGGGACGGGTTTCCGATGAGATCGGAAAAGGACATAATTAGTTTTCCCAGGTTAAGAGAAAGTTTATTAGCCTTAAACCATTCCGCCACATGGATAAGTTCAGTGTTGGCAATAGATAGCAGAGACTGGATTGATTTATGAGAGAAAAAGACATTGGTGTCATCTGCAAAAAGAATAAAGTTAAGTTGGTCAGATGCATTCGGCAAGTCATTAATGTATAGTAAGAACAGCAGCGGACCCAAAATTGACCCCTGTGGAACACCACATGTAATAAGTTTAGTTTTAGATTGACAACCTTTACAGCAAACACATTGGCGTCTCTGATCAAAGTAACTTTTAAACCACAAGAGCGGGACTCCACGTATTCCATATTCAGACTGTTAATTACGGAAGTGAATAGCAAATACTTCTGCATCCGAACGCGGAAGCAGTCATTTGAAATAGAACCAAATATGGGCCTTAGATAAAAAGAACCATGCGATATATCTAAACAGTTAGACAAGGAAGTGGCTTAATTGGAATTCTGTCAAAGTACTGATAATCTCAGTTAGCTTTCATTAGTTTCCCAAGTACTTCCGATTTTGTTTTCGTTGCTGCAGGACACCGGAAAACATGGTTCAACTTACTGGAAAGATCTCTATAACGAAAGTGTGCAAATAGCGAGATTACAATGACTTATTCAAAACACCATCAAGCTCAATTTATCGTCGAGGTCGAATATAAAGCCTATCGGAAAAGATATCTTAAATAATAGCGCTTTTATAGTCTCATTACACCACAAAAATGTATGAGGTGCACCGTCAAATGGATAAATTACAGGAAGCCGATATGACACTATCGTTGGTCTTCAGAAGTCCCATTATATCTGATTAATTGTGACATTTGAAGATCATAGGAGGACATAGGGGAATATTTTCACACTGGCTTCCGCTCCCCTACTTTATTAAGCAGAGATAGAACGTACAGACAGATAGGCAGACAGATAAAGAGACAGAGAGACAGACGGAGACAGAGAGGGGGAGAGGAAGGGAGTGAAGGAGGGACGGAGAGAGGGAGAAAGAGCGAGAGAGACAGAACGAATGAGAGAAAAGGAGGGAAAGACAGAGATGGAGGGAAAGAGAGTGATAGCTTAGACTGGGTTTCGCTATTAATTAATGCTATTTGAATTTTATCCTTTAAAACTGTTCTCCTTAGCCGTGGTTGGGCTGGGAACGCCCCTAAGTAGGTATTTTGAAGGGCGCTATATCAAATTTTGATTGATTGATTGATTGATTGATTGATGCACCGATGGCCATTTGCATGGTAGTATCCGAAATTGAGTGGTTGGTTGTAATTGTAATTGTAATTGTAATTGCAATTACGACGATTTATATAGCGTAGTAGGTAGTAAGCTACTTCTAGGACGCTTCAACAAACTGTCTACTGTCAGCGCAAATGTTAATGCTCGTGTTTACGTAATAAGTACATTTTAAACTGTTTTTTGAAAAGCGAAACACTTTTGGTTTGGTTGGTGTATGGTGTGATTCTGGAGAGATATTGGTTTGAGAGTTAGAATAGAATAAAATAAAGAGGAAATAAACTTTAACTAGGTCGATTACTTTGCTCTTCTTAAACATAAAATTCAATGAAATCCCACATTGGGTGATTTATGGTCTTGTTTGATTAAGACATGCGTCTCTTGAGAGAGCTGATGCAAAACAAAAGCTCTGCAATGTGCCGTACTTGCGATGGCGCACTGTAGGCCTAGACAATTCATATGATGCTCTCATAAGCAATGAAAACCGCATTGCAAGGGACAACACCAACATCCCCAGGTTAACGTGCATCCATTTCCATCGTCGGCTAATTTCCTAAACGGAAAACAATTGGAAAGAAGCTTACTTAAATCACTGTAGCCTCATTAGCAATAGTGCGCATGAGTGAATGAATGTACTAAAATAAACAGATTCATCTTTTAAGACACTTCTGAAAAGTGCTAGAAGTATTTTTGGAATACACCAATCAAATATCGTTTACAGTAATGGGGCGCAACTACTTCTTCCGTTGCCAGTTACATTAACCTTTATACAAAAACCTACACCTAAATTAATACTTCTCTACCTTAGCGACATCAAAGTAACCATTGATCTGTCAAGGCGTTGGATCTGAATGCGAACCTGAGAACTGCCTAATTCACTTAAAGGAAATCGGTGCAGATATTTAAACTCACCTCAACTCAGCGTCACATCAATCCATCCAAGCGCCACCCGCTTGATGTATTAAAACTCGAATCCAATTATAAATAATACTTAACATAATTTGCATGGGCCTACATATAGCTAATATATTACATATGTTTATCCACACTCTAGGCTACTTGTGACGGTCTTAACCGTCATCGTCATCATCTACCTCTTCCTCGTCCCTTCCCCTTTAATCGTCATCATCGTCGTCACTATCGTCGTCGTCAATCTCCTCTTTCGCGTCGTCGTTAGCTTCTGCAGCGTTTCTTGAAGCGCTTGTATTATAAAAGGAGCTAGAGCACGAAGTTAAAAAAGAGAAAAACTCTACTTTCCAAGTAGCTGAGAGAGAAGGTCGTAGGGTTTTATGACAGGAGAGTGTATAGTTTGATTCACAAAATGGAAAAGAAATTGCTAACGCGAAAGCTACAGAGGCAGAGAATCAGATAGTTCAGTTGAGTTCAGTAGGCCTACAATTTCGTTCAGTTTAGTCGAACAGCCGAGTAGAGCGAAGTTCCTGTTGTCTGACTGACAACTGTAACAGTATAATAGGGCGAAAGGAAAGAAACGGAGTATTGCTGTTTAAATGCGTCGGTAATGTGGAGCTGTAAGAAATACGGTATATTAGATCAAGGGTATATGGTTCGGACTTTGCGATTAGGTGCCGTTGATTCTATTTCTGTGTGTGTTATATTTATCGAAACGAACTTTGTGCTTGTAGAAGCGATTCTTACAGTATATCAACACGGGCGAATTCCCAGTTACACAGATCGTTTTAATTGACGTACTATGCTATAACGATTGTGCCAAAAATTGACGGATTTGTGTCCAAACTATACAGTTTCCGACCTTGCTCCAATAAACCTCTCTTCTCCCACGCCTCTTCTCCCACGATTTCTCCTGTCCGCATGCTTGGAATCATCTTCGACAAATCATCTTATCTTTGCCAACCACATCACTCAGCTATCATGCACCTGTTATATGCACTTTCGTCACCTTCGTCAACTGCGCCCGAAACTGGATTACACGACAAACGGCACAATAGGCAACTCAATTGTTCAACCCACAGTCGACTATTGTAATTCCGTATTCTAAAACATCGACCCCTCAAATAAACGCCTACAAAAATTCCAGAACGCTCTCGCACGCGCGAGAGTTTTGAGAGCTTTAGGCTCTCAAAAGGCTCTCAAACACCATATCATGACCTCTGTTCTCAAATCGCTTCATTGGCATGATCATTTTCACTTTCATGTTCAATGGATGTTTTGCGTCCTGGCCGAGCCCCAGCGGCTACCTTGTACGGCGGCGGAGCTGAAGGGGCGGAGTACCGTGTGTCAATTTAGACATTCTTCTGCCGGGAAGTATATCTGCGTTGCTTGGCACTGCACCGGTATAATATACGATCTATATATTATGTCAAAAAACTCGTGTTCAGCTATGTCAACCTGGCCGCGGTACACTACACTTCTTCTACTCTTCTGGGCAGACATTTAAAGATTAACTGATTCTGTATATCAATGCAGTCACATGAGGCTTCCTCGTTCATCAGACTTTCTTCCTCTTGGAACAAACTTCCTTCTACTCTAAATACTGCTGCAATTGTATCAGCTTAACACACATTTCTGGTTACAAGGGCGACCCTTGTTAAGCAGTTGGATATCGGAGAACCGACAACTGACAACGTTTTATTTCCAGAAGCAAAATGCATATAGCAATTAACAACAATTATAACTTGACTAATACATATCGGTGCATTGGCTAGGGAACAGAGGAGACCCAAAAGGGGCACAAGCCCCGTTTAATGGGGGTCACCCTTTTTAACAATGTTCAATTATGGCTGGTTAGTCAGTTGAAAAGAAAGAAAGGTTCAACTCAATAATCCATACAGGCAATGTCTTCGGAGGTGCTCTAAAGGTGCTATATAAATGTTTCATACATCGGCTACATTACAATGCATATAGCGTCTTTTCAGATAACCTCATAGAACCGTTACGCTACAAGTATTTAATGTAGTGCTAAAGGTCAGTTGAAACAAAGTTCATCAGCAAACCGCGCTAATATAACTTAAAGAGTTAATCTGACCACGATTTGCTCCGTACAACAATAAGAAAGTAAAAACATTTCAATGCATATAATATAAAGACAGTCATTTATTCAGCCATGTTAATAAATATATTGGATTTATTTACTGTCAATAGAAAGTAAAAATTTCAACAGTCTGCGCAGGCAATGTACAAAAGTTTTGAAACTGTTGACCAATGCGTTTTTGTGGTAATTCAAGAGGCATCTATTGACCTCATAAAACACTAGAACCGTCTAAATTGGATGGAGAATGATTAGACGGTGTTTCACTGTGTCTCAATTCATAAGACCATCTCGAATTTTAGCGCTGATCTCCTCAACTCTTTAATTCATGTTAGAAATTTTCCACTTTCAAATTTCTTAAATATTGAAGACATAATTTGAAAAAATTGTTTTAAAACATTAAACAGCAATCCAAGTCCGAGAAAACTGAGAGAAATTCATTAAAAAAATAATTATTTGAAACTCAAAATAGAATAAAAATCAGATGAGTAACTTTATGTCAATTGCTTTGCTCTTCTTACACATAAAATTCAATGCAATCCCACATTAGGTCATTTATAGTTCTCTTTGATTAAGGTACGTGTCTCTTGATCGATCTCATGCAATGTGTCGTACTGGCGATCGTGCGCAGTTGACGATTCATAAGATGACGCTACCAGTTGCATCGAACGCCGCATTGAAAGGGACAGCACCAACATCCCCATGAGCATCCTCGCTTCTCAATGCCAGCATTCTCGGCTAAAAAAAGAACAATGTCCATGAGTGAATAAAAATGCAATGAATTATGCAGATTAAGCACTAAGGATGCTTTTGAAAGGCGCTATATGAATTATGGAATATTCCAATCAAATATTTTTGGGAGTAATGAATCGCAACTAAAAGTAGCATAGACTACTTCACATGTGTTCTTGTCCATCTTTCATGCCATTACCATTTGCAGTAAGTTTAATAGGAAAACCTATAGCCTACCTAAAATAATAGCTCCACACGCTTGACGGCATTGTTATGTCAAGGCGTTGTGGCTGAATGCGAACCGAGAATTGTGACTAACTTAAACAGGAACACAGCGTTGATATTTCAACTCACATCACATCAACATCACATCAACCAATCCAAGCACCACTCGCTTGATGTATCAAAACTTGAATCCAACGATAAACTGCACTTACTATTAACATTGTATAATCTAATATATTATATGTATTATATGTTTATCCAGGATACTACCCACTTGTCTTGTCAATACTGAATTCGCCAGCTATTCACCATCCAACCGCCTGGGTCTACTCGCTCATCATCATACCTTTCTCTATCCCGGCCTCCAGTCTCATCCTCTCTGAAATTCTGCAACCGCTCCTTAGTCTACGCTGCACCAGCTCTTTGGAACGGACTCCCAAAAGACCTCCGCCAGTTTGCTCATTTTCCTATCTCGCCTCTTAACTCAACGTCTCATCCTCTTGCACTCTCCTTTCCGCTTTCCACTGACGACTGAAAACCGAACTCTTCAAGCTATCCTATCCTGATTCCACTCCTGCGCCACCACACGACCACCATCATCACCGATTGCAACCGTAGCACCATGCTGTCTCCTCGGCTTGACCTCCCCGAATTTTCACCTGGCACCGGAACAAACAGAGGAGTTTGGCTATTGCGGACTTGATTTGTTATAGCGCCGGTGAATAAGCTGGTCTCCCTGACGTGGCTTTTGTGGGCGCTGAGAAATTTTCGAAGATTTACATCGCATTACATTACATTCAATCACCAGTTGCATTTTAATGTCATTTCATTATCCAACAGAAACAGATTTCATAGCCAGCATAATGAGGTACGGTCGAAGTGACTGATCCTAAGAGTTTTAATCTATATATATAATCCAAAGTCTCTTTTTTCTGTCCTTCCGTATGTTTGTCCGTCTCGCTAAAGGCTCCGAAACGGAACGCTTTAGCGATTTACAAAATTTTGCATAACATTATTACGCCACGTCATGGTCAACGCGACTATTTTCAGCTCGCAATTTTATTTAAACGCCGATATATGGACATTTTACATTTACAACTTTTTAAACGAGGCTATCTTAATACCGCCCATAGTATGGCCATTTGTTCACGTCACGAAGGCTTAAATTAATATGCAATCTTACGTCACGCGGAGGATCTAGGTCAACGCTCTGATTCGCAACCAATCACGATGACCGTTGATTTCAAATCAGAAGTGGTCACGCCCACGGCTGAATTTATAGGTCATCGGACTTAAAAATTCGCCAATGCAAAACTTTAGGGATACGAAATTTTTAACGAACGTTTTCATTTGAATTTCTATAGATCTCAACCCAACTTTATTTCAACTCAAAATTTACTTTAAATTCCGATATTTGGACATTTTAAGTTTCGATGTGGTCATAGTCTGAAATTGAAATTGAAATCTAGCTATGCAGGAGTATATATCGCGTAGAGTTATAATTAAACAATTTCAATCCAGCGCGTAAATTCGCCAGAGGGATACACGAAAAATGTGCACATCGTTAAATTCAAATTCACGGGCGCTGACGAAGATGTCGTTAAATTCAAATACACGGGCGCTGAGGAAAACCCGAGCGAACGCCGGGTAAAAACTGCTAGTAATTATATAATTACCCGCTTCATTGACGCTTGTGTCGAGCTCTCGCAGAGTCCTTTGTTCTTTCAGCCACCCGAGATAATTCTGGAATGATGCAGAACTGCTATCCGGTTGAATATCCTTCCACTCCCGGTACAGATTTTGTAGTTCTCCATTGTCGTGTCCTTTCAAGCATAATAAAAACAATTATTCTCCAATATCAACTTTCTTTTAAATATACTATTTATACAAGTCCAAGCGTATAATTTCTTTCTACCATTAATCACTCCTTAGCCTGGAATCAGACAAACGCCGGCTTTTCTGTCGGTTCAAGGAGCTTCACAATTAGCCCTATGCATATTCAAATTATAGTCCACGAAACTTGGGTGTACATATCGATTTTCATACTACGAGCAATAGGATGGGCTATGAAAACACAAAGATAGATAAGAGAAAGATACACATATATATATAACTCAATGCATGAACACAAAGATGATCTGACAAAGATGAACAGTGGTAGGCCTATAGAATATTCTCTTACAAACGGCGATCAATTGTGCGGTATGTTTGAATGGAATATTCCCTTACCAATCTCCACATAATTTGCGCCAGATTCGACTGGACTCGCAAGAGAGCAGCTCACCATCACCAGACCAAACACCAACATCAGCGAAAGAGGAACCATTTTTCTTCTGTCTTTGATGAAGATAATAATTATAGAGAAATACGTCAAGAGAAGAAAAGGCGCTGGAGACTACGTAATCATACGACTGCGTTCGTTCATTTATAGAAGGACACGAGCGATCGCCCAGGATCTGATTTACTTCTCCATCTGGCATGAAGTATCTTGTTTATCCGAGATTGTCGATTGTCGATTGCTTGGTGAGAAATATATACTTGGCATTTTATGGCTTTTGAACAGAACTCAACCAAGGTGGTCCATTAGCGGTCAGTCACTCTGATGATCAGACAGTTTATTGCAGAAATAAATATCGGAGCGAATATAAACTGATTTATTCTATAAACTATAAAGTATTCACGTATGACACAGAAGTGGCTTTAATAGCGTTCTATTGAAATACTAATAATTTAAAATGGCTTTGTTTGCTGATCACTATCGATTGCTTGAATTGCTACAGAAAACCAATAAATATATATTGGTTAAATTAAAACGCCTTTGCAATGACATTATGCAAAGAACGAGTTTACAATGACTGCATGCGAAAGCACATCACAAGATCCGATAGATTTATCGTCGATGTCGAAGACTAACTGTCAAGACAGGACAGGACGTGTAGTACTTCACTACGCCATAAACATGCATCATGTACGAAGAGTGGAGAGGGACCCCAAAAGTAAGTCACCCGGAGGATATAGGAGACTTATAATCAGTGTTGTGCACAAGACCAAAACTCTAAGACCAAGACCGAGACCAAGACCGCATGGGCCGAGACCGAGACCAAGACAGAGACCAAGACCGCGTGCTTCAAGACCAAGACCGAGACCAAGACCACGCAGCCCAAGTCAACAGTCTCAAGACCATAGACGCAATTCTCAGTTGCAATGTTACACAATCCCATCATTCAAGTCAGATGTTTATTATATTTTATATTTACTACATCATACAAGATTTTTGTCCCCAAGCCTTGCCCGGTGAGGTCTCGTGAAAAGTCCACTGCAGCTAAACACTCTATCAACAGATCCAGATGTTGCTGGGATACAGAAAAACGTTTCCAGTAAGTACACCAAATCCTTGATCCACAACGCTTGCCCAACCACCTCGAAACACTGCATCAGTGTGACTAGTCACTAAAGCACCAGAAGTCAGTGTTAACTGAACCTCAACGTTTTCTTGTCGCTTCTGATAAGAAGCCAAACGAGGTCCTCTCTCATTTTGTCCTTGGCGGAGCGTCGCATGATTTCGAAGCTAACTCAGAAGTCCATGAATGACCATGACTTGAATTCACTTGCAATAACCGGCAAATGTCGACAACAATATTTAACAAATAATCCACCGAGACCAGGCGCTAAAGACGAAGATCACACCTTTAAGAACAAGACCGAGACCAAGACCGCACCATTAAAGACTGAGACCAAGACTGGTAGATTCGAGACCATGCAAGACCAGGACCGCATTTTTTAGATCTCGAGACGGTCTCGAGACCAAGACCACGATCTCGAGACCACATCACTTTTCAAGCACTTCAACTTTGTAACTTCGTTTCAATAGGAAGCCGAGTCAGGATAAGATTTTGTGGAAGAGTCGCTTTAGTAGTAATAAAATACAGATTATGAGCAGAGATTTTCATTTGGTTGTATTGTATTGTATTGTATTGTATTTGAACACTTGTTATAGCGCTCCAACCAGATTTCCCATTCAGAGGCGCTCCCGACTACTGCGCGAACGCTGAATCGGAGTTTCACGCCGAAGCGCATGAGTGAAGGACTTTTACGCGGCGACTTTGAGGTAGATCCGAACCCGCAACCCTCCAGCTGCAAGGCACCGAACATACCCCTAAACCACCGCGCCCCAGTTGTATTGTGATGTGTTGTATTGTGTGTTGTATTGTACTCCACGTTTATAATGCGACCGAGCCACCCGCAGGACCTTTAATCTGCATATATGGAATCTTATGTAGACATCTTAAAGGGACGATACATGAATGCTCAGAATAAAATGAACAAACGAACCACCAAATGAATGGCCAATTGGTTCAGGTATTTTAGTAGACTGGATAATGTGTATAGTATCATCTTTGAAAATTTATCTTCTGCCTATTATAATGATACTATGTTTCGATTCATAGGTCCTAAGACCTAATACTTATATGGAATCCTATGCAGACATATGATCCACTTGCGGTCCTTAGATCATGTGGAAATATTTTTCATATGTGCTACTCATGTCCCACATAATTAATTTAGTCATTTAAATCTGTATACCCATTTTGTTTAAGCTTAACATCATCTCGACTTTCAACTAATCATCTAGACAGGATCCCTCTCTCGTATGTCCCACTGATGTTCATATAGTTTCTGCCTTTCATTCATTTATTCTCCCGATTTCACAATTGGGTTCCTGTAGCTCATTCTGATACCTTCTTCTATTTATGGCCTTCTAATACCAAAACCAAACTCTATAGAATATTTTCTCTCAGCCATGTTCCAATGTTCACATTATGTACGGGACTTGGAGACGTCTGTTTGCGACTGTGCTCCGTCTGCGATAGTTAGCAAACGTGAAAATTAAATGAGCGCACTAACGTAAACTGTCGGTGGGAAGATCGATGTTAAAGAAAACTTATGCAATATTTTGGTGTTGGAAGGTAGTAATCACTTGAAGTACGCATTCCAGATGTTGGAGTCCAAACGGACCCCAGATATGCAATAACGTAACTTTCATAACCAGTGTGGATGAGGGTTAAAAACTAACGCGGAGACATCAATGGAAAACAATTATTGATCATCAACTTAGTCTTTTAAAAAAGCCATAGACTGTCAACTGTCAGGCAGTAGGCCCCTAACTCCCAATTACTTCGTGAACAAAGACAACATTCCTTGCAGACAGCAATGCGTATGAAGTGTTGGCCACTTCACTTTTCTTAGCATGGGAACCTGAGGGCGAGTCCTTTGACTCGCTCTTCCTGAATATAGACACCACATAAACAAACCACCTTCAAGCTAGTCATTGTTGACTGTCTCGCGCTCGCGCCCACTCTAAACCCCAAAACACCATCACATCACTGCTGTCCACAAATCACTCCCCTGGCCTAAAATACCTAACCGATTGCAATAAAAAGCCATATCACTCACCTACAAGATATTTCAATCTTTCCAGCCCTCCTATCTCCGTCAGTTGTTCACGGTCCAACCAACTCGTTCAATCCGCACCTATTCCGCCCTTACACTTCACCGCCCTTCATCGCTAGAATTTTCAAACCGCTTGAAAGCCTAGCTGTTCAGCTTCTCTTGCACAAACTACGCCAGGTAACAGTAACTGATCCATCCTACGAACTCACGAAACCCTCACCTCTTGCTATCGCTCCACAGGTCTTTCACTCAAGCTAAAAGCACTGATCTTTCACAAATCCTATCCTTATTCCTCCTCTTCTCTTACCTCCCTTGCCGTTTCAATTCTAAACACCATCCACCTTATTCCGCTGACTGCCTGCTTGACCCTTCTTGGATCTTGACCTGTAGCCAATTGTTACACTGACGATTTTGCTTTGACTAAGTGCCTGCGAGTAAGCTCGTTCCCGCGACTTGGTTTCTTGGGCGATTTAGGAGTCTCGAGATAACGATTACTATACGACTTGCCGCCGGATCTTCCCAAACAAAAGTGTACGGTCAGCATGTTATTTCAACCGACTTTGCTTTGTGGCGCATTGGATAACATCTGGCACAGAGACCGAGAGGTACCGAGTTCGAGCCCCCGTTGGGCGGATATGCTTTGTAGGCTGCTATTAGCGCCGTTGTATTGCAGGCTGTCTGTTCTGTTAGTAGTTAAGATTTAAATTGCATAACATGTAAATGTACAGTGCAGTGCGTTTGTCAGGCGCTTATTAAAGAAAAGATATTATTATTATTATCAAGGTTGAAATTTTGTTCGTGACCATGTCTATTTGTGAACGGAAATGGGTTAAACCGTATTTACGTTGCTAAATGATTTGATATTCTCATTTCTAAAATGGATTGATGAAAAAAATTGTTTCCCTAAATGAAAGTGGGATTGATGAAAACATTCCTTCGTTTAAATAGCCTATAAGCTGGATTGATCGAAATCTTTTTCCCCCGTAAATAGAAGCTGGATTGGTGAAAATAATTGTTTCCGTAATTAGAAACTGGATCCATGAGAATATTTCTTGCTTAAATAAAAGTTTCATTTATGAAAAATGTTTCTTTTGTTAAATAGAAGTTGGATTGGTAAACGTAATTTTTTCCAATTAAATGGAAGTTGGATTGATGAAACAATTTCTTGATGAAATGGAAGCTGGATTGATGATAGTTAGACTGCTTACTTACAAACGTCAAGTACGGCATTGAAGGCATTAGACTAATTTAGCAACGTAAAATAGGGTTTTACCATGAAATTTTCATTTGGATATCTACCGTTTTGTTTATGAAATTCATCTAAATACCTGTTCGTCCATCAGTCAGATTATCCATCCATACATCCAAACCAACCCAATATCCACCCATCCATCCATCCATCCATCCTAGATCCATCCATCCATCCATCCATCCATCCATCCATCCATCCATCCATCCATCCATCCATCTCATCCATCTTCGTCCATCCATCCATCTTCGGCCACAAACTGTCTTTGGATCTATCGGAAATAGATCTATCCAGTAATGATCCATCCATCCATAAAACTCAGATCAGCTGTTTAATCTAATATCCAGATGTTATTCGATATACATGGACACAGTCTATCAAACTTTCAGTGATGTTCTCACGAAAATCTTCTACAATATGTATGTTTAATAGTATTGGAATTGTTCGGTTTGGTAGCTGTTTGCATATTGACTAACTCACTGTTATCAGCAATGAATGTAACCTGATGCGGTTTGACATCGGGAAAATCTATTAAACGAATATACAATTTAGCAACGTAAAATAGGGTTTTACCATGAAATTTTCATTTGGATATCTATTTTGTTTATGAAATTCATCTAAATACCTGTTCGTCCATCAGTCAGATTATCCATCCATACATCCAAACCAACCCAATACCCACCCATCCATCCATCCATCCATCCATCCATCTATTCAATCATCCATCCATCTTATCTATACATCCATCCAGCCAGCCATCCAGCCATTCATCTATATATTTGCATAATGCGTGCATGCATAATACACATAAATACATGCATAATTATGCATATACGTATTATACAAACATCTTTGCTCCGCGCCATTTTCAAGCACTTTAACTTTGTAACGTCGTCACGATTTTCTATAAGAAGTCGAGTCATGATAGGATTTTGTGGAGGAGTCGCTTAAGCAGTAATAGAATACAGATATGAGCAGATTTTCATTTTCAGATATGAGCAGATTTTCATTTTCTTAAAGAGACGATATATGAATGCTTAGAATAAAATGAACAAACGAGTCACCAAATGAATGACCAATTGGTTCAGGTATTATAGTAGACTGGATCATGTATGTAGTAATGTAGTATCTTTAAATATTTAGCCTCTGGGTTTTCTGTAGGACGACAGTGCTTTGTTGATCGAATTTTAGAATCCTGTTTTGTGTGTGTGTTAAATTTAGTTAGATTAGTTCGATAATAGATATTGAACTCTTAAAAGACCTAAATCATTCTAAGGAATTATCGAACAGAGTGCAGGAATGAATGAGCGAGCGTAGGAACGAAAATTTTTGAAGCATTGATCTGGAATCTATTAAATCGATCAAGAGAGCGAGTGAATTTCTCAGCGACTCAAAATGATAAAGCGGCCCAGCTCAGGTATTTTCTCACCGTTGGAGAAGTCCAGGCGCGTCAGCACAAAGCAGTGGACATGAGTCATAACGGGGTCAAATGACAGATTTCGTTTTATGACTCAAATCTGGCGAGGTTGATAGAAGCAAGACCTGCAGAGGAAGTTGGCCTGTTCCTCCATAGACAAGTCTTCATCCAGAAGCACTCCCAGGTTCCGGCCAACGCGTTGTACTTTCCAGTTAGGAAATGCCGCTTCAATCGCCTCACTGTCAATCCTTGAACGTGCCTGTCCCGTGCCAGTCATATGAATTCAGTGTTTTCGGGTTCAGTCTCAACCGGTTGGAAGACATCCAGGTCTGCACTTTCTCGACAATTGTCTGGATTTTTGACACACACGCCACTGTATCGGATGGGTGGCATATTGAGTACAGTTGGGCGTCATAGGCATATTGGTGAACTTGAGCTCCAAGAGCACAGCTGCTGCTCTTTGTCAAATCAGCTGTATATAGCACGCACAGCAGTGACCCAAGAACTGAATCATGCGGGACGCCGAATTTTGCCCGAGCCAATGGACACCATCATTTTACGTCCAGTGAGGAAAGAACTGATCCATTCAAATGCCTGTCCAACAACTCCAAACGAGTTGCGTAGTGTGGTCAACCGGAAGCTGTGATCTAAAGTGTCAAACGCTGGGCTCACATCCAGAAGTGCGAACAGCGTGACGTGTCCAGCGTTGAAGGCATCGTGATGAACTTAATTGTGTCAGATAGTAGCGTGGCTGATTAACATTCTTGAAAGCAGACCTTCAAACTCCCTTTAAATACACGTGAGGCACTCCCGACCCGGGCCAGTGTCTTCAGGCGCTGACGGAACTGAAGTAACTGGTTCCAGCTATTGGGACCAACAATGGCGAAACCATGCAAGCAGTGCTTCTGGGAGGAGGAGCTTGAAGGACTTTTTATATAAATGTTTGTTATTACAACACATAAATAGCTTCAAGATCAGTTTAAACAAACGTTTATCAGTAAGAAGCGCTCATATAACTTGAAGAGTTAATCTGATAACGGGTTAGTCAGTTCAACAATAAGAAATTACAAACATTTAAGAGCAATATCAAGAAAGCCATTAATTCAGTCATTGTTAATAATTTATTGGAGCTCAGATCTCAATAGAAAATATCGCCAAATTGTCTGCAGTCTACGCAGACAATGTGGAAAGATACCAAAATGTTGTCCAATACGAAGGTTCTGTGCGCTAGGTCATTCGAGGGACATCTATATTCCTCTTGAAGCACCAGAGCCATCTTAATGTTAATGAACAATCGGACAGAGAATGGTATTGTACCGTGGCTCAACTCCTTAGACGCCCTCGAATTTTTAGCTCTGATCTCCCAAACTGTTTAATTCACGTTATAATTTCCAGTTTAAATGTTTCTTAAATACTTTACAGCTATGACAGCATTAGAAGACTTGCAAGATAGACACTGAAGACATTTTAATTAAACAATTATAGGCCTACAGCAATACAGGTCAGAAAAAACGGACAAAATCCGTTAAAGAAATAATTATTTGAAACTTAAAATGGAATACAAAATCAGAGGAGTAACTGTAAGTCAATTGCTTTGCTCTTCTTGAACAGGAAATTCAATACAATTCGAAATTAGTTCATTTATAGTCCTGTTTGATTAAGGTACGTGTCTCTTGATCGATCTCATGCAATGTGTCGTACTGGCGATTGTGCGCAGTTGACGATTCATAAGATGACGCTACCAGTTGCATCGAACGCCGCATTGAAAGGGACAGCACCAACATCCCCATGAGCATCCTCGCTTCTCAATGCCAGCATTCTCGGCTAAACAAATAGAACAATGTCCATGAGTGAATAAAAATGCAATGAATTATGCAGATTAAGCACTAAGGACGCTTATGAAAGGCGCTATATGAATTATGGAATATTCCATTGGTGGCAGTAATAAAGTGCAACCAAAAGTAAGCCTAGTGTAGACAACTTCGTGTATGTAGTTGTCCATCTTTATTTCCATTACCATTTACATTAAGTTAAGTTATACACGAAAACCCACGTTTAAAATAATAGTTCTCTACGCTCAGCAATATCAAAGGAACCATTGTTCTTTCAAGGCGTTGGGGCTGAATGCGAACCAGAGAATTGCTTAATAACTAACTTAAACAGGAACATAGCGTAGACATTTCAAATCACCTGCCAGCATCACATCAACAAACCCTATCGCCATCCGCTTGAATTAATGAGACTTGCAAACAGCTTCACTCTAAGTTACATGTATCAGTTAAAATATGGTTCACGGAACTTCAGTGCATAGTATCGATTTTCATATTTAGGGCAACAATGTTGGGTATTTGTGAGCCATTTATTGCCCAGAATACGCAAAAACAATATTTCTATAAATGCCTATAATGTAACGCTCTCAGTTTGTATTTCCGTTGGACATAGAATGCCCAGGAGGATCCAGTTGTGTTTCAGAATACAATATTTACCTGTTTCACTAGCGTCTGCGCCGAGCTCTCGCAGAGTCTTTTGGTCTCTCAGCCATTCGAGATAATTCTCGAATGAATCAGAACTGCCTTCCGTTTGAATAGTCTTCCACTCCTTATACAGATTCTGTAGTTCTCCATTGTCTCGTCCTTTAAAACATAATAAACGCTTCTAAAGTCTTTGAATGAACATTCCTTAAACCTTAATCACTTTCTGGCTTCTGATCAGGCAATCACCCGATAGTTCTATCGGCGCAAGGAGCTTCAGAATATGTCGTATGTCAGCTTAAATCGAGTTCACATAACATAAACGTAAAATAATTATTTCCATATTAAGTGCAATGGGAATGGCTATTTGTGATCCAGTATTTGTCCAGTAAGAGAAATATATATATAGTCGAATCGTCTCTATGATGTCATATAATGTAATTAGCAACTTCTATTGCGCCGGTGTCTAATGCACAAGGCATCAACCGATGGCGCATCAAATGACGAATGTAGGCATGCATTCGTAATACGGCTGCATGTAACTGGCGCTTTTTTAGGAACTTCACAGCGCGCAACACAAGTCATGGCCAACAGATCTAGACAGATGCAATTTAACCTAAAGTTAAAACTTTTACTGAGCTGGCTCTTTCATAACTTACTTATTTGGAGGGGATCACATTAACTTATTCGTATTGTTGACTATAATTATATCTGGGCAATTTCGGTCCATCATTGAAACAACTCAAATAGGGGCCCACTATAATAATAGGCCGGATATGTGTATCTGATCAATTTTGTTCTAACTCAATTTTGAAAAGACCATTACCTTTGCATGGTCTATTCTTTCCAGAACTTCTCTCAATAGATCACTGAGTCGAACAGCTTTTGTTTATCCTTATAATTTTAAACCTTTCGGTTAAATATGATTTAAAATTCTGAAACATATTCTGAACTAAAAAATCAAAGCCAGAAGGAGCACAGATAGAATGCATGCGTACCCAATTCAATTGTTTCGGCTGGTGCTACCTCATCAATCTCTCGCTGAGCAAGCTGTCGTTCTTCAGCGTCACCTTTAATCGAATCGTAGAAGGTTCCAAATGTTGCGTCACCGTCAGCTGGCTGATTACTTTTCCACAGAATGAATCTGCTGTATAGCGCTTGACCAGTGTTTGCTACAGAAAACACAGGTTGGTGTAAAGTACATGAGAAACAAACCCACTTTCAATTAACCAAAACAACGTTTATAATAGTGCAAGTTTCCTGAGCAAATTAAATTTGCCTTCATTCTGAATGATTGACATAGGCTCAATGCTATATGCAGATGCAAAGATGATAGGCCTATAAGGCAGTGATGATGATGAGTTCGCTTCCCTAAGGCAGGTCCATTGGCTTTTACACCTCCCGGTGATGAGATGATTGAGGTAGTTTCCGTTGCCTTTCTCACAGAAATTGTTGTTGAGCAAATTGTCCATATTTTGCCTTATATAAGGCAAAATATGATAATAATGTAGGCAAAAAGTCTCCTTTATACCATTGCAAGTAAGAATAGAAAATCCTCTTACCAGCGGCGATCACTTCTGCGGCTGATTCGAATGCACTCACGAGAGAGCAGCTCATCACCACCAGACTAAGCAACAACACGAACGACAGACGAACCATCTTTCTGCTGTCTGTGATGAAGATATAGAGAAATGCGTCAGGAGCAGAAGAGACGCTGGAGACTACGTAATCCTACGACTGCGTTCTGTCATTTATAGAAAGGCAAGAGCGGTCGCTCGGCTTCTGATTTACTGCTCTGTCTGAAATTAAGTGTCTCGTGGATCCGAGATTGTTGATTGTCATTTGCTTGGTGAGAAATATATACTTGGCATTTTATGGCTTTTGAAATGAACGCAACCAAGGAGGTCCTTTAGCGGTCACCAGCGATCAGACAGATTATTGCATACATAAATATCACGTGAAATCCGAACGACCGTAAACGTATTTGACACATAAGTGGCTTTAATAGCCAATATGTTTTGTCATTGAACTACTAACTATTTCAATTAGCTCTGATTAGTTTGCTAAGCACTTCATTTGCTATCGAATACCAATAAATATAATATGGTTCAAATTAAAGCGCTTTGTCCTGACACTGTAGAGTAACGAGTTTACAATGACTGCATGCCAGCTGGGACTTAACGCGACAGGGTTGATTGTCGATGTCGAAAACTAACTGATGAGATGATCTTTAAAATAACGCCATAAACATGTATCGTAATCGTTATCTCCAAACTTCTAAAGCGCCACTCGAAAGCCAAGCGCAGGACACCAGCTTATACAACGAGCGCTGCGTCTAGTTAGAAGGGTTTTCCAAGAGAGTAGTCCGAAGGAGGTCCGAGTCCAGTCATATACATGTACATATACATACAGAAGCAAGTTCACTTGAGGAGTTAGGACTATGGGCTTCATAGGTCCTACAATATGAGATAACACGCGGGACAATTGAAGACCATTAAGGGAATATTTGCAACAGGCCTCCCATGTCCTACATGTGATGTTGGTTTTGGGTGATAACCGATGCCAAGTCCAAGACATTCAGTTTAACTTTTATTTAATTAAATGTCTTAGCTGTAAACTGTTAACATCAACTCGACTTTCTGTTAGCCATTTTATTCGTCTCTTCTGACAGAAAACCACTCTCCTGTCTCGTCCGTCTGTCCTTTTGTCCTTTTAGTCTCTCCCTTTCACTCATTTTGTCTCTCGTTTTCACTCATCAAGTGCCTCTTGTTCGTTCTAATACACTTCTGTTTATGGCTTTCTTATACCTTTTCTCTCAAGCCCTGTTCCACTGTTCACATAAGAAGGTGACGTTGAGACACCATTTTTGTGACACTTGCGACCTTTAGCGAGTTTGGGATGTAAAACGAGTAGACGAAACTACACTATAGGCGCATAGATCAGATACCAAGGCAGAGGACGGATAAAGTAACTTGCAAACTGTTCTTACCATTCACTGCTTCTTAAGGGGCGCTTGTTGCTGTTCATCTACGTTCCACAAAGTTAGTCAATGACATGCCATTTAATTCGGTTATGTATGGCGCATACATACACGCATACATCTTTGTTTTACACCCTTTGCACGCACTTCAACTTTGCAACGTCGCATTGACTTTATAAGATATTTACATGCTCTAAATAATGCGAATTTGTATTGAATTAACTTTTAACCTTCATGTGACTGAGGCAAATAAATCAGGCATCTTCAATTTAGATCGCACCCCAAATCAATCTGTTGCTTATTACAACAACAGTCTTAAGGTATTCAGCTGGCCTCCTTTCGGTGCCAGTTGAAAACCCTACAACTGCCACTTAGGAAGGTAGTCAGACAGTACTGTTAGTTGGGTTATGCTTGGAACTGGATCCGTGATAGAGATCAGGGATTGAAGTGGAATTGAGATCGGATTTTGTTAAGAGGAACTTTTTCAGTTTTGAAGGAAAAGGCAGCGCAGAGATTGCACGATGTGCAGTTGGCCAGTGAACAACGTGAACAGGCGATATATAAATGCTCCGAATGAATGAGTAGGGCCTACATGAAAAAAGTACTAAAAGGCCTACTAGTTTAGGTGTAGTAGACTGTATTTTAGTATCGTTTAAAAATGTAGCCTCTTGGTTTTCGATAGGACGACACTGCTTTGTTGATGGAGTTGCAGAATTCTGATTCATGTTGATTTCGCAGTTCGATTAGTTCGATAATGGATCTGGAAATCTGTAATCATTCTATGGACTTATCGAACAGGGTGCAGGAATGAACAAGCGAAGGTATGAACGAATATCCGGAATGACTGGTCAAGCATCTGGTAAATACGAGGCCAAAAGAAAGAGTGGATTTCTGAGCGACGCGACAAGACAGAGTGGCTCTGATAAGATATTTGCTTAACGATTTCCACTGTTACAAGATCTGTATAATTGATTGAGCCAGAAGCCAGCGTAGTGTGGCTGATTTATAGTTTTGAAAGTAGACCTACTCTGTCGTTTGACTGGATATCAATATAGGTACCAGGTAGAGCAATAAGAGACGAATTCCGTATAGTTATATAACAGTCGTTCATCTTGCCTTGCATTATCTTACCTGATCCTACGTTGCTTTATTATACTATTATACTTTATCCTAGCGGTGGCCGATTGTGTGGCATGGTGGCCGGTAACGCGGAGACCTGTACGGGTTCGATCCTCGTCCGAGGCGGTTACTGTGTAGGGACCGTGAGCAAGTCCTTCGCGCACCATAATTATTGCTCAGCAATATAATTGCACTGCGATAACGAGGCATGTGCACTTTTGAACTTTGGAAGAAGGGCAATATCAAGTGCAGTTGCATTTTATTGTATTGTACATTATTGTATCATACCTTATCATAGCTTCACTTGCCTTGCCATATCTTGCGAGTAAGATAAAAAAAGCGTTCTGTTAGCAATAAACGAAAAACCTTCTAGCGTTCTGGTCTCATTAGGCCATACTGTGCTGGAAGACATATAGGCCTAGTTTAATTGGCGATATCTGACTGTAGGTGTTTTCGCTCTTGCCTCATCTCTTTACTTTAGCCATTTGTTTTCTAACTGACCCCCTGAAGAAGGATAGAGCTGCATTCCGCATTCTTGCAATGACTTGGATTTCAGAGTCATTTGAAAGAATTCCCTGACTGTTGATCTCAACGCCATTAGTGACTCTTTTTTCTAGTTTACCGCGTATTGTGTTGCTACCTGATGCAATTAGTTGAAAATGATATTTAACATCATATACGATAAACTTACCCAAAATGCGCTATACTAAGTGTTCTGATGCATACAAAACAAACGACCTATTAGTTTCTCTGGTTGCTAAGCGTTACTTTAGTATTCGGACACTTCAAATTCTGATATCGTTATCACTCACTATTATCAATATAATATATTGATAATAGTGACTGATGTAAATATAATATTATTATATTTATATCATTTTATTTATATTATTTTATTTATATTATTTTATTTATATTATTGATGATTGATATTATTGGCATTCATTGTTGTCACTATGATATACTATCATGCATTCGGTGATTAGTGTGTCAAATTCAATGTCGTTGTACCGGAAGCTGAGAGATCCAATCCCTTCATTTCATTTTCGAATCCTTGGTGAACGCAATGATCAAAATCAATGCGGTGATTGTTGCTTAGGTTGAGTTACTCGAAGGTGAGCAGCTTAACGAAATTTCGAATTTGTAGGAAACTGATAGAGTGCAACAGGCTTCTGATAGCTGTAAGAGATACATGCAGTGAATGTCTATAGTATTATTTCTTTCATATGTGCATTATATTCACAAATCATTGACATGATATTTTCAAAATATAACTAAACGTTTGAGAAAGGTGCTCACGAAAGGGTACCCGAATTAAATGTGAGCATACCTTGGTTTCTAATGTGAGCACCAGTGCTCATTTTTGGACTAGCAGATTTTAACGTCAGCACCCGTAAACTCGAATGCAGAAATATACCTAGCCTAAGTACCCTATGCAGGATGGTCCTATATTGCAGACAGATTAAACATATATAGGGCCTAGTCCTACAATTTTGTAGTAGGTTTATTGCCTAATAAATTACAGCTGAAAAATCTGTATAGGGGCCTACTACAGATTTATAAGAGAGCAATCTGTCACTGCGACCATTAGATTTATAGCCTATTAAACTTTCTTATCATACTTAAAACTATTGAGTCCGTTAAGATACAAAGTAAGTACTGAACAAATTATCTCAATCAAGCAGTTAGGCTACATATTAAAACGAAGAAGTGTTTGAGATAGAAGAGTAGGAACATAAAAATCTGAAAGATCTTCTAAATAGAATAGCAGACGAATCTGACTAGAGCTCATTAATAAAGCATAAACCAACATTTGCATAATAGGCTAATAGGCCTAATAACCTACCGATCAGTTGAACAATTAGTAAATTAAACTGAATTTCCTGGAAAGTAACGCTGACTTGACTGAGTCATGGCCTATAGGTGCATGTACTAGCAGTCATTCATCACAAATTTCACATATCAAATGTTTGTCTCTCTTTGTAACTCCTGCACAGTCGGTATGAGTCCATTCATGGCGGTTACCTTCACGTTGAAGCAATTGCTTCTTAATTCGTGATTCTAAAAAAGGGCACTAACAGTAAAGGCATTGGGATCACTTGTATCCATTAGTGAAACATTTTCTGTTTTGCTTTCGCTTTTGGTTTCTCCTTTTTCTGTTTCTTTGCACATTTCTTTTCAACCACAGACTGGTTAATTTTTGTTTTTCCTCAAAGGCTTAATTTTCGTACGTTCTTCTTTTATCAGCTAATATTCGCTGCAAAAACTGCACGTTTCAGTGCAGAAACGTACCAGCTACCTTGAATGTGCTTTTTTAATAATAATAATATATAATCCTTTACTAATTGAAATCGACAAACGCAGTATGATTACAATTCAGTATGAACGGATGATCACAAGTTATTACAGGAGTCGAATTTAACTGTATACGGCAGCCATACGAGGCGCCCATCACGTCCTACATCTCATTTTAGCAGCGCGCCATCTGGCGAATGATAGGCTGCGTGGACCTTTGGGAGGGTAGCGGTAAGCGATCCTCCTCCCTACTGCTCTTCACGCCAGTGATGTTACCACTACACTATGGACCCCAGCTACCCTGACTCTGCCCGTTTTTGACCTTGGCATTACAGATAGGATATAGGCCCCAATCTAAAACAAAGGCATTTAATATTTAGCCAAGTTGAAAAAAAGGTTAGCAAAATAGAGTTTGCTTTTAAATGTAACATACTGTGTAATAGTGAGTCGTGTAGAAATTAAATATCTTTGGTAATGGGCTACTACATGTTCCATGTAAAGTAAAGTCTACTGTCACTTGTAATGTAGATGTTCACATTTGGGGGTGCTCAGTGCTCACCCTTGGATATTCTACCCTATGTATTTCACACAGTAGTTTTCTATTACTTCCTCAGAAGCTATAGCACTTTTAATTATTGCAGATAATTATTATATTTTATCATCTGTATAGTGCCAGTGTATGGAGCGTTTGTTTAATGTGTCAGGCTTATTCTCGACAGATGAAGAGATTAATCTTTCCTAATAATGTATAAAGAACTTGTTTTACATTCAGTAGATGGCGCCACATGTTAAGCAACGGCCAGACGCCCCCTAGCGACTGATATTTAACTGAAGCGCAGAGGTTCCGGTTTGAAATTTCTGAAACCCTGTTTTTTATGTGTGTCGAATTGAAGGGAGCTTAGATTGTGTACGGATAGAAAGACATTTAGGTAAAATCAGTTAAAGACCCTAAACTCAATACGATTGTAGATCGGCTAACACTGCAAATCTTCCCGTTTGAATCTGGATATTGGCCTAATTATTCCCAAACATAAGTATACCTAGAATCAGACAGGGCGCAGTGTTTAAGCTAGAGAGCAGAGGGTTATTCCATTATGCAAATCGTGATCGATTTCATTGGTAAGGTAAGGTAGACGTTAACGACCTTTCTTGCCGTAAGATATCGTTTAACACTGGAAGCTAATGCGGGAAAGAGTCATCCAGGTCTACATAGCATTGATATAATCAAATCTTGTGAATATTATTATTAATGCATGCTTGAAGGTCATGACGAGTATCGGAGTATGATCACAAAGAACTCGGCTGGAAATTGGGTGAGGGACGATCATTTCGTCATCATGCCATCAACTAAGTAGTCTATCGCATCACACTTACGCTGATAGTCATAGCACTAAATTGTAATTGTAATTACTAACTTATAATGTCTACGTTATGCACAAGGCATCAACAGATGGCACTCCAAAACCAAGCTGTAATCAGGTTTAGAATTTAGAAGATCAGTGCATAAGGCAGAGGGGCGGCCTATAGTGTATAGGCAAAAAAAGGAATGAATGAGCCAACGCATCAACCAATATTTTTCAAGCATTGGCCAGGCATCTTGGAAATACGAGGCTCAGACAGAGAGAGAGAGAGAGAGAGAGAGAGAGAGAGAGAGAGAGAGAGAGAGAGAGAGACAGAGAGACAGAGAGAGAGAGAGAGAGAGAGACAGAGAGAGACAGAGAGAGACAGAGAGAGACAACAGACAGAGACAGAGACACAGAGACAGAGAGACAGAGAGACAGAGAGAGACAGACAGGGAGAGAGAGAGAGAGAGAGAGAGAGAGAGACAGACAGACAGAGAGAGAGAGAGAGAGAGAGAGAGAGAGAGAGTCCCGTGCAGCGTCTGCCAGCTCAACTATTGAGTCAACCAGGTTCAATGACTTAAGGCGCTCAAACTTTTTAAGTTGCTGTGGAGGGCCTAGTACCAGAAATTCAGACTTTGATGCGTTAAGGAGGAGTTTATTGGCTGCCATGCAAGACTGCACTTCATCAAAAGCAGCGGACAACAGCCAGAGGCGAAAATCTATACAAAACTTTGGGGGGACAGAGTACCTACGAGGGCCGGATTTTGGGGGACAGCAGGGCTTAAGTCAAAACTTTGGGGGGGAACTGTCCCCCTCTGTCCCCCCCCATGATTTACGCCACTGACAACAGCTCAACAGTGGTTCTGTCACCTTACCTCTGTCCATTGAGCATATTATGATATCATAATGAACAGTAAGAAGTAGAGTAGAGTGCTCTTAGACATTTTTTAATTTGCAAGAAACTGAATTACATGAAATTTATGTTGAATATATCAACATAACTGGAAACCAATAGTGAATAGGCAATGACCAATAGACCAATGTACTACACGCTGACAAATTGAAATTTGCCAAACAGAGCAATATTAATAATATAAACGAAGAGAAATCTCTGCAACGAAGGCAACATTCCTGTGACGCTCTCCCCCGCGAAGCGGGGCGAGACCTGCCCCTATAGAGTGCGAGTTCTGTGTCAGCTTCTCTCACTCCCTCCTTGGCAGGCACCGGCTTCGGCTGACACTAATGGGCGAATTCTGTGTCTGCCTCCCTCACTCCCTCGCATGCACCGGTGAAGCCGGTTACTCACCCTGCCTCTTTCATTTCATTCCTGCCTGTCTGCCTACCTGCCTGGCAGACATAGTCCTCTTAACAGTCACTATAGGGTTTGACATCTGCCTGCCAGCTTGGGAGGCAGAGGTGATGGAGGCAGGGATGATTGGAGGGATGGACGGGAAAGATGGACAGACGGTTTGAGGTATGGAAGAAGGGAGGGGAGGGAGGGAGGAGATGGGCGAATAGTTGGAGGTAGGTAGAGACGGACGGACGGACCGACGGAGAGAGGAATGGAGGGTTGCAGGTAGAGTGGATGGATGGAGGGACGGACGGACGGACGGGCTAAGGGAGAGGGGAAGGAGAAGACTTATGTCAACGTATATCCCGTGACGACGCATCTCTTAACATTTTAAAATCGTTTAAAACTGTCCTAGGACGGGAAAACATCTAGTTTAAGATATTTGATTTCAAAACATTTTAATTCAAAGGACATCTTACCCAGCCCTAGGGGCAAGTTACCCCGAGGGCATCTTACTCGATGTTACTAAATACATTAGTTGATCCATGCAAACAAATCTCCTTGAAGGTCTGCAATTCGTTGTTATTAACAATTGTCTGGTATGTTTTGTCTGGTTAACAGTATTACTGTTTATGATGGAATAGTTCGACCATGTTTCAATGGGTCCTCGCCACCTACTGGCTACCATAGGGGTCCGTCTTGGGCCTCCTCGTCTACCTTATCAACACTTCAGGCCTTGCGTCGCCTCTTGCTAACTATGCTGCACTGGCCCTGCTATATGCACTTTTATGCAGACTATGTCAAGGCTTACTTGCGTTGCTGTACCTCTGATACTATTGCGACCAATTCAGTTATGAGCTCGATCATGGGAGCCCTTGAGGCCTGCAGGGATGTCGTCTAAGCGGCTGCGGTCTACCTCCACTAAAACTAAATTCATCTGGCTGGGCACCCGCCAGCAACTGGCTGGGCTAGACATGGCTCTGTTGCGCGTGACCTTGACGTGACCTTTGTTTGCTCCTCATATCAGCCTCCCTAGCCGTGACTGCTTCTACTAATTGCGCCACCTCCACACCCGCTCACTCACACTTACGCTGATAGTCATAGCCCGCTCACTCACTCCTGCTACCTCCACTCTTATCCATGCCTTCGTCACAGCAAGACTTGACTACTGTTGCTCGCTCTACGCTGGTGTCACGGCTGTTCGACTGGGGTGCTTTGATCGGACCACCTTGCGTTCTACTGACCGCCTTATCGGCCATATGCCAAAATTTGGCCATGTCTTTAGTTACATGCGCGACGTTCTCCACTGGCTCCCCTCTGAGCAGCGGATTGCGTATAGGATAGAGCTCTAACCTTGTCTTGCGCTATTTCCTCGGCCTATCTTCCTGCCTTTCTTCGCGAGCTCTGTTGCCCAGTCCTTAGCGCTATAGGGCATTTTCAGTTAGTGTACACGACGGTGTTCTTCACTCGGACATCCGCTCATCCTAACAGGGTCTCCTCCTTGTCCCCATTTGCCCGTACCTCCACTAGGTAGAACCACGCTTTCTAGGTGGTTGGCCCCTCGACCTGGAATGGCCTCCCTCTGCAGCCTCGTCTCTTTTCAAGGACCTTCTCTCCATGTTCTATTCTCCTCTTAATACTATTCTTTTTAGCCGTGCTGGAGTTGGAAGTAGTTTTCTTGAAGGAGCGCTGTATAAATGTTCGCTGTGAATGAATGAATGAATTCGATCAGTTTCAGTACTTCTGCGACTGTTGTAGGTTTTTTTCTTCGTACTGGCTACAATCACTCGAATGCTTGTGCTTGAGCACGCATTGAATCAACGTTTTTGGCATAGTTTTTAGCCATTTGCTGCAAGAGGTCCAAGTTCATGAAAATTTCCTTGCATGAGTCGCACATTTCAATACTGAGCATGATGCTGGATGTCGAGCCAGAGAAACGCCAGCACATTTCCTGCATTGCATAGATCACTTCTTAGTGTACACGACGGTGTTCTTGCTCTTCACTCGGACAATCAACAGGAACGACAGGCCGAGTAAGGCTTATTTTGACTCGATTCAGATGAGAGATTCAGATGGAATTCGTTCAGCCACAATAAAATCACTGAGCGCGAACGGTAGTCTGGACGTAGCCTACGCTATGACTTGCATTTCAGTTAGCGGTATTGTCAACCTGAATTTATATTAAACGAATATTTGATGATGGTGCATGATATGATTTGCTTGCAGGCAAATTAGTTTTTGTCACCTGTTCGGTTGATCATTGATGTGAATATAGAACCATTAAGTTGTTTTGCAGTCAGTGATTGCGATATCGGTTTTGGCAGCTGATCGCCGTCGTCATGTTCGCCAACTGGCTGCATTGGCATACCGTTTAGAGGTCTGCGGGTAGAGCATTTTTGCTACCCGACCCGTACCCGTAGCACAGGACCGCTACCCGTACCCGTACCCGACCCGTACTCAAAATTACTACCCGACCCGACCCGTACCCGCGGGTATACCCGTATACCCGTATACCCGCCACGTCATTAGCACGCCTTCCCAGGTTAATAGGTTTACAACTCAGCATGTACTATTAAATATAATAAATACGATGATGGTAATAGTAGTAGAAGTAGTAGTAGTTGTAGTAGTAGTAGTAGTAGTAGTAGTAGTAGTAGTAGTAGTAGTAGTAGTAGTAGTAGTAGTAGTAGTAGTAGTAGTAGTAGTAGTAGTAGTAGTAGTAGTAGTAGTAGTTGTAGTGGTGGTGGTGGTGGTGGTGGTACTATTAGTGGTAGTGGTAGTAGTGGTAGTAGTGGTAGTAGTGGTGTTGGTATTAGTAGTGTTGGTAGTAGTAGTAGTAGTAGTAGTAGTAATAATAATAATAATAATAATAATAATAATAATAATAATAATAATAATAATAATAATAATAATAATAATAATAATAATAATAATAATAGTAGTAGTAGTAGCAGTAGCAGTAGCAGCAGCAGCAGCAGCAGCAGCAACAGCAGCAGCAGCAGCAGTAGTAGTAGTAGTAGTAATAGTAGTAGTAGTAGTAGTAGTAGTAGTAGTAGTAGTAGTAGTAGTAGTAGTAGTAGCAGCAGTAGTAGTAGTAGTAGTAGTAGTAGTAGTAGTAGTAGTAGTAGTAGTAGTAGTAGTAGTAGTAGCAGTAGCAGTAGCAGTAGCAGTTGTAGTAGTAGCAGCAGTAGTAGCAGGACAAGCTAGAACATTGATTCGTACCCATCGCCACCAAATTGTAGGCGTCAGGAACTCATGGTCTTGACGACTTTTGATGACGATGCGGAAGATAATGATGAATATGATATACTTCTGCTGCTATATATGTACTAAAAAGGAGGAGGAGGAGGAGAACAGGAGCCGGAGTATGAAAACTTGAAAAGGAAGAAGACGAGCAGTCTGTTAAGCTAGCCTTGAGGCAGCCATGTGAATGAGGTGTTAGCGACTTAATTTTCTTAGCCTCGGCATATGAAAGTGGGTGGCTAGGTCTCTCGCCCTAGCCGTATCACCTATACTAAATAACTACGATTAAGCAGCTACAGTATGGATTCGATTCATTTCAGATATTTATATAGCGCCCCTTCAAGATTTCTACTCAGAGGCGCTCCCGACTACAGCGCGGACCAATTGCGAGTGAAGGACTTGCCCAGGGTCCCTACGCGGCGGCTTGAGGTGGATTCGAACCCGCAACCCCCGGCTGCAAGGTACCAAATATACCCCTAGAGGTGGATTCGAACCCGCAACCCTCCGGCTGCAAGGTACCAAATATACCCCTTGAGGTGGATTCGAACCCGCAACCCTCCGGCTGCAAGGCACCGAACATACCCCTACACCACCGCGCCCCACATGACAGTGAACCTGTCTCATATGGATCATCGTGCTACCCAACTCAATTCGATGCTGTAAGTCAGACGTGTCTCTTTTCGAGATGCAGGGCTCACGATGAACTGATTAACCAATTTAATGTAATGTAACAAGACTCTCAGAGGCGCTCAACACGTGGCCATAAAACAGCTGAAAAACTGCGTCTGTAAGAGTCTTAAGAAATCCATTTATATACATGTAGTTACATGTAGCATGTATGTATGCATGTATCATGCATGTATGCATGTATCATGCATGTATGTATTGTATTGTATTGTATTGTATTTGAACACTTGTTATAGCGCCCCTACCAGATTTCCCATTCAGAGGCGCTCCCGACTACTGCGCGAACGCTGAATCGGAGTTTCACGCCGAAGCGCATGAGCAATAATATTGCGAGTGAAGGACTTGCCCAGGGTCCCTACGCGGCGGCTTTGAGGTGGATTCGAACCCGCAACCCTACGGCTGCAAGGCACCGAACATACCTTTATACCACCGCGCCCCAGTATATTGTGTTGTGTTGTGTGTTGTATTGTACTCCACGTTTATAATGCGACCGAGCCAACCCGCAGTAAAGATCCGAGAAATAATCTCTGATAAACCGACCCGACCGGGAAGCTAACCAGGGCGCCGACGTGACGAGCGTGTATCATGCATGTATGCATGTATCATGCATGTATGTATGTATGTATGCATGCATACATACATGCATGGTTGTATGCATGGATGTATGCGTGTATGTGTGTAATCATAATGCATGCATTAGGACGCTTAATATAGCGCATTTTAGTATCTCGGAAAAGCGCTTTCTCTGAGATAGCGTTTATGATGCATGTTAAATGTCATTTACATCTAGACAAGTACATCAGGTAGCAAAACAATGCTCAGTAAATAAGAAATCGAGTCACCAATGGCGGGTTGATGCACACACTTAATTAGTACTGGTAATTATTAATGTAATGTATACAAGTATACTTTGTTACTTACATCTGTCGTAGTTTGTCATCCGCTGTCATTTGATGTGAGAATACTCTGAACTAATAGGAGCTTTACGTGCGAGAGCAAAGTTTTGACGTGTAGGCCTATATAATATCAGTAAAACCTTTAGTAAACAACCTTATCGTTCCGTCGGCAATGGTATGAATTCCTCTATGTAGTCCTGCAATTATTCATTTTGTCTCTCCAGCCTGTAGGCCTATGCCATGCTTGTCCCAATGCCACCCAACTACAGAAATTGATATTAATTTCCCTCTGGCAGATGTGATTTTATACAGTCATGCGTAACACGTCTATAATGCCGTTTAATTGAATAGGAGATAACAGACTTTGAAATGTATCTAGCTTGGACTGCATCAACCTGTTCTAAGGAAACAAAACTGTTCATCAACGTCAGCGACCTCTGATCCTCTTCTTCCCGACTAGAAACCAGAGAGCACATAATGTGGGAAAGCTTTTCGGCTGAATACATGTAACTGTTATTTGACATCTATTAATAAAAGCTAAGATCACGAAGGGTGCAGTCAGACAGTATATATGCATGTGTATATATGTTCTTATGTAGGCCCTATATATTAATATAAGTATTAAGTGTATATGTATTAGGGTGTTCCTAAAAAATGAAAGTGTCCAAAAGTTATTCTCCAACCGATTATTCCGTTCTACATGCTCCTGCAAAACTCCAGTAAAAATATGAAGAGATTATTTTAATATTTAGAACTTGCTCAAACCAATCAAAGTTTTTGTAAATATCGCTTTATTATGAAAATCTATACCGGAAAACTTTTTATCAATAAATATACCAGGTACTATTGAATAGTATAGTGTATAATATATAACTATTCAGTTCTGTTAGCATTACACTAGTGAGTCTAGTGTATACTGTATATTAATACTGTATAATGTATTGTATGTCTAGTTGTCTACAGTACTAGTATAAGTAAGTATATACTAATAGTCTATTACTAATAGTTACTAGTTCAGTCAAACAACATTAACTGGCCTGATTCGTTCTAAAACACTAGTCTTCGTTGGTTCTGAAAACTTATTTCTGTGGTCTTCTACCACTTGCAGCAAGAATTGCTTTTGTTCTTCATTACGTGTTAGTGAAGAGTTAAATTCTTGAATAAGAGCAACTCCTCGTTCTGCCAGGACATTAACTACTTTGATCGATTGAACAATATCCTGGTCTCTTCTGTATGTTTCATTGAGTTCCCATTGGCTTGGATCACACTGCATGAAATCTTCAGACAAGCCAAGGATCTTAAAAATCTCACAGTAGATTTTGTGACCAAATCATGTAATCCTGTAAGTGCTGGTTCAGGCAAGGGTATAATGCGATTGGGTGGTACCTCAGATCCTTCACTTTCATTGAGGGCCTTGACCATTAATCTCTTTTCTTCAACTGTAACTTCGTTGTCAAAAAAACTAAATCCAACCAAGACTTCAGAGATACCACAAATGGCGATTGAATGCTGTTATAGCAGCCATTGCCACTTTCTTGTTATGATATGACGACCGTGCGCAGAGCAAGGCAAGGTCGTTTCTTGGAGCTGCAGTTGATAGGGGACTTTGGAACCAGTATTTTATATAAATCGCAGTAACAAAAAGGCATACATCTTTCAGATGTTTCCATAGTTTGTCACTGTAAGAGATTCCACGAGTTTTTCTTGATCCAGTTGACTCTGCTTGCAAAGATTCATATTGATTACGGAAAGCCACATTTTCAAAGAATGAATGGCCCTAGCCATCCAGCGAGCACGATGCATAGCTCCGGGATATCTAAAATGTACTCCACGCGGAGGAAGACCACCTAAGAAAATAATCGACAGTTCCAGCAATTCACCATAATCGTCTCTTGGCTGGTATTTCTGAAGTTGGTTTACAGCAAACTCAATAACACCGTCTTTCCATGGGGCAATTATACTCGACATACTCTCGTCTTTCATTGCTGTTGAGAATGAAGTTTTGTCTATCCTTGGCCAGATGTCTTTAAAATGAATAAACAGCTCTAGTTTGGGAGATTGCGAAACATCATGGAGGCTAAAAACTTTTTCTAGCATAATCTCTGACACATGATGACGACAAGCTAAGTTCAGAAGTTCTTGGCCAAGCTCAGTCTCTAAACGAACACAAACTCCACCCTTAAGTCCAGTATTCGAAGCAGTGGTATCGAAACAGAGTCCTTTAATGCGATTCCGCAATCCCCACTCATCCATGATTTCCACAACTGCTCTTGACATGGTAACCGCCGTTCCATCGTGAAGTTTAGAGACAGCAAGTAACTTTACCACATTCTTTCCTGATACCAAAACTGGAAGTCAATCAATCCGTTCTCGTCCAGGACCAGTGAAATCATCCATTATTTTTCCATCCCAATGCAAGACAAGTGGCACAACTGGATCAAAGGAAGCCTTGATTTCTGAAGTGAACCGTTCACGATGTTTTATTCGTGCTCTGCGGATAGCACTTGGACTTATGATGAGCTCCTCAACATCTTGATGGAGTTGCCCTGTTGAAGCTATTGCTGAAATTATGTAAGCAGCTTTTCTATGGCTAGTATTTGTCCGATCAAGTGTTACCTTGCAAGCCATTTCTGATAATTTAATCTGAACAAAGTGAACATTAACGCAAATGTTATAGATAATAATATATCTGTCTTCCGAAATTGCGAAATGTCCAAATTATAGTTATTTAAGAAATTATCTACTTTTTACACCTGTCAATAACTTATTTATGATAACAAAATGGCTGCTAGATTGCGCGGGAACCAAAGAACACGAATATACTTGTGATGAATTATAAATTAAATAAGTATCATATCATTGATGCACCACAAATTCCAGAAGTCAAAATTTACAAGTGTTTCGTGAAAATTTTTGAAAAACCCACTTTTGACAGAACTTCAGCTGGCTTGAGCAAGTTCTAAATATTGATGTATCTAAAAGAAAATTTGTCAGTAGATTGTCTATACCATGGATCACCAAATGGCGGGTTGGAGAAAGATAAATAAATGAGATGAAAGTTTTTCATAGTGGATGGGAACACCCTAATATGTATATATGCGGTACGTGACTTTTGGGCGCGGCCGTTTTGGCGCGGCCGTTTTGGCGCCGGCCGTTTTGGCGCCGGCTGTTTAGGCGCCGGCCGTTTTGGCGCCGGATGCTTAGGCGTCACTGTTTGGACCGACTATATGGCTTGATTACGAGTGACACTAATCCTTCCGTAATGGAATGGGAGCTGGATTGATAAAAATAATTGTTTCAATGGGAGCTGGATTGCTGAAAATAATTGTTTCAATGGGAGCTGGATTGATGAAAATAATTGTTTCAATGGGAGCTGGATTGATGAAAATAATCGTTTCAATGGGAGCTGGATTGATGAAAATTATTGTTTCAATGGGAGCTGGATTGATGAAAATAATCGTTTCAATGGGAGCTGTATTGATGAAAATAATTGTTTCAATGGGAGCTGGATTGATGAAAATAATCGTTTCAATGGGAGCTGGATTGATGAAAATTATTGTTTCAATGTGAGCTGGATTGATGAAAATAATTTCTTTTTACATCACTGGAAGCTGGATTGTTGACAGTAATCATGGACATTGGTAGACTGCCTTCTAAAGAAAAAATAATACAGCATTAAAAAGATGGTATTACTTTACCAAATTCTATATTCATCAATCCAACTCACCACAAAAAATTGGCTATGCTACTGATATTTCTTTGCATTAAAAATAACATTATTTACTACGTTTATTAGCGCCAAAACGTCCGGCGATCAAACGAAGGGCGCCTAAACAGCCGGCGCCCAAATGCATGTGTATAAACGTTCCGGCGCCCAAACGGCCGCGCCAAAACGTCCTGCTTATAATGTATATATGTGTATATGCATTATGAGTATAATATAATTATTTGTGTATTTATATATGTGCATAATATATGTATATATGCTTATGTATAAGCCTATATAATGTATATGAAGCCTATATAATATTATGTGTGCATGTATATATGTGTATATGTATATAATTATATGTATAAGTATATTCTTGTAGGCGTATGGTACTTAGATTTAGGACGTGTCAGTTAGTATATAGTAAGTCTTTGACGGTGCAAGATTCACTAGTGTATATTACGATGACATAGTATCCCCAAAACTTCACGCTGGTACGGGTAAAACCGGGTATACCCGTACCCGTGATGACCCTACCCGTACCCGACCCGACCCGTGAAATGCGTACCCGACCCGTACCCGATCCGTACCCGCGGGTACGGGTACGGGTAACCCGCGGGTACGGGTATACCCGCAGACCCCTAATACCGTTCCACGACAACTCGTCTACTGACATTTCGCCGACAGACATTTCGTCTACGAAATGATTTGATATTGAAGCTTTAAAATGGAAGTTGGCTTGATGAAAAAAATGTTTCCCTAAATGGAAGTGGGATTGATGAAAACATTCCTGTATTGAAATAGAGGCAAGGTCAAAAGTGTGTACAAGGTTTTAACACAGACTAAACGTTTCTTGAACCACCTAAAACCCTTGCTGTGTTATGTCATGTTATTATTATTATAGTGATATTATATTTTTGATATTATTGATGATAATGATATTATAACTCTGATATTATTCATTATCATCAATATTATTATCATGCATTCTGAGCATCTCATCGGCCATGTCGGTCGCTGATCGACTTCTCCATCATATGGACGGGTTATTTCGTTCAAATGCAGAATTTGCTCAGCAATTTTGAACCTGTTGGGGTTTTTTGGTGATAGGCTTGCGTACCGGACGTAGTCGCCAGTTTGCCAAGGATTTTGTGTGTTTAAGGGTATTTTGTTCGCAAGTCCATGTGACTGCGTCCTTTTGATAATTATACGGTCGAGCAGGGCCGCATTAAGGCTAGTGCGGGCCCGGGTGCTGTGATTACCTTCCAAAGGCCCCAATATGACAACCCCGGTCCAACACGCACATATTTATAAATGCGGGTCCCTCAAAACTGCGGGCCCGGGGTGCTGCAGCACCCTTTATTGCGAGCCTGCGGTCGAGCCTGAGCAATACGGACCGAGTACACCGCCTGTAGCTGAGTGTTTTCGTCTCGGTGGAGGACGATCGACGCGGGCCATTGGAGTGACCTCGACCTTCCGTCAATGGAGGTGCTTCAATCTACCGATCGACACACGACGAATTCCTTTCTCTGTACTCCTTGTGCCTCGGCGAATAGCCGGACGTGCTTCATCTTCTACCAGCGAGGGACTATAATAGTCAGCATCGTCACCGTGTTTGAGAACGCTTTCACTTGTGACCGCTCTACTCTATCGACGCAACTTGGCTCAGGGACTCTGACCATTCATGCCATCTGTTAGCTTTCGACGCGAATCTGTTGGTTGGTTCCACAAGCCTCTAAGTAGGTCTCTTGAAGAGGTGCTATATAAATTCTCAACCTTATTGAATGAATTAGTGTCTCCAGTTCGATGTCGTTGTAAGTTAAGGTGCTTAGATGTGCATGTCGTTGTCAACAAAATGATTAGCATTAATATGCTGATTCTTGCTTATATATTTCACGCAGTAGTTTGTTCATTTTTTCCTCTGAGGCTGTCAAACTTTAAGATGTTGCATATGATTATTATATTTCGTATAAGGTTCAACTGGAGTTTAGGTTGGTAAAATAATACCATCTTCTCAAATGTCGTACTTTACGTTGGTAAGTATAGGCAGTCTACCAATGTCCACGATAACTGTCATCAATCAAACTTCCATTTTACGCAAAGAATAATTTTCATCAATCCAACTTCCATTTTAAATTGACCATGTAAATAATTATTTACCAACCTAAACTACAGTTTAACTTATAATATTGTACAGTGCAAGTGTATAGTGGATCGGTTTAGCATATTGTCAATCTTATTCTCGAGAGATGAGACACTAATGATTCTTAATGATTTAGCAGAGAACTCGCGTTACATTCACTAAAGGGCGCCATATGTAAAGCAACGGTCAGACGCCGTCTAGCGACTGAGATTAAACTGAATCGTTGTGGTTTCTAAAATTATGTTCCGTTTTAAACAGGCTGAAACTCTGCTTTGAGTGTCGAATGGAACACACTTCCATTCAGATCCTGCGCAGATTGGAAGGCAATTACGTACAATCATTAAAAGATCCTAAAGTGAATACGCTCATGCATCGGCAAACACTGCAAATTTTCCCGTTTGTTTCCAGATATTATTATATGCCCAAACTTAGGTAGGCCTATCTGCAATCAGGCAGGACGCATTGTTTAAGACGAACTGCAGTGGGCTAATGTGTGATGATGAATTCCGCCACTGATTGCACTATGTCAGTGCCAGTCCAAAGCCTACATGAAGGAGGAGGTCGACACTAATGATCTTTGTTATCACACAGTGTCGTTTTAACTGAAACTACTAACGTGTGATGGAAATCGTGATAATTTTCAATGGTAAGGTAAGTCGACGTCGGCGGTTTTTCTGGTCGTAGCATCACAGTATAAATAATTATATAATTATTTATAATTATATAATTATTTATACTGTGGTAGCATGTCGTTAAAAACTGGAAAATAATGCGGGAAAGACTCATCCGTGTGTAAATAGCGTTGCTATAAACAAATCTGGTGAATGTGAGTGATGGCAACTATGATCATCACGAGCTCGCTTGGAAATTGACTTTTGGGCGATCATTTAGTCATCAAGCCATCAATTAACTCTTATAGTGTCTGGCGGACCTTGCTGATGCTTATGTTCATAGCACCAAACTGTAACTCTAATAATGTAATTAGTAACTTCAATTGCGCCAGTGTGTAAAGCACAAGGCGTCAACCGATAGCCCGTCAAAATCAAGCCGTAATCAGGTCAATATCCAGACGATCAGTCCGTTAGACAAAGACGCAGCCTGTGGTATATAGACAATACGACAGAGGTAAGTTTGAGAATGAAAGGACTGAGCAGACAGGACATAAACAGGGAGAGAGTTCCGAAACGGAGGTCCAGCAACCGAAGCATCTCGCTCACAGTGTTGGGTAAACTTACACAAGAAATGAGTTAAATCAAAACTCAACTCATGCACCTCAAAATGAGTTGAAACTCAAACTCAACTCATCCGAAGTGAAATGAGTCAACTCAAACTCAGTTGTTAAATGAGTTAACACATCAACTCACACGCCTCATACCAGCACGTTCTAATCGAATGTTGTACAAATACACAGTTACCAGGAAATGGTATCATCAGCTTATTATTACTAGTATAACTGCTATTATTATTAATGGGATAATGGATAAATCAGGTTATTATTACTGAGTCAAAGTAAACACCACAGTCCACATGTCTCACATCTCAAACATGACTGGTATTAACTTTAACCAGAAGTTTTTCAAAGTTGGTGTGTGACAGCCTGTTCCGATATAAAAAAAACGGCTTGTTTCAACATCCAATATGTGCCGAGTGATTTGAGTTTAAAATAATTGAGTTATAACTCAAACTCACAGAAAATATGAGTTAAATCAAACTCGTAACTCACACTCTTTAAGGTGAGTTAACTCAAACTCATAAATCACAGCAAGTGAGTTAACTCATGAGTTTAAACTCATCTGAGTTAGCTCATACCCAACACTGCTCGCTCACCATCAACAGTTCTTGATTGAGGTATGACCACAGAGAGATAATCTGACGACCTCGTTGAATGATAAGTCTTTGGAACAAGAACTAATTTTGAGCAAGAGTTCAAGGTTTTAGAAACCATTAGCTCTATTGAAACTAAATCTTTACTATACAGTCACGCGGACAATGTGAAAAGATACTGAAAATGCCTTCAATAGGATGGTTTCGATGGTTTCATGCGCTTGGTTTCATTCGATGGGCGTCTATCGACTTCTTAAAGCGTCAGATCCATCTTAAACGGATGGAGAAGGGATTGACGAATTTCATTGCGTCTCTACTCCTAAGACGCGTTCCTAACCTCTAACTTTCGTTATAATTTTCCACTTCCAATTGTTTATAAATATTTCATAGCTATAACAACTTGTAAGATAGATAGCCTACTGAAGACATTTTAATTAAAACATTAGACAGTTATCTAGGTAAGAAAAAACCGAAAGAAATTCGTTATTGAAATAATAATATGAAACTTAAAATTGAATTTAAAATGCAGATAAAGTAACTTTAACAAAATCAATTTCTTTGCTCTTTTTAAATATAAACCTCAATGCAATCCAGCATTAGGTCATTTACAGTCCTGTCTGATTAAGGTACTTGTCTCTTGATAGAGCTGATGCAAAACGAAAAGTGCATGGTATCGTATTGGCGATGGCGCGCAGTAGACGATTCACACGATGCTAGAAGGTGCAACGAAATCCGCATTGCGTCTTACAGGATCGCGCTCGCTTTCCAATGACAACATCCTCAGCTAAAAACGGAACAAGCGGAATCGAACTTACTATGATAACTGTAGCCTTTTAGACTAGTGAATGAATGTACTAGAACATACAGAGCTTTTAAGACACGTCTGAATGGAGTTAAAGTTAGATTTTTGAAATAAGCCAATAGAATATTGTTGGCAGTAATGTATGCAAATGAATGTCCATTTTCATTACCTTAAGCTTAAAACGAAATCCCACACCTAAAATAATAGCTCCCTACGCTTGGCGACATCAAAGTAACCATTTTTTCCGTCAAAGAGTTGGAGCTGAATGCGAACCAGAGAGTTGCTTAAATAACTCAAGCGCGAACACAGTGTAGATATTTCAACGTTTTTCAGCGTCACATCAACCCATCAACTTGCCACCCGCTTGATGTGTTAAAACGTGAATCCACTGATAAATCACAGTTAGTTTGCATACGTATATAGCCTATGCACTAATATACTATATAATTATAATATATGTATTTCCAAACCTTAGGGTGCTACCTACTTGGTTTTATCAATACTGGATTCAATTACCAGTTGCATTTTAAAGTCTTTGCATATTCCAACAAAAACCGCTTTCATAATGCGCACAAAGAAAAACGGACAAATAGGTTCGACATTTAAGAGCCAATAGCTTTTCATATAATCAAATATTTACCTGCGTCACTGTCGTTTGCGTCAAGCTCTCTCAAAGTCCTTTGTTCTTTCAGCCATCCGAGATAATCCTCGAATGCTAGAGAACTGCCTTCCGGTTGAATATTCTTCCACTCTCTATACAGACTTTGTAGTTCTCCATTGTCTCGTCCTTTCAAACATAACAAAAACAACCATTCTTAATAATTTGTTGGCTTTCTTTTAAACGTAACAGCAACAACGTTTAATGTCAAGGTTAATCAGACCTTTCTAGCATCAATCTTTAATCACTCCATGGCTTGTAATCACACAAAAGTCATATTTTTTGTCGGTGCAAGGAGCTTCACAACAAGTCCTATGTAAGTTTGGTACCTGAAACTTCAGCGTACAATATCAATTTTCATGTGATCCAGTTATTGTCAAGAATTAAGGTATAAGCGAAGCATCTTTCAAATATTCTATGAGGTATGTAGGCCTACGACATTGTACTCATGCAATAATATTGGTTATTTGTAATGATAAGTCATTATTTATATTAGGCCTCTTCAAGAAGCGTCAACAAAATTGCTCCCCAGTAGTAGTTAAATTATACAATAAACGCAAATCAGCTAATCTCTTCGGCCTTAATAAAATCAATGGGTAAGAACAATCGGCAGTATAAAAAGTACTTAAAAACTCGAGGATTAAACAATGAAAATTTCGTTAAATACAACACATAATTATAGGAAAAAGCTGACAGGACTATTAAGAGCTGCTGAAAAGAATTATCATGCTGAAAAGTTGGAATACCATAAATCCAAGATATACATATTACATAAGACATGGCAAACTATCAACACAGTAGTCCTACTTGGAAGGAAGTCTAAAAGAAGTATCATTGTTGAAATTCTCCACAATAATACTTGTATCAATGATTCAAAATCAATTGCAGATGTTTTCAACAACTACTTCAATAAAATTGACCCTCAATTGGCCTCTAATATTCCCCCTAATACTACGACTCATGCAAAATATCTAGCGTTAAAATCTAGTAAGTCTTTTTTCTTTAATCCAGTAACACTTCATGAGGTCACGGACATAATTGCATTACTGAAAAACTCCCGATGAAATATCTACTGATATTCTGAAGCTATGCCCCAATGAAGTCCACATTATATTGGCAGAAATCTTCAATCATTCCCTGGAGCAAGGAATATTTTCTCAACACCTGAAAATAGGAAAAATAACTCCAAGTTTTAAGACTGGGGATAAACAAAAAGTATCCAATTATAGACCAATATTTGTTTTATCACGATTTGCAAAATATTGGAAAAAATTGTTCAAAACAGACTGACTCATTTTATTGATGAAGAAAAAAATAATCAATGATAATCAATTTAGCTTTAGAAAGAATTTATCAGCTGAACTGGTTATTCATGAATTGACAGATAAGATTAGTAGAGCCATAGACGATCATAAAATTACAAAGGTAATTTTCTTAGACCTATCAAAGGCCTTTGTTACGGTCGACCCCTACATCCTTCTGGATTAGTTAAAATGTTGTGTTATAAGAAGTAGGCCTACTCCTCTAACATGGTTTAAAAGCTAGTTAACAAATAGAGTTCAGTATGTTTCACTAGACAATGAATCTCTTGGTTAGATGTGGTGTTCCCCAAGGTTCTCTACTGGGGCCATTACTTTTTATGCTATATATAAATTACCTCCGAGCAGTAGCTGATATAGACTTAATAATGTTTGCAGATGATACAAAAAGTTTTGCAACTGGCTTATGTAAAACTGTTAAACTGAACCGGGTTCTTATACTTTAAAAAACTGCATTACATGCCATCCACACTATATTGCCCATGATAGTAATCCGATTTTTTGTTCATTGAAAATTCTTAAAGTATAGGCGAAGAGAATCCACGTACGAATTTCCGGTAGTAAGAGCAGAGACCAAGGAATACTTGCACCTCTCTCAATCTCTCCGGAATGGGCCAGGTTGACACTTCGGATATCTTCGGCGTATCCACCGCTACCCCCATCGGACGAAATAATGTGTCCCATAAATTGTACCCTCCGACGCTATGATTTAGCAAAAACTGCAATACTTGTCTTAATGCACAAATCTAGAAATAATACCCTCCCCATAAGTTTCAAACCAACTTCCAATATACGTCCTAAATTCATTCCTTTTGTACCAGAGGGGCAGAGAAATATGCAATCCCTTATTCCAGAACAATATGTAGATCAAATAGTCTTCAAGTAATCGACCCTCGTTTGTGGAATTCACTACCACACACACTACACGCAATTATAACACCGCAACTCTTTAAATCTAAGTTGAAAGACTTCCTCATAATGGATTATGGAAAAGATTCAAGCAAACTGGCTTTCTGTTCATCTTCTCTCCATTCCTACCACTAGCTTGTCTCTCGTTCTTTCCTCCATTCCATTACCCTGGTCTTCCGTTCTTTCTTCCCTTCCACTCTTCTGACTTTCTTATACATAACGTATGCGGTGTTTAAACACCTTTTGGTAATGTTGATAGAGTAGCACATGCAAAGTAATTTTACTGTTAAGTGATAGTACTTTGAAATTGTGTTACTGACTTATGAAAGATGGGGTCATTGTCTTTAAGCACTAGCTTTTTGACTCCAGTCACTAAAACTCCCAAACATCTCCACATAACCTCTCTTCTCAAATCACTTCATTGGCTAAAAGTCCCTCAGCGCATCGATTACAAAAATGTATCTATTTCCAACAACGCCATTTAAACCACTCAACAGTCTTACATTCACCAGCTATTCACCATCCGACCGTCCAGATCTACTCGCTCATCATCATAATTAGCCATACTGGCAACTGTTATTGTTCACCTACAGCATTTTGCCTATTGTATTAAAGAAATAAACGAAAATACATACATACATATCTTTCTCTATCTCGGCCTCCTCTCTGAAATTTTGCAACCGCTTATTAGTCTAGGCTGAACCGGCTGTTTGGAATGAACTCTTAAAAGACCTCCATCAGTTGGCTCATCCTTATAACTCACCTGTTATGCAATTGATTTGTCACTGTCTGCTATCTGATCAGTTCTCCACAGAAGATATCTTCTATCATATAGCACTAGACCACGGAACGTTAAAGAAACCGTAGCTTAACCGATTGCGGTATGACCCTGAGATCTACTAAACGAATACGAATATATATATATATATATATATATATATATATATATATACTGTGCAAGTACCTGTCTTTGCTGATTTAGTATATCAAACGAAACAACACAGTAGTATAGGAATCATGAGCAACTATTTATGATTGATTTTATTCTGAATTACTATAAACTGAACGTACAATACGGACATAAATAAAAATTAATGCATGAGAATAGATAGATGGAAATGACAAAGATATTTCTTATACCTTGATTTGTAAGAATATAATATCCTCTTACCGAGCTCGGTAAATTCTGCGTCAGGTTCGATTGGACTCGCGAGAGAGCAGCTCATCAACACCAGACCAAACACCAACACCAATGACAGACGAACCATCTTTCTGCTGTCTGTGATAAAGATAGAGAAATGCGTCAGGTCAGAGTAGTTGAAAACTATATAGACCTACGACTGCGTCCTTTCATTTATAGAAAAGCAAGTGCGGTCGCCCAACTTCTGATTTACTGCTCATGTCTGGCATGAAGTGTCTGGTGGATCGGAGATTGTCATTTTTCATTTGTTTGGTGATAGATATATGCTTGACATTTTATGACTTTGAAAGTAACTCAACCACGGTGGTCCCAGTAACGATAAGATAATTTATTGCCGAAATTAATATCAAACATGACTACTCCCGAACGACTATAAACTGATTTATACTATAATCTATAAATTATAAACGCATGACATAGAAGTGGCTTTGATGGCGTTCTATTGAAGTACTAATATTTCAAAATGGCTTTGATTGGTTTTTTAACCACTATCGGTTGTTTCAATTGCTAGAGAAAACCAAAATATATTGGTCAAATTAAAACGCCTTTGCAATGACATTGTGCAGATAACGAATTTACAATGACTCACGCACATCAAACGACAGGACAGATTTATAGTCGATGTCGAAGACTAACTGACAAGATAGGTTCTATAGTGATTCATTACACCATAAACAATTAAACATGCATTATGTACAAGCAGTGGGAGGAACCCCAAAAGCAAGTTCACGTGTAGGATGTAGGAAGCCTCTATTACACAATCTTTATTGGGATTCATAGGTCCTGTTATGTGGAATCTCAAGCAGATATACAGAGCCTGTTGGAATAGTTTTCATATTTTTTATATTTTTCATTTAGTCATTTAAAGCTCTGAACGCTGTACACCCATCTTGCTTTTACTTTCAACTACCCATCTAATGCGTGTGTCTTGATAGGTTTCCTCTCTCGTGTGTCTCACTTATTTTCATATAGTTTCTGGCTTTCACTCATTTATTCTCCTGATTTCACGCATTTGGTGCCTTGAGCTCACTATTATACAAATCTATTTATGACCCTTTAATACCAAAACCACACTCAACAGAGTCTTTTCTTCTGGCCATGTTCCACTGTTCACATGACATTGTGTACGGGACTTGTTTGTAACTATGTTCCATTTTCAATCCAAAGCAAACTTGAAAATTAAATTAGCGCCCTAACGTTGCCCACACTGTCGGTGGGAAAATCGGACAGCGAGGGAGAATATGTGCAACCCGCAGTGTTGGATACTTACTTTTTAAAAGCAATCAGTTTCGGTACATGCAGCTAGTTACTGAACTGCAGAAAGTAGCTAGTTACTGATTACTTTTTAAAGTAACTAGTTACTGATTATAGTTACTTGTTCACAGCAATTGAAGCTACTTTTAGTTACAACACACAAATGTTAAAGTCCAATTTCGTTGCATCAGTCTTTTGGCGTGTAATCAGCAGGGTAAGAATAATAATAATAATTATAATGATAATAATTATAATAATAATAATATTTATACTACTACTACTACTACTACTACTACTACTACTACTACTACTACTACTACTACTCAATTACTACTACTACTACTACTACTACTACTACTACTACTACTACTACTATTACTACTACTATCTACTTACTGCTACTACTACTACTATTAATACTAATACTACTACTGCTACTACTACTATCTACTATCATCACTACTACTACTACTACTACTACTACTACTACTACTACTACTACTACTACTACTACTACTACTACTATTACTACAACTACTACTACTACTACTACTACTACTACTACTACTACTACTACTACTACTACTACTACTACTACTACTACTACTACTACTACTACTACTACTACTACTACTAATAATAATAATAATAATAATAATAATAACTTTCGTTTAATTTCTAACTGACACAACGCAGGATGATTACAATTCAGTATGAACGGATGATCACAAAGTTATTACAGGAGTCGAATTTAACTGTATACAGCAGCCATGCAAGGCGCCCATCACGTCCTACATCTCATTTTTACGACCGCGCCATCTCGCTAATGATAGGCTGAGCACTCATGCTCTGTACTTAAAAGCCATATGTAGAGGTCTCTATTGCATGTTCCATGTCCATCAAAGAATGGTACGCCAGGATCGCAAAAAATATTACGCTATGGTTTAAGCGCAATTATTCGCCTACACCTGTATCTGGCTCAAACTTAATAATTTTCAAGTAACTGAGAAGAAACTATTTTTCTTTAGTTACCGTCTACTCGTAAAAGTAAGCAATGTGACTAATCACTTCTTGAAAAAGTAACTAGTTACTGTATTAGTTATCAAGAAATAGTAATTAGTTAGAGTAACGCGTTACAAGTAACTAGTAACGCACAACACTGGCAACCCGGCGACTTATATTGCAAACATCGTATCTTTGACCGCTTATGTGGCTTTATCTGGTTGTTAGTGTTTTTTTCTAAGCGCATCCATCCATCCATCCATCCATCCATCCATCCATCCATCCATCCATCCATCTATCCATCCATCCATCCATCCATCCATCCATCCATCCATCCATCCATCATCCATCCATCCATCCATCTATCCATCTATCCATCATCTATCTATCTATCTATCCATCCATCCATCCATTCATCCATCTATTATCTAATCCATCTATCATCTATTCCTATCCATCTATCTCATTCATCCATCTTATTAATCTAACTGTCCATCTATCTATCTATCCATCTATCTCATCCATCTTTCCATTCATCCATCATCTATCTATCCAGTAGCATCTCATCATCATTCATCCATCCATCTATCTATCAATAATCAATTCATATCATCTATTCATCAATCTATCAATTCCCATTCATCTATATTTTATCAATTCATCTATTCCATATTCATCTTATCCATGCCATTCATCTATCCATTCATCCAATTATCCATTCATCCATCCATTCCATCCATCCATCAATTCATCCATCCATCCATCCATCCATCCATCCATATCCATCCATCCATCCATCCATCCATCCATCGTGCATTCATCATCCATCTATCCATTCATCCATTCATTCATCTATTTATCCATCCATCCATCCATCCATCCATCATCCATCCATCCATCCATCCATCCATCCATCCATCCATCCATCCATCCATCCATCCATCCATCCATCCATCCATCCATCCATCCATCCATCCATCCATCCATCCATCCATCCATCCATCCATCCATCCATCCATCCATCCATCCATCCATCCATCCATCCATCCAAACCATCCATCCATCCATCAATCTCATCCATCCGTCATCAACCCCTGCATCGATACATCCATTCTTCCATTCTTCCATCCATACATCCATCCATCATCCCATCCATACATCCATCCATACATCCACTGCTTTTTTGATAGAAGTGTGGAATCCTGATTCGTATAGATTTGTCAGTTCGATAATTGAAATCTTTAATCATTCTAAGGACTTATCGAACAGAGTGCAGGAATGAATGAGCCAACGTATCAACCAATATTTTTCAAGCACTGGCAAGGCATCTGGGAAATACGAAGCCTCAGGGACAGAGGGAGAGAGAGAGGAATTTCCCAGCTACACGAAGTGATGCAGCGGCTCCACTCAGATATTTTCTCAACGTTGGAAGTTCCGCTTTAATTGTGTCAGATACTAGCGTGACTGATTTATTGTCATGGAAGTATTTCTACAAACCTCCTTTAAGTAGGCTATAGTGTAAGCCCCTCCCAATTGTATTAGCTCTAAAAGTGATATAATTTTTGTGTTTACCTTATGTCGTAATTGTTTAGATCAGTTAGATTGTCATGCCAGCCGTGGCTTTTGGAGGAGCTTGAAGGACTCTATAGAAAGGTTTCTTACATTGTGATAGGCTACATAAATTATAGCGCCTTTTCAGATAACCTCATGAAACCGCTATCTGAGTAAACCTTATTAATAGCTTAAAGATCATCTGAAACAGAAGTTCTTCAGCAAGCACCACTCATATAACTTGAAGAGTCATCTGATCACGGTTTGTCCGTCCAACAAAAAGAAAGTAAAAACATTTCAAAGCATAATGAAGACAGTTGTTTATTCAGCCATGTTAATAATTTATTTTAGCTCTGTCAAAAGAAGACATCGCAAAATTTTCAAAAGTTCCGCTGACAATGTGAAAAGATAATGAAAATGTCGTTGAATACGATGGTCTTGTGTGCTTGGTCATTCGAGGGGCATCTATCGTCCTCTTAAAGCAACAGAGCAATCTTAAACGGATGGACATTGAACAAGGGATAGACGGATCTCGCAATCTCCTAAGACTTTTTAGAGTTTTTGCGTTGAGCTCCTAAGTCTTTAGTCAGGTTATAAATTTCCACTTTCAATTTTTCTTAAGTATTTTATAGCTATAATAACACTGAAGGGACTTGCAAGATATATATACGGAATACATCATTTTAAAACTTTAGACAGTAATATAGGTCATAAGAGGCTGAGAGAAATCCGGTTAAAAAAATAATAATTTAAAAACTTAAAATGGAATATAAAAATCAAAAAAGTAATTAAAACTAAATCAATAATCGCATAGCCCTTCTTTAATATAAAACTCAATGCAATCCAGCATTAGGTCATTTATAGTCCTGTCTGATTAAGGTACTTGTCTCTTGATAGAGCTTATGCTAAACGGAAAGTGCATTGTGTCGTATTGGCGATGGCGCGCAGTAGACGATTCACACGATGCTACCCGCGGCGGCAACTCCTGGCGCATACCCACTTGCAGTCTCGCGCTCGCTTTCCAATGACAGCATCCTCGGCTAAAAGAAAACAGAGTAAGTTGAGGAAATCTTACTATGATAACTGTAGGCTGATAGGCAATAATGTGCATGAGTGAATGAATGCACTAAAAATGTACAAATGTACAAGTGTTCAAATACAATACAATACAATGCAATACAATACAATAAAGTTTATGAAAGTCGCTATATGAGTTTTGGAGTGCTCTAATCAAATATTGATGGGGATAATGAAGAGCAACTAAAAGTAACATAAAAAAAACTTAGACTACTTCGCATATGTACATGCGACGTACTTGTCCATCTTCTCATTCCATTGCCAGTTGCATGATGTTTAATACGAAAATATTAATACGATAGGCGTGCGGACTAATGTAGTGGTTAGCGTGCTGAGCTGTCAAGCGAGAAATCGGGGGTTCAACTTCCCCGCCAGGGCAGAAATTTGGTTGCACATTTCGACTACTTCTTCGCCCCCAGTCATATCAGCTTTAATGAGTACAATACAGTCGGTTGGAAGATAAGACGGTTGAAGAGGACTGGACACTCACCCTCATATGTCGAGGCTAAGAAAATGAAGTAACTAACACTTTATATCTATGGCTACCTCTCAGGATAGCTCAAGAGACTGTTCTAAGAGTTCTCTTTTTTAAACGAAAATCCATACCTAAAGTAATAGTTCCCTACGCTTAGTGAAATCGGATGAAACACTGAAAGCAATTTCTTGAAACTAAAAAGCAAAGCCAGAAGCAGTACAGCTAGAAAGCAGGCGTACCCAATTCAGATGTTTCGGTTAGCTCTCCCTCATCCACCTCTCGCTGAGCAAGCTGTCGATCTGCAGCTTTAACTTTAATCGAATCGTAAAAGGTTCCAAATGATCTGTCACCGTCAACTGGCTGATTACTTTTCCAGAGAACGAATCTGTTGTATAGCGCTTGACCAGTGTTTGCTACAGAAAACACAGAATAGTTTAAAGTACATGAGAAACAGACCACTTTTGAATAAACCAAAACAACGTTTATAAATAGTGAAAGTTTCTTGACTAAATTGGATTTGTCTTTTTTTTCTGAATGAGTTGCAAACGTTCAATGCAGTACGTAGATGTATAGATGATACAAGGCAATATTACAGAGTATGAAAATATTTAGGTGGAATCTGAAAAGATTCTCTTTATACCATTGCTATATTAGAATATTCTCTTACCAACGGCGGTGACTTCTGCGGCAGATTCGAATGAAGTGACGAGAGAGCAGCTCATCACCACCAAACCAAATAACAACACGAACGACAGACGAACCATCTTTCTTCTGTCTGTGATGAAGATATAGAGAAATGCGTCCGGTTCAGAGTAGTTGAACACTATGCAATCCTACGACTGTGTTCATTCATTTATAGAAAAGCAAAAGCGGTCGCACAGCTTCTGATTTACTGCTCTTATCTGGCATGAAGTGTCTTGTGGATCGGAGATTATCGATTGTCCTTTGTTTGGTGATAAGTGTATATTTGACATTTTATGGCTCTTGAATAGAACTCAACCCCTGTGGTCCTTCAGTGGTCATGATCAGTCACAGTTTATTGCAGGAATAAATATCAAATATATTCGAGCGACCATAAACTTATTTGACATGAAAGTGGCTTTAATAGCTGATTGGCTTTGGTATTGAAGTACTAATAATTCAATTAGCATTTATTAGTTTGCTAAGCACTCGAATTGCCCTCGAATACCAATAAATTTTGTTCAATTTATAAAACCTCTATAACTGACACATTTCAGGTAACGAGTTTACAATGACTGCATGTCAGATGGGACATACGACGACAGGGTTGATTTATCGTCGACGTCGAAGACTAACTGATAAGATATCTTAAATAATAGCGCCATAAATATGTATTATGTCCATACAGTGTGGACGTATAAGAGAAGTATAATATCATATTGAGGAGTAAGTAGGAAGCCCATGTTGTATATTTGGACGTCATAGGTTTTACAATAAGAGATCACACGAAGACACAATGGTTAGAGCGTAGGATGCGTCGCTTCCCATTGCCGGCTTATTTCTTAGATTTAAATGTCTTGCTAGCACTGTTCGCACACGGGGACCTCAAATGGCTTAATGTCCATTCAAACGGGCAGCGGGGGTGAAGGATCTCACCCGATCAATTCATCGAAAAATGAGCAGGGCCGAGGACATACGGGCGCTATATAAGATCATGTACATTTACATTTAGATCTAAAGACTATTTGGGAATATTTTCATATTGCAGCTTATTCACAGGAGCTCAGTCAAAACAAAATCGATAGGCAGGGGTATGAATCCAGATAGTAAAACAGACACACGGCCTATGGTGTTTAGAGTTTAAAAGGCGAGGTAGGTATGGGGAAAGTGGAGGATTAAGGATAGGATTTGTGAAAAAGCAGTAGTTTCAGTTTCAAGAGAAAAAGCTGTGTAGAGATAGCCAGAGGGGGAGTTTTGAAGAGTTCGTAGGATGGGTCAGCTATTTGCAGTGGCGGCGCGTGGATCTTTCGAAGGGGGTGCGAAGCAGCAGTGTGCCGCCCCCATTCTCGTAAGGCCGCAGGCCTGTCTAGTACTAGTCTAGTTGTATATGATAGTAGTTCATAGTAGCCTTAGCCATTAGTAGCCTAAGTATAGAGTACAGTAGCAGATGATGCAGATCCGCTACAAGTGTCACTGTGTATACTGTGCACTTAGAGTACTTTTAGCATTAGCATTTAGCAATTTGCGCATTTTTATTGAAAGTTGAAAGTTGAAAGTTGAAATAGGCCTAAATTTAAGTCATTCCGAGTACGAACTTTAGGCTAATTTAAAGGATGACGCAAAGTTAAATTAGTGCAACGTTCAAACAATAAAACAGCCCACTCGTCACTGCAGCTACAAGACAGCAGACTACAGTCAGAAAACAAAAGTTTAAAACTGTACTCGTCTCGCTTTTTCAACGCGGCATTTGCAGACGCAAAGTCATCGATATCTTGGCTAAAATCAATCTGCGCAGCAGTTTCTCTCTCAATCGACAGTATTGTTAAAAATTATCTAAATCAATTTCAAAACTAAAAAATACCTTGAAGCTCACATGAACAGTGAAGATTTACAGTTCACTGAATTATAATAGTAAAGTTTCATTGAAATTTCTAGCAACCAATTACGTAACAACTTCAAGATTAAATTAAATACCACCATGACCACGGGAAGCACTGCGTCAAACACTAGGCCATACTGCTTCGTCGCTTAAAGTAAGCAACGTAAATAGTATTTTGTGTGCCGACGTCGGACCGTCCGATGGTCGGACGATGACGAAATGTCGATAACAACAGGCAGACTGAACTAATAACAATTTATCTTGTTGTAAACTAGTAGGCCTTCTGGCGACGCGTTGGCGTAGCCTAACTGGCTTACCTAAGTTACGTTAAACGCAAGGCCTCTTATACCACACGAATCAATAACTGACTCGCCGAAAAATATCCCAAGTATTATATTGTGATAGCAGTTTTTACCCGGCGTTCATCCCGCAGTGTTTAATCTAGTCCTCTTGCTGTCGGGTGGAAATCGAGGGTTCTAGGGGGGATCCAGCTTACTATCAAAGTTGACGACCGAGGGGAAGGGTAGTGACGAGTTTTACCAAGAACAAGACTTGAAAAAATTTTCATGGAATTTTCGAGGGGGGTAGTAACGAGAGTTTTCGAAGGATTTTCAAGGGTAGTAACAACAATTTCCAACAATATTCGAGGGGGGTAGTAACAAGACATTTTCAAGAAAGAATTTTCGAGTGGGGGTAGTATCGACAGTTTTCCACGACAATATTCTACACAATTACATGTCTTTAATTTTTCTTGGAGCTAAAATTTCATCTCTTGAATTTTTCTGGGGAAACTCGATCCTGGGGGGAACATTACCCCCCAGAGACGTCTAGATTAAACACTGGTTCGCCGGGTTTTCCTCAGCGCCCGTGTATTTGAATTTAACGACATCTTCGTCAGCGCCCGTGAATTTGAATTTAACGATGTGCAAATTTTTCGTGTGTCCCTCTGGCGAATTTACGCGCTGGCTGGAATTTGTTTTAATTACAACTCTATGCAATAGGCTATGTACACCTGCATAGCTAGAATTCAATGGCGTTGAAACTATATGATCACATCGAAACTTAAAATGTCAAAATATCGGAATTTAAAGTAAATTTTGAGTTGATATAAAGTCACTATAGAAATTCAAATGAGAACGTTCGTTAAAAATTTCATATCCCTAAAGTGTTGCATTGAAATTCTGCCGTGGGCGTTACCACTTCTGATTTGAAATCAACGGTCATCGTGATTGGTTGCGAATCAGAGCGTTGACCTAAATGCTCCGCGTGACGTAAGATTGCATATTAATTTAACCCGCCTGACGTGGACAAATGGCTATACGATAGGCGGTATTAAGATAGCCTCGTCGAAAAAGTGGTAAATTTAAAATGTCCATATATCGGCGTCTAAATAAAATTGCGAGCTGAAAATAGTCGCGTTGACCATGACGTGGCGTAATAATGTTTGTAAAATTTTGTAAATCGCTAAAGCGTTCCGTTTCGGAGCCTTTAGACAACAGACAAACAAACATACAAACAAACGGAAGGACAACGTGAACAGACTAAGACTTATAATATAGATTGTATTCAAACATTCATAAAGCACCTATAGTAGGGTGAACAATTGAGAGGCTCTTCCTGTGCAAAAGGCAATGAGAGAAGAAATAGGTTTTGAAAAAAGCAAAGGGGAGGAGGGGTAGGTGTCAGGACCATTCGTCTACAGACTTTTCGTCTACGACACTTCGTATACAGACATTTGGCCGACATACATTTCGTCTACAAAGTCATTTGATATTGTCACTTTAAAATTGATGCTGGATTGATGAAAGAAACTGTTTCCCTATATGGAAGTGGGATTGATGAAAACATTCCTGTGTTGAAATAGACGCTGGATCGATCGAAATTATTTTCCCCGTAAATATAGATCTAAGTTGGATACCAAGCTGGATGGATGTATGAAACTAAGTTTTCCATTCAATAGAAGTGGATTGACGAAAATAATCGTTTCAGTAATTAGAAGCTGGATTCCTGAGAATATTTAGGACGTTTTAGCGAAACTATAAGAAAGCGGCTTCTGTTGATTAGCCGTAATGTATACAGATACACTCATCGGCGAAACGTCTGTAGATGAAGTGTCGTAGACGAAAATGTCTGAAGACGAGTTGTCGCGGAACCGGAGGGTTACCAGCTAGAATTTGAAAGCAGTAGATGGAGACAGCGCATTTCACAGAGAGGGACCAATTTAGGCACAGGACCGGGACAGAGCTATAGCTGTTCTAGTGTGAGGAACTAGAAGATCAAGTCTGTCTGCAGAGTGGAGTGGACGCTGCGAGGAGGCTGAAAGAGGCCGGAGTAATACACCAGCTAGATATTTAGGGGCAAGACCCCGTTGTGCCTTGAACACCAGAATGAGTATTTTGAATTTAATGCGTGCAGAAAGAGGAAGCCAGTGCAGTTGTTGAAACATGAAGGTCGAAATGCGACTGTAGCGTGGTAGGCGTGATATTAATCTGTCGGCAGCATTTAGGACCGACTGCAGAGATGAAAGACGAACATTGGGAAGACCAATAATAATTAGAAGGGTCACATCAATTTTCCGATCATACTCAGGCCCTTCTGTATGACCCAGCTTCCTCTGCAGTCCAAATGGTAGAGTGCCTGTTAGAGACATCATCGGATCTATATGCTTGGATCTCCTCTAATCGCCTGCGACTGAATCCACACATGACAGAGTTCATATTGGTTGGTGGTCGCTTTCAGTTCATTGAGACTGACACTGATTCTCTTCATCTCAGGTTCCCTCAAATCCAGTTCGCCTCTTCTGTTCGTGACTTGGGTATTGTCTTGGATCCTATACTTTCTTTTACTGATCAGGTCAACTACGTTCTTTCACTTCGTGCTTTTACTACTCTGGTTCACGCCTTGATTTGCACCCGGGTAAACTTTGGGAATGCTGTATACATTGGTCTCTCTTCAACTAATACCCAAAACTTCAGTCTATTCTTAATGCCGCTGCTAGGCTCATAGGCGACCTTCCAAAGTGTGCTAACATCTAAGGCTTTATTCGGGGACTATCTTAACTGGCAATAGCGTGTTCAGTTGAAAACCCTTTCCCTCATGCTCAACTGCCTTGTTGAGGTGGCTCCATCTTACCTGAGGTCTTATTGCATCTGGGTCTCCTCTTTACCCGCAAGGGCCTCTCTGCGACTCTTGGCCTCATGGTTGTCCCATATATGCGCTCTGCTAAGGGCTATCCCATGCGCTTTGCCAGTGTCAACCCCTCTGCCTGGAACCTTCTTCACCAGTCCCTTCGCCTTGAGTTACTAGCCCTCTGAGTCTCTGACCCTCTCAGTTCCGGAAAGCCTTAAGACTTTCTTGTTCGCGGACTCGGGCGCTGACGCGGGACGAGAGCGCTGCTGATTTGAGCGGCGCTGTATGAATGTTCGATTACATTTACATTTACAAAGGAATTACAGTAGTCAATTCGGGAGCATATGGAAGCATGAACCAGCATGGTGAAAACAGAAGACGAGACAGAAAGCCAAACAGCCCTGAGTCGCCTCAAATGAAAATACGAAGAACTTGTAAGGTTAGAGATTATGGTACTCAAAAGAAAGGGCGCTATCTACATGTAGCGTGACACCGAGATCACGTACAGGTGAAGAAAAGGAATAGTCATGGAATATTTCCGAGAGGAGAACAAAATCAATCTTCAGAAGCTGTTGGGGGGCACCAAACCAAGTGAACTGGGTGTTGGAGGTAGCCAAAGCCCTCCTCAAGTGGCCGCCCGGTGCGACCAGTGACCGGGCAATTTGGAACCGGACAATTCGGAACCGGACAATTCGGTGCGGATAATTCGGAGTGGACACTTCGGGGCCGGGCATTTGGCAGCGGGTTATTTATTTAGTATTTATTTCGTGGCACCAAACAAATCGTTCTCTTATCTTCCAAATTCTGTGAAATAGTAGCATCTTCCCGGGAGGAATAGAAGATCCTGTGAACTTAAAATTTAAATAGAATGGAAGTGTCAACAATTTATCATTTTGGCTCTATAAATTATTCACCCACTGTTTTTCTTCCTTTTATAGAACCTGGATCGATGAAATTATTTGCTTAAAAAGAAGTTGGATTGATGAATTTTTTTTGCTCATATAGAAGTTGGATTGATGAAAAATTCTTGCTCATATTAATAGAAGTTGGATTGATGAAAACATTCTTGCTCATATTATAGAAGATGGATTGATGAAAATAATTCTTGCTAATTCTTGATTAAATAGAAATAGATGTTGGATTGATGAAAATAACTGTTGCTTAAATGTAAGTTAGATTGATGAAAATAATTGTTGCTTAAATAGGAGTTGGATTGGTGAAAATGATTGTTGCATAGATAGGGTGCAAGGGAGTGCGATCGCACCGGTTCTAGGGCAGTTCGGAGCCGGACATTTCGGAGCCGGGCAATTCGGAGCGGACATTTCGGAGCGGGCAATTCTATTTAAGCAAGAATTATTTTAATCAATCCAACTGATTGATTAAAATAGTTCTTGCTTAAAAAGAAGTTTGATCGGTGGGAATAATTCTTGGCCGCTCCGAATTGCCCGCTCTGAAATGTCCGCTCCGAATTGCCCGGCTCCGAAATGTCCGGCTCCGAACTGCCCTAGAACCGGTGCGATCGCACTCCCTTGCACCCCACGCGCCGCCACCAGCTCTTTGTCATAGTACTGGCAGAAGTTTGTTCCAAAGCGGTGGATCAGCTGTAACGACAGTGCAATCTTAATTATCAGTGTCGTAAGAGAATTAATGGGCATGACTAATGGATGCTTCTTTGTTGAACATCGAAGAAATGCAACAATAGCCCCTGAAGCAAAACCACAAGCTGTTCACATCAATTCGACTTCTGTTAACCATGTTATTCGTCTCTCTTCTGACGGGATCCCACTCTCCTGTCTCGTCCTTCTGTTCCTCTTTCAGTCTCTTCCTTTCACTAATTTAGCCTCTCGATTTCTCTCATTAGGTGTCTCATGTTCATTTTAATACACTCATGGCTTTCTAATGCCATAGACATAGACATAGACATTCGGTACAGACCCTTTCTCACACTCCCTGTTGCACTGTTCACAATATATGGGTGGCACTGAGATACCCTTTTGTGATACTTACGACCTCTAGCGTGCTTGCGTTATGAAACGAGTACGATAAACCACACTGTCGGCGGATAGATCAAACACCGAGGCAGAGGACGGGCTAAAGTAACTTACTGTTCTTACCATTGGCTACTTCTGTGGTTTTTTCTAACGGGCTGTTGCTTTTCTTCGACGTTCAACAAACAAGCAGCCGTCAGTCAATTGAATGACCTTTAATTCGGTTATGACACTGAGAGTTAAGATTGTGCTGTCGTTATGCTGGGGTGTCTCAAAACGTCTACCAAGAACGGTAGCAAATGCATATAGTCTTAGTTAGGTTTACGTTATTAGTTACCTAGTGGAATCGGAATCCGATTTTGTAAAAGAAGTACGTTTTCAGTTACGAAGGAAAAGGCAAGGCGGAGATTGCAAGATGTGCTGTTGGTCAGTAGACATCTTGAAGGGGCCACGTATAAATGCTATGAACGAATTAACAAACGAACCAACGAATTAATGGTCTATTAGTTTAGTCGTAGTAGACTTTATTGTAGTATCTTTCAAAATTTGGACTCTGAGTTTTCTGTAGGACGACTCTGCTTTGTTTACATATTTGTCGAATCCTACCTAATTCGTGTTGATTTCGTCAGTTCTATTAGTTCGACAATAAATGTTGAAATCTATAATCATTATAAGAATTTATCGAGCAGAGTGCAGGAATAAAATTGAATGAGCGAAGATACAGTATGAAAGAATATTCGGAAGGACTTGTCAAGTAAATACGAGGCCAAGAGAACGAGTGGATTTCTCAACACACGAAAAAGATAAATAATAATAATAATAATAATATTCGTTTATTCTGACACAAGTTGACATGGCTGCAGCTTGTTTACAAACATTTAAGTTAAGTTCCTAGCTGTTTTTGCTTTGTCCACAGATTAGCATGTTACAGAATGTATCGTATGCTCATAAATGTATGTCAATTTAAGCAGGGATGGCTTGAATTGTTAGTAATGTTAGTACGCCTTTTTGTGTAAGATCCTGGCAATGAAGTTCCGGTCGTCCCTGGCTGGTAGGGTGAAGGGATGTGGTCGTGGGCGGAGGTTGTACGTGATAGAGTGGCTCTGCTCAGATGATAATTATTTGTTTAACGATTGTCACTTTTAAGCTCTGTATAATTGAGCCAGAAGCTAGGTGGCCTGATTTATAGACACTACTCTGTCGTTCAGTAGGGCAGTTAGAGACGAATTCCGTCTAGTTATATAACAGCGAGCAATCGGAGATGCTTTTCATGGTAGCCTTGCACCTGGTCTTCATTATTTTACTTGATCCTTCCTTGCCTCTCATACTTTAACTTACTTTATCATACCTTTTCATAGCTTTGCTTACCTTGCCTTTTCTTCCGAGCAAGACAAAAGTATTATGTTAACAGTAAGCGAAATACCTTTTAGAGTTCTGGTCTATATCTGGTTATATTATGCGGGTGGACATTAGTTTAATTGGTGATATCTGACTCTAGGTGTGATCAATCTTGCCTCATCTCTTAACTTTAGCCATTTGCGTTCTAACTGACGCCCTGACGAAGGATAGAGCTGCATTCCGTATTCTTTGCAGTTACTTGGATTTCAATGTTATTGGATAGATTTTCATGAGTGTCGACCTCAAAGCCATTGGTGACTCTTTTTCTAGCTAACTACATGTAGTATTGTTTTGCTACTTGAAGTAATAGTTGAAAATGACATCTAACATCATATGCGATAAGCTAACAGAAAATACGTTACATTAAGTGTCTTATAATACATACAAAACAAACGACAACACACGCTGTCACTTGTGGCCGCCTTATACTCTCTCGAAGCAACTTGGCTGAGAGACTCTGAATATCCATGCCATTCTCGGCTTTCGACGGGCATCAGTTGATTGATTCCACACGTGTGCGTTGACCCGCCAGTGGTGACCCTTCTAGCTAACTGACACTTACTGTGCATTGTTTTGCTAACTGATGTAATTTTTCGTTCGTAATGACACTTATCATCATAATAGGCTAGCGCACAGAGCACCTCTGAGTATATATATCTGCAGAGGCGCTATATAAATTCTCAGAATGAATGAATGAATGAATGAATGAATGACCTATTAGTTTCTCTTGTTGCTAAGCGTTACTTTAGTAGTCGGACACTTGAAATTCTGATATCATTATCATTCACTATTATTACTATATTATATTTATATTAGTTTGTTATACTATTGATGATATTGATAGTATATTACTGATATAATTGACATTCAGTTTAATCAATATTACTATCACGCATTCGGTCATTAGTGTATCAAATTCAATGTCGTTGTACGCTATGCTGCTTAGTTGTGTTTGACATTGTCAACGAAATGATCAACATCAATGCGGTGATTCTCGCTTAGGGTGAGCAACCCAAGGGTGAGCAGCTTAACGAAATTTTGAAATTGTAGGAAACTTATAAAGCGCAACAGGTTTCCGACAGCTGCAAGAGATGATACAGTGAATGTCTATATTATATGCATTATAGTTACAAATCATTGACGTGATATTTTCAAAATATAAATAAAAGTTTGAAATAGGTGCTCACGCAAGTATACCCGCATTAAATGTGAGCACACCTTGGTTTCTAGAAGATTTTAATGTAAGCATGCACACTAAACTTTAAACTTCAATACATAAATAGGCCTAGCGTAAGTATCCTATGCAGGATGGTCCTATATTGCAGACAGGTTATACATATAAAAGGACATTATCTTATAATTTTGTAGTAGATTTATTGCCTAATAAATTACAAACGAAATTTTTTATAGGGGTCTCCTACAGATTTATATGAGGACAAGCTGTCAATGCGACCATTTAGCTTTATAGCCTAAAGTTTCTTATCGTACTTATAACTAATGAATCCCGTTAAGATACAAAGTAATTAATGAAGAACTTATCTTAATCAGCTGTTAAGCTACATATTAAAACAGAGAAGTGTTTGAGATATAAGATTAGGGACATAAAAATCTGTAAGATCTTCTAAATTGAGTCGCAGTCAAATATGACTGAAACTAATTAATAAAACATAAACCAACATTTGCAGGCTAATATGCTAAATAGCCTACTGATTAGGTGAACAGTTAGGATATTAAACTGAACTTCCTGGAAAGTAACATTGACTTGACTAAGTCATAGCCTATAGGTACATGTTGTAGCAGTCATTCAACACAAATTTCACATGTGAAATGTTTGTCTCTCCTTGTAGTTCCTGCATAGTGGGTATGAGTACCTTCACATTGAATCCATTGCTACTTAATTCGTGAATCCAAAAATAGGCACTACAGTAAAGGCATTGGGGATTGCTTGTATCCACGATTGAAACATTTTCTGTTTTGCTTTCGGATTACCCTTTTTCTGTTTCTTTACACATTTCTTTCAACCACAGACTGGTTAATTTTTGTTTTTTTCTTCAAAGCCTTTCGCTGCAAAAACTGCACGTTTCAGTGCAGTAACGTCCCAGCTACCTTGACTGTGCCCTGTTTAAATAATAATAATAATTATAATTTTATATAATCCTTCATTAATTCAAACCGACAAACGCAGTATGATTACAATTAAGTATGAACGGATGATCATAAGTTATTGCAGGAGTAGAATTTAACCGTTTTGGCAGCCATACAAGGCGCTCATCACGTCCTACTGCTCATTTTACCAACACGCCATCTCGCGATTGATAGGCTCAGTGGACCTTTGGGAGAGTAGCGGGAAGCGATCCTGCTTCCTGCTGCTCTTCACGCCAAATATGTTACTACTACTCTATGGACCCCCAGCTACCCTGACTCTGCCTTTTTTCTTACCTTGGCATTACAGATATGATATAGGCCCAATCCAAAAGAAAAGCATTTAATATTTAGTAGAAAAAGATGGCTTGCAAAGCAGAGTTTGCTTTCAAATATAACAATAACATACTGTCGTATAGAAATTAAATATCTTTGGCATTGGGCTATGGAGTAGGCTACATTTTATCAGTTAAGCCTACTGCCACTTCTAATGTAGATGTTCACATTTAGGCTAGTGCACATGCCTAAATCCAGGCCTGTATTTAGCGGTGCTCACCCTTGGATATTCTACCCTATGTATTTCACGCAGTACGGTAGTTTTCTATTACTTCCTCAGAAGCTATAGCACTTTTAATCATTGCAGATAATTATTATTTCATATTTGGTATAGTGCCAGTGTATAGAGCGTTTGTCTAATGTGTCAGGCTTATTCTCGACATATGAAGAGATTAATATTTCCTAATAATTCAGAAAGAACTTGTCTTACATTCGGTAGATGGCACCACATGTGAAGAAACGGCCAGACGCCGTCTAGCGACTGCTATGTAACTGAAGCGCTGAGGTTCCAAATGTTCCGGTTTAAAATTTCTGAAACCCTGTTTTGTGTGTCGAATTGAAGTGAGATTAGATTGTGTACGGATTGGAAGGCATTCACGCATAATCAGTATAAGATCCCAAACCCAATACGATTGTATATCGGTAAACATTGCAAATCTTTCCGTTTGAATCTGGATATAATTATGCCCAAACATAATTATACCTACAATCAGACAGGGCGCATTGTTTAAGCTAGAGTTATTGCATGATGCAAATCGTGATCGATTTCATTGGTAAGGTAAGGTAGACGTTAACGACCTTTCTTGCCGTAAGATACCGTTTAACACTGGAAGCTAATGCGGGAAAGAGTCATCCAGGTATACATAGCATTGATACAATAAAATCTTTTGAATATTATTAATGCATGCTTAAAGGTCATGACGATCGAGTATCAGAGTATGGTCACAAAGAACTCGGCTGGAAATTGGGTGCCGGACAATCATTTCGTCATCATGCCATCAATTAGGTAGTCAGTCGCAACCAACCTAGTGCAGAAATCCAAAACCTGTGCTTGAGACGACGAAGAAGAGAACAGGGCCGATGAGAGGGGGGTCAGGGGGGTCTGCTGCCCCGGGGCCCGGTTCTATGGCAGGGGCCCGAAAATATCTAAACTTTATCAAACTGAAGAAACCTTTGGTCCAATGCAGTCTGTATATGACGGATGCTTCGTGAATTGTGATACATGATATATAGGGCCACAGACGTACAGTGTATGTACATGTACATGTATGTGTGGTATCTGTCTAGGTCTGAGTAGGTCACCTAATGTGTCGGGGTATTTGACCCACAGTAGAAACGAACGCAGGACAGTTGTACACGAAGATAACACCGAATACCTTTACCTTGCCTTTACCCATCACTCAGCTCCAGCGCTCTCCCTTTGACTCTCTCGCGTCTTCCTCTCGAAGTCTGTCTCTTTCAAGCCATGTGGTCTGTGCACACTACAGACTATTGCAGTCTCCAGTGTTTATGTTACCCGGCCTATTGCGAAAGTACATGAGTATTTCTTCATGTTCAGAATGCAGTCGCTAATCCATTTACTTTTAAGGAAAAACGATCCTAATTAAATTTTCAAGTTTAATTGCTTCAATTTAATAAAGTTCTAGGTGATGAAGCGTAATAGAAAACGGGCTCTATTGAATTTCTTTACAAAAACGCAAGCCAGCAACGAATGTGACGGTGGAAATGAAACTGAAAAGGTTGGCAATGTTGCTGACAAGAACAATTTAATAGCTATGTCACTCAACACCATCTCAGTTGCTCAGTCAGAGGATTTAGGGGCGAGCATAGTAACAAATGTACATGTAAGTCATCACTCATCGGAATGATTTCGGACTAGCTGTTGGTGCAAAGTTAACTGATGCAGACAAATTTCCATTTCTGACTGAATTCTATTCTCCACCAGAATTCTGGAACTCAAAAAAGGGAAAGAAAGATTGGCGAAAGTCAGGAATGCAAACGAGAGACTTTCAAAGTCTTGAATTTTTAATTTCATCAAAAGCGAATGATGGTGCAAATCAAAATTATCAAGCTGACAATATCATTGCTAGTAGTTAAATAGTAGCAGCAGCAGCAGCAGTAGTGGAGTTGATTATCATGGTAAAGAGCGAGTTGTTGATGTAGTCAATGCAGACGATGCAAGTGACGTATCATCACCTCTTGAAATTGATATCATAATCATTATAATGCGACAACTATTTAAAAATCATTTATCACATTCACATAATCACATTTTCATTTTTCTGGAAATTTCTTTGTAATTAGATTCAGAGATGGACCTTTGAAACCAGAAATTGATTTTTACATTAACTTTTAATATTATTATTATTATAATAATTATTATTATTATTATTATTATTATTATTATTATTATTGTTATTATTATTATTATTATTATTATTATTATTATTATTATTATTATTATTAACCTTATTATTATTCATAAATGTAATTTAATAGCCCTTTTGCAGGCTTACATCTGACTTTGGCTTAGGCTACTGATAAAATTGAAAAAACGAGGGGCCCTGAAGGACCCTGAGAAGTGTTTGCCCCGGGGCCCGCCTTGGCTCTCGGCGCCCATGGAAGAGAATGATCCACTGTATCAAAAGCAGCAGACAAGTCAAGAAGAACAAGTGCTGGCTCTTTTGGCCCTACTCCTGTCCATTGAGCAGATGATGTCATTATGGACAGTAAGAAATGCGGAATCTGTTGAGTGACACATTACGATATGCAGAGTTGCAGACTGAAAAAGGGAGAGCAGTGACTGCCGGTGAGTTTGATGATAGATGAGTTTGCATGCAATTCATGATTAGATATAAAATTCAAGGATTAGATGGGTGTGTAATTTGACCATCAGCAGGGTCAAGAGAAGGTTTCTTAAGCAGCGGATGAACTATGGCATGAGCAAAAGCAGATGGGAAGGATCCCTCGTGCAATGACAAATTGATAGTTGATGCAGTGGATGGACACAGTACATCACAGGATTCTGTCAGAAACCGAGTACCGGTAGGGATGATGTCAATGAGACTAGTCCTGTTTAGCTAGAAAAAGATCAGAGTTTGACTGAAAGTTGTCCATGACAGGAGGCATAGAACTATTCGTTAGGCGAATGACGAGAAAAAAGATCAACGCAGAGAGACTTGCTCTGTATATCCCAGCATAATTAAACGTTCGGATCCATCTTACCTTCCCAGTTCCGGAGACGCCCTAAGACTTTCTAGTTAGTTGACGCAGGCACTGGCGCAGGTCGAGATCGCTGCTGATTGCTGAGCGGCGCTATATAAATGCTCGGTTTCAATTACAATTACAATTACAATCCTCCGAATTCGCGTTATTTCGACGGGTGTCATGGCGAGTGTTCGGTGTATTCATAAAACCAATTGTAAGTCTGCTATTATGTGTAAGTTTCGAGCGAGCATGTCAGAGTTGACTATGTTCAAGCAGGAAGTGAGAATAACACAAGGACGAGTGCTAGATACGTCTGTGTTGAAGCAATGTTCATGTTCGAGAAATAAAGTATATCCGTGTATGTAAATATGTGTCTAGGGTCATTCCCACGATAGGTAAAATTTCCCACAGTGTATCTATAAATATCATGCAATCGGCGAAAGAGAAATTGTGATGCATAATAATTAATTATAGCCATCGAGTTTAGCCCATAGGTTAGATACTTCTGTCGGAAATACTACATCGCTTGAGACAAAGCAGACCATTCAAGAGGTAAACAACTAAACGAGCGTGAATGATTTCATTTCAAAATCGACCCTATGTCGCTGATTTGCTCTAAGTGGATTACTTTAGCTGCTTGGAATAACACAATTAGGCTATCTGTAGCTGTCTTGCTTGGCCGTAACCTAGTTTGATCAATCGCTGCATCGGGTTGTTGCTGGCTTTCTAACAGTTTCTGCATAGGTCAACTGATTATATATATATATTTTCGTTTATTGAAAAAACAGGTTGTCATACTGCAACGAGGTACAGGCATTGAGAATTTAAGAAATTAAAAGTTTTGATTTCTATCGAATGATTGAATGTCATGGGTTGCTATTTTCTATAGAGTATACGAGGTATATAGTTTTTATCGTCTTTAGGTGGAAGCTGAAAGTTATGTTGCCTTGGTCTGAGCTTATAGTGACTTTTCACGGTCTCTGGGAATAGGCTTCGTAACACGTGACATTCGTTCCGTATAACTGCCTGTAGAAGTCTTCTCTCGATCGCCTCAATTGTCTCAGTGACGCTTTTGGCCGTCTGAGGGAGATAGCCCATTCGCTGCATTTTCTTCTGAAAACGCTCGATTCTGGAACGTTCATCAGCTTTCGCGAAACCCCACCAGGCTGGTGCTGCATACAAAAGGCGGGCCATTGTAGTAGCCCTTGTCACCTCGTGTAATGCTACTGGTGGAAGGCCGTGTGCTCTGAGCACTCTGAGCGCGTGAAGCGAACCAGAGCAGGTGGCCAACACTCCATCAACATGATTCGTTACACGAAGATCGTCCCTGATTGTGACTCCTAAGATGTTCATGGAAGTGACTCTGACCATGTCGAGATGCTCCGGTGGAGTAACTGTCCACTTTCCCCGGTGGGCTATGAGCATCTCTCTGGATTTGCAAGTGTTTAGCCGTAAGTTATTTCTTTCCGCCCATATCCTCACTCCGTCTAGCTCTTCTCGTACCGTGTCTCTCAGCGCTGCTCCTATGATTAAGTATGTATCGTCAGCGTACTTGGAGATCTTATTTCTGACGTAGATTGGTCGCAGATCGGTTGCCTTTACAATATAGGAAGAAGGTCCGACCCCTGACCCCTGGACGACACTTGCGTTGATAGCAACTACCTCAGATAACCGCCCTCCGAATCTGGTAGCATGCTTTCTTTCCTGCAGAAAGTCCACTATTATGGTTCTAAATTGGCGTCGGCGGGTATACCCGTAGGCCGTAGCCGCGGATTTACCCTACCCGTACCCGACCCATACCCATGGTCGGGTACGGGTCGAGTAGGCCTTTCACGGGTCGGGTCCGGTGCTGATAGGAGCATTAGGATAGGCCTACAGGTATGTCCGGTTTTACCCGGTCCGCCGTGAAGTTTTTCGGTTAGCCTACTCCAAGGAATTTAGCTGTTGTAATAGACAAACTTGGCGCCCTTAGGCGGCGCTAGTGTGACCGTGACTCTGTTTTCTGAGTTATCTGCGTAGGTGGCCGAACCGTAACCTCTATTGTAACCACCTTGCGTTGGTATTCTGTCAGTTGGCGGCGATTCTTTTGGACACTAGCTGTGTCCGTCTGTTTGTCCATATCGGTCTACTCGTATGTATCTGTATCTCCTCTTCCTTCCTCTCGTCTAGTCATCGATTCGTGCACTTACTCTGATTCTTTATGATTTTAGATATTTGTGTAAATATTGATTTTTTGCTCTTGCAAGTTTTTTCTGCAGATAGCATAGTTCAACCTTTTTTTATATCTGTATGTGTAGTTTGGGCGTATTTCTATGACATGTTAATGTAATCCATTATGGCAGAGAATTGTACTTCAGGTGGTATGCTGATTTTGGACTTTGTTTGGGATAGGCAGGTCACATATACATATTCAAATCTGTATGTCAGAATTTAATCTATAATCAGCCACCCGCCATGCCAAATGCGTCATTCACACAGAGCAATTATGACCCAGGTAGATAAATGTAAATGTTAACGTTTTCTATAGGCTAGTGGCCGTAAGTCTTCAATCCTGCTTATATTTCAATGAATTGATCACATGAGATCCTTCACCGCCGCTGCCCGTTTGAATTTGTGCACGCCTTTAACTTTTAAGGTCTTCGTCTATGCACCTTCCTAGCTCCAGATTTAAATCTCTGAAATAAGCCACCGTCGTTATGCGAACCGATGACCTCAGGCATTGAGGCGTTTTGACGTACGCTCTAACTTATTTGGGACTAACTGTTCCCAATCAGTGCTAGCCACTATGAAGGGAAGCGTTCGGGAAGTCTCTAGAGTTAGGGCATCTTTGTATGTTATGCTTTGTGAGTGCCATTAGAGTTAATGACGCGCATTTGGAATAATATGTTGGGGAAAGGATAGGAGTCATGAAGGGAAATGGTTCTTTAACAAACAGTAGAACTTCAAGGACTCCATGCATCAGGAGAAGGTATGATAGGCCTACTGGCAGCAAATGACTGAGTCAAGGTTTCACCAACTAAAATGTGTGGCTTAGAATAATCGTTTCATGAACTTCGATTACTTTTACGTGCAACCAATCATTACTGTTCGACAAAAATATAACTAACCTATTTAGATTTTTTGGAATATATTGTACAGTTTTTGATCAAGAAGTACTCAGGAAATGTTACCGTACTTTGACACCATTATTTTGATCGACTAATGGTTTTAAGCAGAAGCAACCAAACTGGTCACTGTTTACTTGCAGACTGTAGGTCATAATAGCCTCTAAATGATAACAGCCTTATCTTTAAGCTTTCTCGTTTGAATGTAACCTATATCAACACGTTCCTAAACATTAAGTGATTATTTCAAATAAGTGGTGACTTGTATAATCACTTCGCTAAAGCACCCTTCTAGTAGGCCTAGTGACTGGTATCGCTCAAATGTGTAACAAATAAAAGTCAATCGAAGCCTCACAAAAATCTAGCTGTAATTAGGGGTGGATAAGGAAATTGAAAGAGGTAAGACTTGTAGTTGAGAACGAAATGACATAAGCGACTGAGCAGAACGAACAGAAACAGGGAGAGATTTTCAACAGCTAGGTCCAGCAACGGAAACAAGTTGCTTAATATTATGCTTACAATAACAGTTCTATTTACAAGCATGACTATCAATCATTCAATCAATCAATCCTTTTATTGTTTCCATAGAATAGTTTACAAGTAGTGATCCAGAGTAATCATAAATCAACGATCATACATGTATGTTTAGAAATTAAAACAGACAGATCACATGATTATCTTATTAATTTAATTGATGGAAACAATCGAGTACCCAGAAGATTATATATAGAAATATAGATGACTTTATTGCACAGCGATAACTTAAGTCTGATTTCAAGCTTTGTGGCTGGCCAGAGTTAAATGGCTTATGATCGATAATTTCTAATTTTGGACAAATCCGCTTCTGAAGAGAATCAAATGCAAAGATTTCAACAAAGGAGTCATATATGACAGAGTTGAACCAAGCTGTGGTCTGCGCTCTACTATTTTCTTAGTAGGCCCCTACTAAAAGGAATTTCTTTTCATGGAGTTCACCAGAAGTAGATTCGAACAGCAGAGTCAGCTTATCTTACTTAAGTGGGGATACTACTAGTATAATATTAAATTTGCAATTTAATGTTATTATTTAACTACCTCACTAAGATCATCTTGTAATTAATTCCGGCTTTGTAATAATTAAGACGATAGGGGCTAGATGTATAGATATTAATGTGCAGAATATAATAAGGATGTAGATGTACGATATCATTCTATTGTTTATTAATTTAATTTTATGCCAAGGAAGAAATTTAATGATTTTGTTTTGGGACCGGTTTACGTAGGAAGTCAAATTTCGAGATGACAGTAATTTTATGATCTGAAAATATGACTCGACAGGAGTAACAGATTGCGAATCAGAACGAGTTTTTATGACATGATGGTTTCTGCTTTAGAAGCAAGATGCTCAGATGACAACACGAATTCGTACTGTGACTTTTCATGGATTGGTATTATGAGCGATTTGTCGGGTTTGTAGGCTGGGTTGAAAATGTGGGCTTGACGATGATCAGTCATAATGCCTACAGGTATTCAGCTGATGAGTAATCAAAAATAGACTTGGTGACCTGTTTGTCTAGACATACATAAACATCGGTGCAGAAAGACATACAGACAATTATCACATGATCCGGTCATAAAATTCTACAAAATTCTCAATGGTTCCATAGGCATCATATATAAAACGAAGCAGCTAAGTGGACCATAGTCTTGAACGCAAGATCTAATAGGCAACAGTGATCATACAAAACACAGATGTACATTATCAGTTCTAATTTGGGAGAAAGATTTTGCGTATAGTTGCTCGTTTGACTTAATTAAGTCTGTTGGTAGGCCTAATATAGTCGGGAATACACGAAATTGTAAAATCTGATGAGGTCGAGTTTGGAATCAGGTACAATGGATCATGCTAAATACTCTTTTGGAAATTTCAGCTTTATACATACATGAAAACACAATTAAAATTCTGCTGCATCAGTGTTTATATGTTATCGGCTACAAGAGTGTCCTAGTATTTGTATTTCTCATCCATGCCCACTTTTGCCCAGTAGCGTTGATTATAAATATCGGGTGAGCCAGTCAGTGCAAAACTTTTAAGGCGCATCTATCGGTACATTGTATTGTATTGTATTGTATTGTATTGTATTTTCGTTTATTGAAAACTGGCTGTCATAACGCAGCCAACGACAAAATTGCGTAACTTATTGTAATTATAAAGGAGCTAAGACTAATTATAGATATGGATAATGTTCATATCTATACTGGATAAATGTATTAGATTGTTGTACTCTTTATGGAATGTAAGACCACACAGAGCAGCTAGTAAGTGTTTTTGTGCAGCATGCGCGGTAGAAAGTTCTTGCTGTCCTTTGCTGGAATGACGAAAGGGTGGGGCCTAGGTCGGAGGTCATATCGACTTGTCGGTCGCTCCTGGCACATTCGACGTAAGACATGCCCGGGGTCATTTATGATGGCATTGAACAACACGTCGTCAGCTCGACTGGCCAGGCCATCGACAGTCGGGGCATCTCCCGGCAGAAACCCCGCACTTCTCAGTCGCTGAGTGAAACGGTCCAGGCGATCTCGGTCTCCTGCTCCCATGTACCCCCACCAGGCTGGAGACGCATACATCATTCTCGCCATCGTGGTAGCACGTGTCACCACGTGCAAGGCCTGTGCTGGCATACCACGTCCTCTCAGAGTTTTCAGAGCGTACATTGATGAAGAGCAGGAGCTGAGGATGTTGTTGACATGTTCAGTGACTGTCAGTTTCTCGCCGATGGTTATCCCGAGGATCTTCATGGTCGTCACTCTCTTAACACCAGAGATCGATGGCTGCGAAGCGAGGGAGGCATATTACAGTACAAGCGTTGCAAGTGATCTTAACAACTAACATGCTATAGTTAGGTTTAAGACTTTCTCATCCAGCGTAATTTCTCATTGAACTGCATGATCAAGACCTAGCCATAGCATTTGGGTGGTTAATTTTTTTACCGATAGATGTGTGTGAAATGTGTTGCACTGGCTCACCCGATATAATCAGGTTTTTCAGCTACTAAGCATGAATGTGAAATACTAGGCCATTGTCTTAGCTCGAGAGCGCCTTTGTTGAGTCTGTCCATAAGTGGCGCTATATAAGTTTGCATTACCGCGCAATGATGCATAGTTTTATTTTGCTATGCCGTGGATTTTCTAAGCTTGTTTAGACGTATAATTAGTATTACGGTTCACTTGTTACGTTCAGCTGCAGTCAAGGAAGTTGATTGATATAAATTTGCAATTACTTTTCGAATATTTCTTATATTTATAATTTGGTAGAGAAGATCACCACTTTGATCTATTCTGCTTCACACAAGAGCTTGACTATTTCAAGGAATTTTGAAATAGGAATTTGCTTTAAATTTTGTGGTTAGATCGAAGTCTTGCGATCGGTTGGGTAATCATGCGGCCCAATGTTTTCGGAAGAAAGATTTACGTATATAAAACTTTAGTTTCCAGCAGAGTAGGCCTATCACGCAGTAATCTAAGCGAACACAGTACATTTTGCATCAATATATTACATAATTTAATTAAATTTGAATAAATTGTGTTTATGCATAGGGAAATATTGTGCAGGTGAATAATTGTCTCGGGTTCAAGACTATTGAACTTTCCGTAATTGTTTTTTCCCCGGATATATACCGAGCTGCCACAATTGAGTCTGTGAAAAACGCAGTCTTGATAAATAAATAGCCCTGAATTAGCCGCATTGACTCTGACTACATGCATAATAGCTAGGGATGGGCCGATTATCCGTTCGGTAATCGGTTGGGGCCGGATTTTGCACTAATCGGTATAAATCGGAATCGGCGATCCCAGGCCTTAAAATCCGAATAACAAAAGTAATATTCTTTATCAAAACAATTCCTTTTTCATTACGTAGTGGATCCGTTCACGCCCCGGGTGTTAGCGGAACCCCATTACTACATTCAGGCGAAGAAAACACTCCAGTGGATCTAAAACTAAAACAATTTAATGACGCTGGAGTAACTGAAAATTTGTTGGAATAAGGGGATTAAGGAATCAGTGAAAGGTAATGATGATCTTCATTTCACTCTATGCATGTACTCGATTCCTATTCTGAAAAGGCAATCTTTTTAAATATTCGAGTTAATGTAATATAACTGAATATGAAAACTAACATCTGAATATGAATATTGGTTACATGAATATGCAAACTGCCTATATTAATATGCAGATTAATTAAATTAATAAGTTCTACGTTTACAGAAGTTTTCAGCTTTGAGCCGCGTATGACTCAAATATTCTGTAAGCCAAGACAATCAATGTGTGCCCTACGCATTCTCGTTATGCATGGCCTCACCGGTCTGCAGCTTTTATGATGTAGTACGTGCAACAACTGTTGTTGCACGTACTACATCATGTTACAGTGTCTCGTTTACTCTATGCTGCCCCGGCATGGTGGGGTTGCGGGACAACAGGATAGGAGCCGTCTCCAGTCGGTAATAAGCAAGCTAATCGGCCTCCGGTACCTTCCTGAAGACTACCCAAAATTTGAGCGACTTTTGTCTTGAAGCTGACACCCGTCTTTTTCTCTGCAGTCCTGATGAACCAGGGTCATGTACTGCAGAGGTTCTTAACCGGTGTATCGCGACACACTAGTGTGTCGCGAATCGACCGGCAGTGTGTCGCGTAAGCATGGTGTGTCGTTGGTGTGTCGCGAAGAATTGGTGTGTCGCTAATTCTCACAGCATATGTCAGTCGTTCTTGTATTACACTGCCTTACTTACTTTATCACTTTAGCGGACGTAGGCTGTGAGAATTCGTAGCACTCTCTTTATATATTTTATTTCCTCGAAATCTTGGGCGGCCATGATGCGTTTATCTTATACATAGTATAGCAGCTATAATACTGTTACACAAACCCACTGCAGTCTGCAGTATAGGCTACACGTTTCCGACCGCGCCGATGAAAACTTTTACCCATTGCCACAACATTCGAAATGGACAAATTTATCATAAGGAAACTAAAATTTAGCGAATCTAAAACCGATAACGCAGAATCAGACTTTGGTAGCAATGAAATGGAACAAACTGGTCGGAGGTCCCTCCTCAGCCTGCTTAAATATTGCACTTATAAAAACTGTGGATCCTCGATTTAATACGATCCAAAGAAATATTCAGGAGCAAAAATCCCATTAACTGTTAGGCCTACTAAGACTTAAGTTAACACAGAGTCGTAGAAACCACGTAAAATCGTAGAATTAGATCAGTAGAAATTAGAATTTTAGAATAATTAGAAACTAGAAAGCATTAAATGTCAGCATTTTCATTCATTAAATATGTTAACAATTTAAAATGTTCATTAAATAAATTGGTTTAACTTTTAAAAAATTATTTTAACGATATTCACATATCATTATTGCATGGTGTGTCGCAAAATTTATTTCCAAGTTTAGGTGTGTCGTGTGCCAAAAAAGGTTAAGAACCTCTGATGTACTGCATAATTTACTTCCACCAAAAAAGCCCCGACAATATACCCTGCTACCGCGATCGCACGACCATTGTGTACCTCTTGCAGATAATTTACAGCGCAAGACGTTTATAGTTAAAATGTTGTACTCATATTGACAGTTGACTGTAATAAGACGTACACCAGATGTATGTACACCAGAGTGCGGATATGCAATCGGTCTATTAAAGAATATACTTACTTAGTTACTTAGTCTTATAGAAAGTGATGAGCATTTATTTGTAAGAATTGGCTGCGCAAAACTTTAGATTGTGCTGCAGGGAATAAAAACAGCATAACCGAAAGCTGCAACAACTTCAATGGAAGTCAAATTAACGTATGGCATCATTCAATGACTGAGCATTGACTGCCATTGACATATCAGACCAATTACATGCATAACGACATTAAAATAATAAGCTGTCAGATGAAAACTTTTAACAAGTTTCAGGTTCCAGCTGCTATGAATAGGATAATACTTTTTGTGGATTTTTAATTAGGATATATATAAGCCTGACATTTACTGAATGATCACATTTATAACAGCAACGGGTCTCGATGCACAAACCGAGATAAACTATTTATAAAAGTTTCAATGAGAAGCATCGTTTAAGTTAGATGTAAAAGTTGTCCTTGTCGCTGAGCTTGAGTAATCTGTATTGCCGTGGTTGGACTGGTAGCGCCTCTGAATAGGTTCCTTGAAGGAGCGCTACATTAAATTCTTGAAATGAATGAACGAATGAAAGGATATTCTATCATAGGCCTACATGAAATTCTTTAGGAATATGTTTATCATGACTGTGTCAAGATTTTTCTTTTGTGATTGTTATTTGAAGACGAAATGAGGTTGCGCGCAGTTTGGAATTTCTGCCCCAAACAGATGAGCGACGAAGAGGCAACGGACCTCAATCTAGCGGAAACAATGATTCGGGGGAAAGTAGTGAGAGTTATGCAGAAAATAGGCCACGAAGAACGAAAAATGCCACTTCAAACTGAAACATACGAAGGTTATCGACCGATGAATACTTCGGATGAAAGTTCCGACGACTCAGAAGGCGAAGTGAAATCGCCGTGTGCATTGGCACTCACATTTAAAAGAGGAGACAAACTGGAGACAATTCCTCCTGCAAACATATGGTAACTTCATATTATACAGCAGATCATCGAGTTTGCTATTTTGGGAAACCTAACAAACTTCTCTAATGGGTCGTCCATTAAATATGTCAACAAAATAAGGGGAAGGGGTTTGGAAAAGTTTGATAGTTGTTGACAAGGGGGAGGGAGGCGGGTTCGGTACAATTTGACGTCAAGAAATTTTTCTCCAATAAATCAACACCGACCCTTCCAAATGGTAGCGAAAACATTAAGAAATGCTAAAATGTATAAAGTGCTTAATGTTTAATACTACTACAAAAAAAAAGCTGGTAATAAACTACACTCATAATAATTTGAAATTCGAGATTGCATTTTTTAGTGTAAATTTTAAAAAAAGATTCTACATGTATTGAGCCATTCTGTTTCTTTTTTGTAGGGGGTTCTTGCATTGTTGACATAATTTTTGGGGGTCCCGTCAATGTTTGACAGTTGTTGACAAGGGGGGTCAAAAAAACTGCCTAAAATTTGTTCACATAATTAATGGACGACCCCTAAACGCTAACCGATCCTCACTAACAGTAGCATCTGTAATAAAAGCACCATTCCTTCATTTCTGTACCTGTGGTGTTTTGTGCAATTGGGAAGTCATGAGGAGGGGAGTTTGGGTAATGATAACACTCCACTCTGGCACGAAGAGGCAACGGACACACAATCGCTTCCCCGCTACCCTCCCTAAGGTCGACTCAGCTTTTCATTCGCCAGATGGCGGTTAAATAAAAATGAGCAGTAGGACTTGATGGGCGTTTTGCTTGGCTGCCAAACTGTTAAATTCGACTCCTGCTATAACTTGTCATCATCCATTCATACTATGAATTGTAATCATACTGCGTATTTGTCAGTTTGCGCTTATTAAACGAAAAGATTAGTATTATTATTATTATTATTATTATTATTATTATTATTATTATTATTATTATTATTACATTATTATTATTATTATTATTATTATTATTATTATTATTATTATTATTATTATTATTATTACTTATTTTTATTTTTACCCGAGGTATCAAGGATCCCTCAGGATTTAGGAAAAATTATTATAACAAAAAGTCGGACTCTGTAGAAAATATTGTACGAACAATGTATTGCTGCTTGATGGCCTTTGGTGTCTCAGAACTTCCTCTTGGTTGGATCCGTTCTTTCCTCTTTGTCCGAGCACAGACAGTTTTTTTGGGCCACGCGTTCTCGCTATCCTCTATTATACCCTTTGGTCTTCCTCAGGGTTCTGTCTTAGCTCATTCTTCATATTCCATATGCCTCTCGACAGTATTCTGATGATACCCAGGATTATGTCCATGGCCAGGCTGCTGCAGCTGCTGCCCTGGTTAATCAGGTTGTAATTTCGTCGGTTGTCTTAAAACCGCCTTCGGTTGAATTTTGACATTCATTCATTCATTTCAGATATTTATATAGCGCCCCTTCAAGATTTCTACTCAGAGGCGCTCCCGACTACAGCGCGGACACTGAATCGGAGTTTCACGCCGAAGCGCATGAGCAATTGCGAGTGAAGGACTTGCCCAGGGTCCCTACGCGGCGGCTTGGGGTGGATTCGAACCCGCAACCCTCCGGCTGCAAGGCACCAAACATACCCTTGGGGTGGATTCGAACCTGCAACCCTCCGGCTGCAAGGCACCGAACATGCTACCCCTACACCACTGCGCCCCACAAACAAGACTCAACTATTTGGCTTCGTAGCCATATCGTAATGTCCAAATATTCACAATTGATTTTCTTGCCCTTCTCCGTTTTTTTTCTTCAGATTTTACTTTCTCTACCTCTGTGAGAGATTTGCATTATCCTTGATCAGAGCTAACGTTTCTCAGTCATGTAAACCAGAGGTTCTTAACCTTTTTTGGCACACGACACACCTAAACTTGGAAATAAATTTTGCGACACACCATGCAATAATGATATGTGAATATCGTTAAAATAATTTTTTTAAAGTTAAACCAATTTATTTAATGAAAATTTTAAATTGTTAACATATTTAATGAATGAAAATGCTGACATTTAATGCTTTCTAGTTTCTAATTATTCTAAAATTCTAATTTCTACTGATCTAATTCTACGATTTTACGTGGTTTCTACGACTCTGTGTTAACTTAAGTCTTAGTAGGCCTAACAGTTAATGGGATTTTTGCTCCTGAATATTTCTTTGGATCGTATTAAATCGAGGATCCACAGTTTTTATAAGTGCAATATTTAAGCAGGCTGAGGAGGGACCTCCGACCAGTTTGTTCCATTTCATTGCTACCAAAGTCTGATTCTGCGTTATCGGTTTTAGATTCGCTAAATTTTAGTTTCCTTATGATAAATTTGTCCATTTCGAATGTTGTGGCAATGGGTAAAAGTTTTCATCGGCGCGGTCGGAAACGTGTAGCCTATACTGCAGACTGCAGTGGGTTTGTGTAACAGTATTATAGCTGCTATACTATGTATAAGATAAACGCATCATGGCCGCCCAAGATTTCGAGGAAATAAAATATATAAAGAGAGTGCTACGAATTCTCACAGCCTACGTCCGCTAAAGTGATAAAGTAAGTAAGGCAGTGTAATACAAGAACGACTGACATATGCTGTGAGAATTAGCGACACACCAATTCTTCGCGACACACCAACGACACACCATGCTTACGCGACACACTGCCTACTGACACACTGACACACTGACACACTGACACACTAGTGTGTCGCGACACACCTGTTAAGAACCTCTGATGTAAACAATGCCTGTCGATCTGGCTATGATCATTTTCCGCAGATTTCACTGTGCGACGTTTGCTAACCAAACTCGCTGCTTCTGATCTGATCCAAACCTTTGTCTCCTCTAGAATCCACTTTGGCAATGCTGGTCTTCTCTTTTATTAGGGGCCTACTGCTGTTCCAAATTCAACTGCTCTTCTGATCGGTGGCATCGCAAATTGTGGCCATAATTATCTCCGCCTACATATGAGACACTCTGCTCTGGTTACCTATGCTTCAATGCATTGAGTGCAAAATTCTGACTTTGATGCGAAATTGCCTAACTGTGGGACTGCCCCACGTTATCTCAAATCCTTGTGTATCTCAAACTCATCTATTCCTGGTCGCAGGTCCATCCGATCGGCTGCACAGTGTCCTTATCGTCTCGGGCTAGATCGTCCACTGATCAGCACAGAATTTTTTGCCATTGTTCGTCTTGAATCTTCGTATGGCATTCCTTTTAAAATCAAAAGTGAACTAATCAGTCTATCACCTTCCTTTATACGCATGTGCTTGAAGTCCGTTCTGCTTGATCATTGGTCCTCTCTGATTGGTCGGGAGCGCTGCTGGTGAGTCTTTTGTTGAAGTGGCGCTTTACACGTTTTCACTCATGTTATGTTGTCTTTGAGCTGGAATTGAAATGTTTCGTAACCAAAAGACCACGCCTATAAGCGCAAATATTGTTTCTATTTATATGTCGAAAACAGGACGAAAAACTAGCTATCCAGATGCATGTAGGCCCTATCGTATACTAATTTTAAGTGTTTCTTTGCAGTGACAAAGTTGAATGGTGGAAGGCAAGACATTTGGACAGCGGACAGGTCGGATTCATACCAAGAAATCGCGTTGTAGTAGGTAGGTGTCAAAGGTAGCATTTCTTTACATTTGAACAGTTGCCAATCCTCTGGCAGCAGCAGCTGAGGGTTTACAGAACTTCTTCTCTGTTTCTCCTCCGTCAGGCCAAGGCCAACGATGAGTCCTCAACTTGTCGTCTCCAGAGTTCTCTGTCCTTGATTTTTTTCCTTTGCTTCTGCAATGTTCCACTTTTCTATTTTGGTACATAGTCATGTTGAGGTTTCTTGGTCTCTTTACCAGACTGTGACCAATACTTTTCTGGCAGGGTAAGGATTGTACTTGAGCTTAACGACACTTTTTCATACGTGGAGTACAATACAACACAATACAACACAACACAATATACTGGGGCGCGGTGTTATAGGGTATGTTCGGTGCCTTGCAGCTGGAGGGTTGCGGGTTCGAATCCACCTCAAAGCCGCCGCGTAGGGACCCTGGGCAAGTCCTTCACTCGCAATTGCTCATGCGCTTCGGCGTGAAACCCCGATTCAGCGTTCGCGCAGTAGTCTGGAGCGCCTCTGAATGGGTAATCTGGTCGAGGCGCTATAACAAGTTTCAAATACAATACAATATCGAAGATGATTAGTGTCGGAGGCAGAGTGCAACCTCGTACTCCACGTTTATATTGCGACCGAGCCACCCGCAGTAAAGATCCGAGAAATTAATCTCTGATAAAACGACCGACCGGGAATCGAACCCGGGCCGCCGGCGTGACGAGCGGGCTACCAACCCACTCGGCCACTCAGGATCCTCTGGCAGGGTAAGGAAGCCGGTGGGCCACTTTTATATGACCTCTTGCGCCCTCAGGTGTCCTTCCAGCACCTGCCTCCTGCGTTGGCCAGCTATTTTCGGGGTTCCCGGTGACCCTGTCCACCTCGCGAGACGCCCAAGGTGGTCCTTCTGCCCAGGGATTTCACCACTGGGCTTTCACCACTGATGGCATAGCCCCACCGGGCATTCCCCTACTTAGCCGTTCACCCCCCTCCACCGCGGTGAGGTGCAGGTAGGACTTTGGGGGGGAAACCGGTATTGATTCGTATATTCTGAAAACATGTTTAGATGGGAGCCGACGCTGTGAATGCAGAGAATCAAAGTGATTACTTGGAACTTGAAAATTTTATGAGACCTCGATTCGCAAAATTTACTTTCAGATTTTTATCAGTTGCTGGTATTCAGCTTATCTTGCAGAATTAAAGTCTAAAATTCTAATAAATGCAGTTAGTTTTGCATCCCCCATGAAATCTAGAATTTGCACTTTGTGCGAATATACCGTAAATGTTACTATAAAACCACTTTCTGGAGATTTATCGTCGCGTATTTTATATTTTAAACAGAAAGAGACGAACAGCCGACGAATACAACGGTAAGTTTGTGAAATTGTATTCTAATTAAATGACAAAACATGAACTATATCGGCTAAAAAAACGTTGGTATCTGTTGCACTTAAAATAAGTTCGAATTTTAATCTACTCATCAACCTTGATTCGAATTTCTTCTCGTCAAAAAAGTGCAGGCATCGCTGATTTTAGATTTGCATGACACTTGTAATTTCGATTCATCATATTTAGTCTAACAGTCTTTTCACTAAGGACGAAATGGTGACAATGTGTTCTTCAAGTGGTTGATGCAACAGTAATGGCTATTCCTAATCAGATTTCTGGACACAAATTTCTTTATTGGTGTTGTGCTGAAGCGAATACCATCGACTGTGTGGAATTCGTTATCAAATCAAAGACATCATTGAAACTGTAGCCTATATTATTTCATAATATACATGTACGAAATGTAAGACCTCGCGATGCTTTTTTTGGTAGTGTGAAAATTACAGCTACATCGCTTGTAGAAATTATGACACTTCAATGCCAGTGCAATGTGGTGAGGTAGTAATTTGTCAATGATTAACTTCTTTTGAAAGACATGGAATTGGAATCAGAACAATTATACTGCCCTACTTTGGCAAAAGGAAGCAAGTCACAGATTTTAGTTTCTGAGAAAAATGCGAAAAACAACTCAGGCCTGGAAATTGTCTGAATTTACGCGTACAATTCCAAGGCAAAAAGAAGCAAGTCCATGCGTATGCATCACATACGCATGGACTTTTTGCCTTGGAATTTTCCAGTACTACTTGGACATGCTTCTTTCTGCTTCTGCTTTTCTGCCAGAACCATATGTAATAATAACTATTTATATAGTCGATTGTATTGGACTTGCTTCTTGAACCAAAATGATACCGATATGTCATTTTAACCTTAAACTGGACTTGCTTCCTTTTGCCAAAGCACGGCAGAATACACTGCATAATTATGTATTGTCTTGACTAAAGAAGTTGCCATTTAACATGAAATCGCACTCAGGCATACAAGTCATGTAACTCCCAACAGAATGTTTAGTCTCACGAGTTTGCGAGAATGAACTAGGTTTTCACTTTAATTCGACTTATGGCTAAATTATTTAGTTATTATTTCAATGTTTTGACTTTTCAGACTTTTCAAGGCCGTGTTAGAGTAGTCCGTTCTGTGGGATAACAATTGTAAGTGTAATCAATGAATTCGGAGCTAAAACGGAACGATTTTCATTTTCAGTTGAATGAACTTCCACTGGAGTTGTTGGACGTCATCTTAGAGAAAGCGTTTCTCCTTTCGAAACACCAAGCTTCTCGACACTAGAGAGACGAAGTTGTCATCAAAACGTTGACATCAGTCGACTTCTGTTGGTATCAACGAATTACAAGACGAAAGTTTAAGAAAAGAATTTGGCAGCGACTGAAACGTAAGTAGATTTCCTACTGTCGTTATCTAAGGCCATTCACTGCTATGCATTTTAAAAGAAAGAATTAGGCCTAGATGTCTGAATTTTTTTAACTGATTTTATACAATTCTGACATGCTGATTTCAAATATGTTGGTGAAATTTTGCCATCACGTCACAATTTCGTACAAATCAAATTATAAGTTTATTGAGTTTTACAATACCATGAAAATATTTTCTCTTTGATACACTGGAGAAAAAATTTATAAGAAAGGTTTATAAAAGTCCCTGATGTCAAAATCTTAGAAACAGATGACAGTGCCCAGATGTTTACAATAATTAATGGCAAGATCTTGTATAGGCTACAATGAAACTGAGACATAAACCATCTTAGGGACAGAAACGTGTTTTCTTAGATTTCCTTGCGTGTTCTTCCTCTGACGAACAATTTCTGTTCAACATCCAGCAATAGCCTAGTCCGCCATCATACTGACGTCCCATCGCCCTTGATAACGGGTTTCCATGATTTTGATATCCTGATGAAATCGAATCATTGCCCCTAAATATGTATGTTTAGACACCAAGATGATGATTCTAAGTGAACTAGAAGCCGAGATGTTTAATATCTCAATTTTCGACGGCCAACGACGGCCATAATTGGAAAATGGCCGACCGATGAGACCAGGGCTACTCTGCGATGGCCCTAGTCGAATCATTGCCCCTAAATATGTATGTTTAGACACCAAGATGATGATTCTAAGTGAACTAGAAGCCGAGATATTGAAAAATCTCAATTTCGGTCGGCCATTTCGAAAAAAAGCCGCCATCTTGAATTCTAGGGGAACTTTTGAATGCCTCCCCTTCATAAAATGTTCTCTTAGGTTCCAACTACAACTGTGCAAAGCGGCAATCCGTTTTAAAAAAATGCAGTATACTGACCAAATTTGGCTTGTACCGCCTCTACTATTACAGATTCAGCCATGTTGAATATGATAATGGTGATTGTCAGGAAAACCCTACGTCATACATAAAAACGGATATCATTTTCGAAATCAGCAGACTAAAATCTTTTAGAAAAATTTGTTTTTGGTCGAACATCAGAAATCATGCATAGTAGTGAATTATAGTTTGGATCATCATAAATGCTTTCCGTCTGGTATGAAATGTGCGCTATGAGTCCAAATGATCTCATTTATTAACAGATTCAATTTCTGAATTTAAATTAAATAACTGTTAAACTCAGGAACGGATTAGGGTTTTGACCCCCATAGGCACAAGTTCATGTGAGTCCTGCCCTTACCCATCTCCAAGGTTACAGAGGTACGATGGCTTGATAAGACCCAGACGTAGTAAGGTATTAAGCTCCAACCTGCAACTCCTGTCCATGTACTAATATGCAAATCCGGAGCCTGATACTAAATCAAAACGTCAACATCCAACTAATGGGATCAAACGTTGCCAAACTACTTAAGCTTTTTGATTTACAGACTTTTACAGCTGCATTGTTCGTATATCGGACAATTCGGGTCTGCTTAAACTGCGTTCCTTGTTACCTGAGTGAAAGAAGCGCCAAAGCTTAGTTAATGCTCTAAGATTCTCTAACTGCTTAGATGCATGAACAGCTACAGGAATCTGAGAAATTTAGTTTTTGATGTAAGGCTTCACGTCATGACGCAACATTTACTGTGTGGATGAGAGACAAACAGACGCACATTTGTCGGCTGATATCAATGTATTACCTTATGAAAGATAAACTGAAAGAGAGATCATAAACTAGATTCTTTGTTCAATGGGCAGCCAGTGTCATGAATTTGATGTTCTTATAAGGATCAATGGATCATATATAGGAATATTTGTTATTTCTGCAGATCTCCATTAACGATACTAATGAGAAATGAGTTGTAAATATTGTTAAATGTGCTAAAAACGAAGGCATTTGCTAGTAAAACCAAGGCAATTCTTCCAGTAGGGCCTATGTCATATTTGAATCTGAATTGACTTGCGTTAGTCGTTAGGCTATGCCCTAACTGTATGCACATTGAATACAATTAATTTTACTCTCAATGTCTACTCCAAGGAATCGCGATTTACCGACCATTTCTGTGCATTCTGTCAATTCTGTGATGTTATGGAACTGTTAACGTAGGACCCATCTGTTTCGGCTTCATTTACAACCATAATATAATTTCTGATTTTCCTGATATTCTGATTTTAACCGGACATTATAATTATAACACATTATACTTTTGTCTATGGTTTCAATTGAAGCGTCATCGAGACAGTGTGCTTTGTGAAAAGGCGCTGTAGACATAGAATTAGAACCTACGCCTTTCCTTGGTAATTCTTATCCCTATCTATAATAATGGTCGGTCCTTGTGATTTCAAGGAAACTTATAGCTTCTTGTGGTCTACTTTCCATCGACCACTGATTTAAGCAAATGTCGCCCACCTGTAGCGCCATTTCGTTGTCAATATTCAGAAATAGCTTTGTAATTAAATCATGAAAGATATTTCTTACAATAGAAATAGAAAAAGAAATAGCCAGACCCAAAATTCTAAAGTTGTACGTTTTGAGCCACAGTGCGTGAAGAGGTTGCAAAAGTCTTCGAATTTAAGCGACTGAGACATCTTGGAAATATTTTGGTATCGAGAAACAGCATTTTTGGCTTGGTAACCAAGTTTCTTTTGTATTTAGCCTATGGCTCGACATAGTTGAACTATTTGCTGCTTTTTGACTTGAAATATCCTCGACTTAATTACCTTTACAAATTAAAAGTTAGCAGCTGCAAACGGTCTTCATTCACTTTGGACAAAAGGTTTCACTACTGAACACACATATTTTTTTTATACATAGGGGTGTAATGTAACAAAGCTAGCATAATCAAAAGTAAGCCTGGTGTTATCTTTTGTGTTTTTAGATTTCTACGAAAAGACAAAGAAAAGATTTGTAATTATTAGAAACAACCAAAATTATCTTTTGGAAAATATAAAGCCGAATGACAAGTTAATCAGTACGCTCTTGTCTCTCAACTGTATAACGGAAGAGCAAAGTCAGCTCATTCAGAGACAGCGTTCAAAACGAGATAAGAATGCCGAGATTTTACAACTTGTCCGATCAACGGATGAAACAAAGTTTTCGAATGTCGTCAATTGCCTTCGACAAACGAACCAGAAGAGAGTGGCACGGATCATGGAAAACGGAGGAGGTTTACATCTCAAATTTTATCTAAAGGCTTATGATTAACAGAATTTGCTAAACAATTATGATTTCAGATGTGTATTAATATCAAGACCACTGCCGGACCTAAAGTACTTATATATTTATTTATTGTTTGTCGTGCGAGATATTCAAGAATAAATTTGGATCAAAACTCCAGAACCAGTGGTGAAAGCCTAGGGAAAATATTTTGATATGTAGTAAGAGTAGCTTATTACTAGAGGAGTTAGTCCTGCACGAATAAGAGACATTCACGACTAACTAAACTTTTGAAAAAACTATTTTTGCAACCATTCTCCGACCATTTGCAACCAAAGGTCGACATCAAGACCCTTTATTTTGGCCTTTCATTTGCCAGATGGCGTCGGTAAATTGAGCAGAAGGACGTGATGGTCGCCTTGCACGGCTGACAAACAGTTAAATCCGACTAATGTAATGGCTTGTGCTCAGCCGTTCATATAATGAAATGGAATCAAACTGCCGTGTGTCAGTTTGAAATAATAAACGAAGATTATTGTGATTTTATTTTTTTGTCATGTCGTGCCACGAAACTCTTCGTTCTTCCACCCAGGGTAATCTGGTTGCTCCTCCGTCGCGTACTACCACATTATAAATGGCAGCTCCGCACTGACCCTCATTCTGGAACTGGCTCTCATGCAATATGCGACCAGAGCTTCTTCTACTTTTTATGCCTCTATTTTCGCACGCGATTGAAGACCTTCTTCTGTTCGATCGCAGTCTTGTGCAGTCAGGTCGGAAGTACCTCTGATGTGGCTACTTGAAGAGGTGCTATAGACATAAGCACTTACAATTACAACTACAGTTTCTTTTAAAGGGAATTCAAACTAGGCGCGAAATATATATATATATATCGGCCCAATAATGATATTTCCGTCAAAGGTTGTTAAATTAACGCTTGTTACCTCTTGGTTTTGCGACAATGTCCAATTGCAGAAATCAGCAATCAATAGAAAATGTAAAAGTTTATAAAACTAGGTTAAAGTTCGAAATCGTTCACATCTCTGAACGATCTCAAGAATGTGTTTGCTGCACTTCATCACTCAACTTTGACTTATTCAATTAAAGTGCAATTAATTAAATTGAGCCGAAGAAATAAGTTCGACTTATAAAATTAGTTATTTCTGTTTTTAGTTGTAACAAAAGTCGAAGTTCAAAATCGTGGTGCAAAGTGTAAGATGTCGATGGACCCACAGTTGCTCCAGCAAAGATTCACAGACTTTCAAAACAGAACCAAAACAGAATCACCTCAAACGGATAAACTTATCAATCAACTGAAAGAGGCCGACATAGAAATCCTTAGCTCTCAATTGGACGGACAGACTGTGGTCGTTTGGATCTGGTGTCATTCACAAGCAGCTCTTGAATACATTCAGGAGTTATACGAATCGAACAAGCTGACAAATGCATTCGCGCGTATAGCAAATGCTTCACCATCTATTTGTGACCCATCTGACCAAAACCAGGCTTATGTCGCAAAATGCACTACTGAGATAAAGGCCAAAATGTGAAAAAAATTAAATTTTTTCAATTTTTAGTTTTTGATAGAAATTGATAAATAAAAATGTTTTAAACACATTAAAGCTAAAATTTGTGACAAATTTTAATTTTTAGTGGTATTTTAGATGATTTTGAAATGGCTATTGTTTTAGTTATTCAATGACTTTTCCAGATATTTTTCGTTTTCCCGCCATTAATATCCATGTGTGGCATAAGGCTAGCATAGCAAGCATGGTATGAATAGAAAGCCCAGACTTCCCTCTAGCCTATCATGCAACCTTTATTCAATGTCTTTTCAAATCTAAACTAATCAGAGCGCTGAACATGTTTGCTAAGGAATTTTGCATTTGAGAATCATACAGAACTTTAAATGCATTTTTCTCTTAATCACAATTGAACAACTGAACCAGATCTGTTACTCATAACTTTGGCCAGGAACATGATAGAACAATAAAGTTTGTGTCATTTTAAAGGAGAGAGATTACCCTTTAAAACGGTATATGACATTCAAATTGTAAAAAATCCGACTTAAGCCTGGTTTTGGTCAGATGGGTCACATTTGTGAAATCATCAAATCAAAAGTGATCCACATGGATAGCAATCAATTCGAGAAAACAGTTGGCAAGTTCTTATGACCTCGTTAAAATAGAAACTCAGAAATATATATTTATACGTAGAAGTAGATCTTTGACTGACAAAGCATCATGAAAATCTGTAGGCCTTTGAGGCAGACAAGAAAGACGGTTAAATTTTATGTGTAGCATCAAAAGATATGTAAAATGAGATTTGAAAAGAAAGGCTGAACAAAAGTATTTTAAGACAGAAAAATATGTAATAAGACGCTACAATAGCTACAAGTTACAATTAATTCTAATTCTTACAGGATATTAGTAATGATTAAGATAAAAAGAAATAAATTTACTGAGCATCATTACCTGTTATTATTAAACTTGTAAACTGTTTCTATTTTAGTCGTATTTTCGATTTTCGTCAACTTCACTGAGAGACTCGACGTAGGAAATAATAAAAGATTATATGGATTGACTAAGTTACGAAATCACATTTACGTCCTCTGTCAATCACCCTTTTCTTCATCTTCTCCGGAAGTAATTCATGTCTTTGAGGATCGGAAACCATTTTGTCTTCAGAGGAATATCCCCATCAGACAGATCGAATATCCATGGGATATTGGATCCAGTGAGAAGGAAAATTGTCTCTACGTCTTTGACTTTTCCGAGGAGAACTCCATCTGGAAGATAACAAGAGGAGCAGATGACCAACACGAAATCATGAAATGGCTGACGACTGACCGTCAGCCATTGACTATGTCAGTGTCCGGTGAGGGTCAGTTGCTGGTGACCAGTTGGAAATCGTCCATTTTGAAGATCTACGGATCAGACGCAGAACTTCTTCGTTCTATTCAGTTACCAAGAGACATCCAAGAACCAGTTCATGCAGTGGAAACATCCATTGGGAATTTCATCATCCTTCACAAATGGAAGAAAGAAGATGGCGACATTGTGTTCGGTAGAAGAGAGTGGGAATCCCAGTGGGGCATATGTGAAGTGACCAGAGATGGAGAGAGGGTCATTCGTCGTTTTATTCCTTCAAATGAAACACAACAGCTGAATAATTCTCGCTATATCCATCTCGATTCAGACGATCGCGTTTTTGTGGCTGACTATTGGAACCACCGAGTGATTCTCTTGAATTGCGATCTGAAGTGGAATCAAACTATTTGTCCAACGATAGAAAAAGAAACCAGGATCCGAGAGACAAATAGCTTACATTACGACGAAAGGAAGAAGCAGTTGATTGTCGGAGGATTTCAACCAGGACAAGGAGTTAATGTTTATACTCTGTATCGAAATTAAGCACATTTTCTATCAATATATAATAACTGATATTGTGACAAACAAATATCTCTCGATTTTCCAATAAATCTGTTACAGTTTATAAATAAATTTAGCAGTAGATAATTTGGTTTTCGTTTCCTTCTAATATTTTCGTTGACGTTAGAAAAAGTTTGAGAAAATAAAAAAAATACGTATTATTAATAAGAGAAAAGGTTCTAGGTTGAGTATAATAAGCCAGCGATTTTTTGAACGAGCAGTTAGGCCCAATGATTGATCTTTTAATATGATTTAATATAGAACCACTGTTTAATGAAAAGAATCAAGGATTGAACACCCTTTATGCCGCCCAACCAAATTAGGCAGACAGATCGAAGCTTTTGGATCCTTCCTGAAGAACGCAGTTCAGGAAATGATGATGATGATGATGATGATGACGACGATGATACCACTACTGCTAGTATTAGTAATATTGATGATGATACTACAACTGCTAGATAATGATGATGATGATGATGATGATGATGATGATGATGATGATAATAATAATAATAATAATAATAATAATAATAATAATAATAATAATAATAATAATTGGCAAGGTGCCAATCACGTCCTACTACTACTAATTTGTAGACAATACTTTATTTACATAATAATAATAATAATAATAATAATAATAATAATAATAATAATAATAATAATATTATTATTATTATATTATATATTATATTATTATATTAGCTACTGCATCCTTGTCTATTGTAGCTTTCAGTATTGATGTTGATTGATGGAAAGAATAAATATTGTTGTTATAATAATAATAATAATAATAATAATAATACCTCGGGCAAAATAAAAAAAAAAAAATAATAATAATAATAATAATAATAATAATAATAATAATAATAATAATAATAATAATAATAATAATAATAATAATAATAATAATAATAACGATAACGATAACGATAACAATAACAATAACAATAACAATAATAATAATAATAATAATAATAATAATAATAATAATAATAATAGGGCCTAATAATAATAATAATAATAATAATAATAATAATAATAATAATAATAATAATAGTAATAATAATATAAAAAATAATAATAATAATAATAATAATCTTTATTATCACTAAAATTTTAAATGTGAACTAGTAAGGCTGATAGTAAAATCATATCCTCACCTCTACATAGACGAGCGAATAACTAAACAACACAGTAAGTAAGCAAACGGCCTTTATTTTCATCTGACAAGTGCTCATTGCATACTATACAACGACTGCGTACATTTTAAAAATAAACTGCAACAGTAGCGGATTATAAATATAACTAAAGATTGACAAAGCCATTGGGATGTCCTTTTGACCCCACAATAGCATCTTATTAACTTATGTTAAAAATATTGATGTTATGTTATTATGCGGTGTGAAGACATTATAGGCACAGACTAATGATTAAGTTGTGATCATATATTTAATTAATACTTCGCGGACCTGTACCATAAGGATATATAGAATTTAGAGTATGGGTTCACAGGTATTATCATTCATTCATTCATTCATTCATTCATTCATTCATTCATTCATTCATTATTCATTACGAAGTTTTATATAGCGCCCCTTCAAGGTTACTACTCAGGAGCGCTCCCGACCCCAGCACGGCTGAAAAGGACAGTTTTGAGGCAAGTATAGAAAGATTCAGAGTGGATTCTGGGATGCAAGCGCAGCATCAAAGGGAGCCCGTTCCAGAGGGATGGGCCAACCACTGAGAAGGCTCGATTCTGCTTAGTTTCTGTGCGGGCAAAAGGGACCATGAGCACGCCCCGCTCAGTAGAGCGGAGAGAGCGACGACCCGGAGCACCCAAGGTAGGGCAGCAGAGGTCGCGTAGATAGGCAGGGGCTAGGCCGAGCAAGGACCGCCAGACCAAAGCGATGATCCGATACGAGATCCGCTGCAGTAGGGGAGCCAATGAAGCACATCCAGCATATAACCTGAGACGTGGCCAAATTTTGGAATACGTCCGCAAAGGCGTGCGGCAGAGCGCAGGACCCGGTTCAGGCACCCCAACCGACAAGCTGGGAGTCCAACATAGAGTGAACAACAGTAATCAAGTCGGACTGTGATAAAAGAGTGGATGAGTGTAGCGGTGGAGTCTGAAGTAAGTGAGCGAGCAACAGTGCGGAACTGGCGTAACTGATAGTAAGAATCACGGCAGAGGCGGTTTATATGAGGGGCAAAGGTTAACTCTTGGTCCAGTGTAACTCCAAGGTCATGGTCGTGGACTAAATGCAGCGAGTGGAAGACGCGCACTGAGATGAAGTTGAAGCGTAACAGCCAATGAAAGGGAACGTGTGCATGGTCCATCGACTGCCGAGTTGAGAATGGGGTGAATTTTCTACTTGGAGATGGTTGCAAAGGAAATTCTTCCAATGACAACGAGAAAAGCAGCTTCTTTGAGCGCTTTTCAGAATGTTCCAGATATGTCGTGTAACACCAGAGACGCTCAATGAAAAACCGACATTCAATGAAATTGACTGGGGACGGGCTTTGTTAGAAGAAAATTTTGTTGCACCCCTCAATCCCAGTGGCAGCTGGAAATTTTTTAATTTTCTCAGGCTAGTGGGGCTCTTCCCTGCGTCTTCAAAGCTTTAGTTTCCACCGCAGGTCGAAAGAGAACCTGAAACTTTGCCAGCGTGAGTAGCCTACAGGATACAGTCATCATCAATTGAATACACGGGTGGAATAAAGCACTAAGTGCCATTATTTCTTTTATACGCTTTTCGCGTGTTTCCTGTAGATTGGTCTCTCATCTATGGAAGAAAGCACTAATGATCATTAATTCCAGTAAATAGTAACGTTTCATTCGCCGTATGGCAGCACCCTATCAGTCACACGTAAACAAAAATGGACGCTCGCGCAGAGGACGCTAATTCATTGTCTTCAGAAGTTAATATTACTTATTATTCGTCACAGTCTAGTGATGAAACGGAATACTATGATATTGATTCGGAATTTGAAAGGCAGAGTGCAAGTCGTGCTAAGGAAAAAGGCAAGATTCGGACAAAACACGAGGACTTATGGTCGGATAACACGAGGAAGCGAAGGAAGAATGCGGTTAGGATAATACTTGTAAAATATAGTTTCTATTCAAGTAATAATGCAGTAGAAAATAGTATTTCTTCTGGGAAAAATGTCAGAATGCTTTATAACATCCTTATATTAATGATATTATTGAAAACTCAGGACTTGTGCTATTTCACACCAACCATAATAGGCAAGCATGCAGGCGGGTAAGTAAACAATAAATCCCTTAACGGTTTCATGTTGTGAATACTAATTGACAAAATAACGAAATTCATGGTCAAATAGCATACTGCAACGTACTAACACATCATATTGGTTCTAATGATCAATGGAAAACATAATTTGGAAAAACAAATTTCATATCGATTTTACTCGATATGACTTTTTTGTACTTAGTGCTTTATTCCACCCGTGTATTCAATTTGACTAGTGATGGGATCCCTCAACAACAGACGATCAGAGACATTGATGGAGGACTAATCACGAAATGCTCTGCTATTTGCTGTAGTTTAACTTATTCCTTTCACAAAAGTTTCGATGCAATTGTCGAAAACGTGATAGGTACTTGCGCTCGTATTTAGCGGTTCATACATACTGTTGGGAGACCTTCCCAACCGAGACACTGTTGACGGTACTTTGTCCTAGATTGAAGAGACATTCTGGATAAAGCTAAATATATTTAGTATTGAACTGAACTATATATTGAAAGTAGGCGTGATGTTATGCTTACTAGAAATATACGAATATCGTTACTGTAACAGAGACAGAAAATAGGATAGTTGATGAACTATATCAGGTATAGTTAAGAAGGAGTGTTCTCTCCTATTTAAACCAATGTAAAAGATTCGTCGTCGAAGCTTGGCAGTTTTCGTTAGGCCTGTTGCCGTGTGATGTCGAATTCTCAGTAGAACTGACCAAGACTTCCATGTACTAGATAAGTCTAGTTAACTAGTTAAACTGTTGGTTTCGTGTCCGCTGTGGCCAACCAAGTTGTTTGTTTGCTGTGCAACGTTCTCAAGAACTGGAGACGTGTGGAGCTGATGTTCTTCGATAAGGTTGTATGTGTGTTACTATTACGGATTTTGTTTTATAATATACATTCTTTTTTACCCTAGAAAACGAGTTGTCTTCATTCGTATAGTAGCACCTTACATTTGGGGGCTTCGTCCAAAAGTGACGTTAATTCGAAAAGTCTAAAAGTGAAAATTTTGTAGGGACTTTTCTAAAAGAGTCTAGAGACAAAAGTGGGGAAATTAAACCTTTGAAAAGGAAATTTCTTAGTGAAAGTTTTGGCAACAGAGCTGAAAATAATTTGAGTAAGTCTAGAATAGACTAGAGAATAAGCAGGCAAAATGGAGTCGCCTGTAGCAGCAAAAGCGTTAACGCTTGAAGATGTCTTTGACTGTTCGGTTGAAGAATTAAAAGTTGAGTTAGAACGCTTAGGTCAGGAAGCAAAAGGCTTAAGTAAAGCACAGATGCAAAAGAAGTTAGCGAAGTTAGTATCTCCGTCTAAGGCTATGAGTGAGGAATGGAAAATAAAAAGCAAGTCGTTGGAGTTAAAAGCAGCAAAGGAAGCAGAAGAGGCTGATAGACAATTTAAGAGAGAGGAAGCAGAAAGACAGCAGAGAAAGGAAGAGCGTGAATTGGAAATGTTTAAACTTAAGTTAGAAGCTGAACAACGTAAGTTAGAAGCAGAAAATGAAGCAAGAAGGTTAGAAGAAGCAGCTGAGGAACGTAAAGCTAAGGCTGAAGCGGATAAAAGGCAGATAGAAGCTAAGGCTGAAGCGGATAAAAGACAGTTGGAAATGGAGGAAAGAAAATTGGAAGTCGAAGAAAGGAGAATAAAAGCAGAAGCAGAAGCAGTGGTGGAGAAACGCAAAGTAGAAGTTGAAGCAGAGGAAAGGAGAATAAAATTAGAATCTGTCGCAGCAGCTGAGAGAGTAGAGGCAGAGGAGAGGAGAATAAAATTGGAAGCGGAGGTATTGGAGAGAAGAATGAGAGTGGAAGCTGATGCAGCTCAGAGTAAGCTACAGTTGGAATTGGAAGTGCAAGAAAAAGATAAAGTGAGACAACATGAGTTGAAATTGAAAAAATTGGAAAATAATGTAATTGAACATGAGGACATGGAGCAGGGTTTTCGAATGTCTAATGCAGTAAAATTTGTTCCGAAATTTGATGAATTAGATGTTGAACATTACTTGTTGGCATTTGAAAAAGCAATGCAAATACATAAATTTCCAAAAGATAAATGGACGGGACTCATTCATACTCAGTTAACTGGCAAGGCACAGAAAGTGTTCTCAGAGCTCAGTGTGGAGGAATGTCAAGACTATGACATTCTGAAGCAAGCATTGTTGAGAGCTTATGCTCGTGTTCCGGAATTTTATAGAAAACGGTTCAGAACAATGAGAAAAGGAAATTTGGAAACATATTCAAATTTTGCTTTTCGAATGAGTTTGCCATTTAACAGTTGGATTGAGGGGGAAGGTGCTACGAAAGAAGTGGATAAACTCATTGAAGTTGTGAAGTTGGAACAATTTGTGAATTGTTTGCCAACAGAACTTCATAGATGGGTAATTGAAAAAAAACCTGAGAGTTTGAGTGAAGCAGCCAAATTAGCAGATGAATTTGCTATTTTGTACAAACCATTTAAAGTGGAAACATTTGGAGGATTCAGAGGTGAAAACAAAGTGGATTTGAATATGGAAAAAGGAAATTGGGGACAATATTCAAATACACCGAAATTTGAGAACAAACCGTGGAATTCTGATTGGAGGGCACCTAAAAAGGCAAGTAAGACGGGTTTTCCTAAGAGTTTGGGGTCACCAGCGTCTTGTGCGTTTTGTGGAGGAAAAAATCACGTGGTTTCAAATTGTTGGCAGTTGAAAGGTAGACAGGAGGTTAATGGACAACGAAATTATGAAACTGCCCCAAAATCAGTTCAGTTAGTGGGGAATGACAACTGCTTTACTGAAAACTCACAAGGTTCGATGCATGTGCATGATAGGTATAAGCCTTTTTGTTCAAATGCATGGTTGTATGGGCATGAAGGTACACGGCGTCAGATAGTGTTGTTGAGGGATTCAGGTTCATTGCAAACTTTGGTTAGCAGGGAAAGAGTAGAAAATGATGAGTTTAAAGACACAAAGGAAAATAGGTTGATTCAGGGTGTAGTGGGAGATCCCATTGAGATTCCATTAGTGGAAATTAAATTGGATTCGGAACGAGTGAAGGGAATAGTGTTGTGTGGCTTAATTGATAAGTTACCAGAAGGAGTAGATGTGCTCATAGGTAATGATATTGCAGACATGGGACCTATAGACATTTCTGTGGTAACTAGAGCACAAGCAGCATTGGATAGGGTTGTCACTGGGAATGAAGATGCCGTGAACGCTCATGCTAGTACACAGTTGGAAATAGTCGAAAATGATTTGGAGTTTTCAGGTGTTAGTGAATTGTTTGACGAGAATAGAATCATTAAGTCAAACATAGGAGAAATTGTGTCTCGAAATGATTTGATTCAATTGCAACGTAACGATGTCTCGATGGAGCCATTGTTTGAGTTGGCTAAATCGGATCCGTCAATGAGGGAACAGAGTTACTATGATGTTTCTAATGATGTCTTGGTAAGACATTGGAGAAATAAGATAGTTCCTGATGGCATTGAGGTAAAACAAATTGTTGTACCTACAGCCTTAAGGACTAAATTACTGCAAGTGGCACATGACATTCCGTCAAGTGGTCATTTGGGAACACAAAAGACCATTGATAGATTGTTGTGTCATTTTTGGTGGCCTGGTGTGTTCAGGGACATCAAGGAATATTGTAGGAGTTGTGATGTCTGTCAGCGATTGGGAAAAGGTGCGGTGAAGGTTCGTGCTCCATTGATAAACTTACCAGTGATTTCTAGTCCATTTTCAAGATTGGCTGTAGATATCGTGGGTCCCTTGAAAATATGTGCGAAATCGGGAAATGAGTATATCTTGACTGTAATGGATTTAGCTACACATTACCCGTTGGCATTTCCTTTAAAAAAGCATTGTGCCATTGAAGTAGCAAAATGTCTAATACAGGTGTTTACAATGTTTGGTTTTCCGGAGGAACTGTTGTCTGATTGTGGAACTGAGTTTATGTCTAAAGTGATGCAAGTTTTTTTGAATGAGTGTCAGGTGACGCAGCTGAAATGTTCGCCGTATCACCCGCAGACCAACGGATGTTTGGAGAGGTTTCACAGGACGTTGAAGGACATGTTAAAAGCGGTGGGTGAGAAATTTCAGGGAGACTGGGATGAAATTCTTCCATGGGTCCTGTTTGCCTATCGAGAGGTGCCGGTTAAAGGTTTGGGATTTTCTGCTTTTGATTTAACGTTTGGAAGAGACGTGAAAGGTCCTTTGCAATTAATTAAGAAAGCATGGTTGCATGATGATTGGGTTAAGGACTTAAAACAGAGAAATTTGATTGATTTTGTTTTGGATTTGAGGGAGAAAATTCGTAATGCAATGGCATTGGTGAATGAAAATGAAGGAATTGAAAAGGAGAAAGCGAAGTATTGGTATGATCAGAAAGCCAAGAAAGTGGTGTTTGAAGTTGGTGAGAAGGTGTTGGTATTGTTGCCGCTGATTGGAAAACCATTGCAGGCAAAATACTGTGGTCCATATGTGATAGAGAAAAGGTTGGGTGAAGTGGATTATGTCATTGGAACTCCGGATAGGAGAAAAACTAAACGTGTAGTGCATGTTAATTTGTTGAAAAAATATGTTACACGTGGGTTGGAAACGGATGAAGCAGTGAAGATAAATGTAGTCTTGACAAATCAGGGAAGAGATGTTGAAAATGAAAAAGTTGTCTTTAACGATGTAATTCTTGATCATTTAGATGTGGAGAAAAGGCAGCAGTTGATGACTCTATTGTTGGAGTTTCAACACGTTTTTGGTGACAAGCCAGGACGTACTTCCGTGATTGAACATCGGATTCAATTACAGGAGGGTGCTCGACCTATTCGGCAGACGCCATACAGGTTAAATCCTGAGAAATTACGGTTGGTAACAACTGAAATTGAGGATTTGTTGCAGGATGGGATCATTGAAGAATCGGAGAGCGCGTGGGCGGCTCCGATTATAATGGTTCCCAAACCTGATGGGTCAGGAAGGTTATGCACAGACTTCCGAAAATTGAATATGGTAACTGTGGCGGATCCATTTCCTATGCCAAGGGTGGATACTTTATTGGATAAATTGGGAGGTGCTAAATACATGACAAAATTGGACATGACAAAAGGTTATTGGCAAATACCGATTGCAAAGGAGGATATTCCTTTGACTGGATTTGTGACTCCAAATGGGCATTTTCAATGGCGCTATATGAGTTTTGGTTTACGAAATGCACCAGCTACGTTTAGTAGGTTGGTAAGGAAGTTGTTTCAGGGTATGGAATCATTTTGTGATGCATATCTCGATGACGTGATAATTTTTAGTAGAAATTGGGATAATCATTTGATGCATTTGAAGCAAGTGTTGATGAAAGTGTGGAATGCGCATTTAAAATTGAACTTGAAGAAATGTGTGTTTGCGAATGCTGAGATTGATTTTCTTGGTCATCATTTGGGTTTGAATTCAATTCAACCTAGAACGCAAAAAGTAGAGGCGTTGTTGAAATTTCCTACTCCTGTGAATAAAAAACAGGTACAATCTTTGTTGGGGTTGGCAGGATATTACAGGAGATATATACCGCATTTTGCTGACATAACGGTTCCTTTGAATGAATTGTTAAAGAAAAATAAGATTTTCTCTTGGAATGATGATGCTCAAAGGGCTTTTGTGGATCTCAAATCTAGATTGGCGTCTAGACCAATTTTGAGACCACCTGATTACGATAAACAGTTTTGTTTGGCTGTAGACGCTTCTCAAAATTGTGTGGGAGCTTGTCTGTTTCAGATAACTGATGACGTGGAACATCCGATTTGTTTCCTGAGTCGGAAGCTGAGGATTCATGAGATGCACTATTCGACGATCGAGAAGGAGGCCTTGGCGCTTGTGACAGCGGTCCGAGCGTGCAGCGTCTACTTTGGGTCTTCGCCGGTCTTGGTATATACAGATCACAGTCCGTTGCAGTTCATAAACACAATGGCAAATTCCAATCAGAAATTGCTTCGATGGAGCCTAGAGTTACAACAGTATACTCTCGACATTAAGCATCGCCCGGGAAAAGAGAACTGGATGCCAGATCTCTTGAGTCGACCGTCGCCTGTGGGATCTTCAAGTGTGTTGTTGGGGAGTTGAAGTTGGGGGTTTTGGTTGTGTTTTGCGTAGTTTCATTGGTCATGTTTTTGTGTTTTTTTTTCGTTTTGTCGAAAACCGATAGGTTTTCTCTCGTAGTGGTTGGGGGGTATGTTGGGAGACCTTCCCAACCGAGACACTGTTGACGGTACTTTGTCCTAGATTGAAGAGACATTCTGGATAAAGCTAAATATATTTAGTATTGAACTGAACTATATATTGAAAGTAGGCGTGATGTTATGCTTACTAGAAATATACGAATATCGTTACTGTAACAGAGACAGAAAATAGGATAGTTGATGAACTATATCAGGTATAGTTAAGAAGGAGTGTTCTCTCCTATTTAAACCAATGTAAAAGATTCGTCGTCGAAGCTTGGCAGTTTTCGTTAGGCCTGTTGCCGTGTGATGTCGAATTCTCAGTAGAACTGACCAAGACTTCCATGTACTAGATAAGTCTAGTTAACTAGTTAAACTGTTGGTTTCGTGTCCGCTGTGGCCAACCAAGTTGTTTGTTTGCTGTGCAACGTTCTCAAGAACTGGAGACGTGTGGAGCTGATGTTCTTCGATAAGGTTGTATGTGTGTTACTATTACGGATTTTGTTTTATAATATACATTCTTTTTTACCCTAGAAAACGAGTTGTCTTCATTCGTATAGTAGCACCTTACAATACACACAGACATGTAATATCATGCGTGCTTATCGTGCTTATTTAAGGTGCAGATGAGAGTCCAAGAAATTAATTCCAGAATTCGCCACCGCAAAGAACAACCACAAGGAATATTCGCAATGAATATCCGCAAAGAACAACCACAAGGAATATTCGCAAAGAATATCCGCAAAGAACAACCACAAGGAATATTCGCAATGAATATCCGCAAAGAACAACCACAAGGAATATTCGCAAAGAATATCCGCAAAGAACAACCACAAGGAATATTCGCAAAGAATATCCGCAAAGAACAACCACAAGGAATATTCGCAAAGAATATCCGCAAAGAACAACCACAAGGAATATTCGCAAAGAATATCCGCAAAGAACAACCACAAGGAATATTCGCAAAGAATATCCGCAAAGAACAACCACAAGGAATATTCGCAAAGAATATCCGCAAAGAACAACCACAAGGAATATTCGCAAAGAATATCCGCAAAGAACAACCACAAGGAATATTCGCAAAGAATATCCGCAAAGAACAACCACAAGGAATATTCGCAAAGAATATCCGCAAAGAACAACCACAAGGAATATTCGCAAAGAATATCCGCAAAGAACAACCACAAGGAATATTCGCAAAGAATATCCGCAAAGAACAACCACAAGGAATATTCGCAAACAATATCCGCAAAGAACAACCACAAGGAATATTCGCAAAGAATATCCGCAAAGAACAACCACAAGGAATATTCGCAAAGAATATCCGCAAAGAACAACCACAAGGAATATTCGCAAAGAATATCCGCAAAGAACAACCACAAGGAATATTCGCAAAGAATATCCGCAAAGAACAACCACAAGGAATATTCGCAAAGAATATCCGCAAAGAACAACCACAAGGAATATTCGCAAAGAATATCCGCAAAGAACAACCACAAGGAATATTCGCAAAGAATATCCGCAAAGAACAACCACAAGGAATATTCGCAAAGAATATCCGCAAAGAACAACCACAAGGAATATTCGCAAAGAATATCCGCAAAGAACAACCACAAGGAATATTCGCAAAGAATATCCGCAAAGAACAACCACAAGGAATATTCGCAAAGAATATCCGCAAATAACAACCACAAGAACAACTGTGAGGAACAACCGGAAGGAATATCCGCAAAATCACCGCATTGGATTTGTGGAGACAGCGCCCAATACTTATATAATTTTCGAAGGCTTCGTCATCACTCATTGGCTGAGAGCAAAGATATAGTTGCTAAATGTATGGTAATTGTTCATATAGTGTGTTCGGGACCAGTTAGGTTTACCAAAACTGAGCACCATTCTGCTTACAGTTAAAGGCCACCATATGCGACCAACCGTACCTTAGTGCATACCTTTGTGGTATGACCTCATTTTTTGGACGGAAGAAGAGTGCCGGTCTGTAAGATCCAACAACTTCTTGGATGCTAGACAGTAGAAACTGTGGCTACACTAGTATCTGGGCTGTGATACATTACTTTCAAAAGAGCCTATTAAAAAGACGGTTCGTTTTCATAGCAACAATGACGTCACAGTCAAATCTTCAACTATTAAGTGACGTAACAATTTAGTCATAATAAAAGTAATAATAATGGGTAGGTAACCAGTTCAGAGAATCCCACCTAAACCTGAACACATTGTGTGTGGGGTAAAGATGCGCCCGAAAATTTATTGTCATTTATTCATGTGATCGATAAAGTTAGAAAGCAATTGTCAAGCTGAATAATTAAAAAATTGGAATGCGAGATGTGGTCCGGAAAAGGCATCAACTAAACAAGATAATTTATTTAAATATAATGAGGTACGGATTGTCAGTATAAAATTAACAGGAAACCTAAGTGCCCAATAAGTGAATGTCCTGAACGTCGTTAGTTTTAAAATGCAGGTGAACTACAACTAAACAAGATAATTTATTTAAATACAATGAGGCACGGATTGTCAGTATAAAATTAACAGGAAACCTAAGTGCCCAATAAGTGAATGTTCTGAATGTCGTTAGTTTTAAAATGTAGGTGTACGCACCTCTTCCAAGACTGTGATAAGGATTGTAACTTTGTCAACTTAAGTTTCTTCCATCGCACCTTTTCCAGCAAAGTTAATTTGTTTCTAAACAGTCGCGGTATCGCTCCAGTAGTTACAGCAGCGTTCATGAATTAACGATGCGACTGCTCCCACTATTTGGTATTCTCGTTTCCCTAATAAACATACTGTTTTGCAGGTCATTTTGCTATTAAGTTAAGCGATGCTTCAAACTTCGTTGCCCAATTGTGCAGGCCATTAGTCCGGACATCATTGCTCTCGGACAATATCTCGCGCATGCCGTGCCAAATACTGTCTCTGCAACGAAAAAGGGTGAAGTCGGACATTTCTCCAACCCAGAAACTACGTCTCACCACACCGGCCAGAGAATTTTTCCACTCAACGTCGGGTTTATTTCAAAGGTTAAAAATATACATCGGCAGGATGCTCTAGGCATCTGTGGCGCAGTGCACACTATGGGGCAAATTGTCGATGTATGTACATGGACTCGTTTCAATGGCGGACCTTTGGCTGGCATCTCGCTTAATATGATAAATCTTACATCTGGCTGGCACGAAACCTATACCGTACGCTAGAAGAGGAACGATAAAGGATCTCAAAGTACACACTTTGTTGCCATATTAGATGCGTCGGCAACCTTTGGCGCGAGCCCCACTTTAGAGCACGTTAAGTGATTTCAAGTTGCATGGTGAGCGGTAGGCCTACACAGAAATCCAGGATAAAATACAGCGCCTGGCATTGCAACAGATCACTTTGAAAACATAGTCCATCAGGTCTCTGTCTGTCAACAACAGGGCTATTCACGTAACCAGAGTTTAGCAGTAAATTATCAACAGCGCTACTGAAGGTCTCTGCCACAGAAAGAGTTGCTGCGCTTCAGATAAACGATCTTTGACCGCAGAAGAGATAGGCTAGATATGTCTCCTTTTGCCAACCTTTGGATTTGAGCGATATCTCTGCTGTGTACCATATCCTAATATTAAAGTATAAAGGCTTCCTGTGGTTGATGTAAAAGTCAGAGAAAAATGTAACAAAATTGGAAAATTTAGTTCTACACTTGAAGTTTATAATCGTTCAACAAAATTCATTCATCTGCTCAATATGCAATTAGCAAATTAAAGAAACAAAAAAACAGTCTTTCAAGATGATGCAAGAAAATAAACAAATGATAAATATTATAAATGATATATATATTTCAAGTAAATCGCTATATCCGCACAGGATATATATACAGGATGCACGCAAAAAGATTAAACGAAGTTGCTTTATACAAGGCGTGGCATCCTATGGAAACAATTGATGAATCATAGAAACATAGAATCTGCCTAGAATCCGTGTCCGCAATACTTAGGGTGCCTAGCGTCTGGCAGAACCGGTGGCATAGTGCCACTGAACTCAGTGCATAATTTCGAACCTCGTTCAAATTTCTCACGTCTAATCATATGCAAGATAGAATGTAGGCCTACTAGCTATTTGATGACTAAATTCCTATAGAAAAAGACTTCATATATAAATCCTCATTCCAGCAACATGCCGCTATTATAATAAATATTATTGTAGCATTCAAAATGCGTCCCTGTTTTAAACTGTTGAAACGTGTATTACTAATTATAGGCACGTGTGTGACCTTCGCATCTTTGGAATCTACCGCAGAAGGCTACATCTGGGATTCTATGCTGGTTGTTTATTATATAACTCGTTGTTCCGGACATTTCGATGTACAAACTTCAAAGTACGCGTGCTATACATCGCGCGCTGCTGGAATGCTAACTAGACGAGTCAACATTTCAAGAACAGTTTGTAGCATACACAAGTACACAGGTCATGCAGAACGACGCTTGCTACTGTCTTTAAAAGGTTGAGGCCCCGTCTCCTGCTGAGAACAACATGGATTCAAGTGAAACTATTCCAGTGGTCGATTTTTCTACGTGCTCGTTAAATAGTAATGTTTCGGAACAGGACTTTTCGTGCGAGAAATATGAGAAGGTAGCAGGGCGCATGATAGAAGCCTTTAAAGGCATTGGATTCGTCTATCTACTCAACCACGGCATTTCCGACGATCTCCTCCAGGAAGCCTTCACCCGCTCCAGAGAATTCTTTCATCTTCCTGTCGAGGTAAAGACCAAGTACTTGGCTTCAGTGGAAACGCAGCATCAGGGATACTTTGGCGTCGGAAACGAAGCCTTCGATCCTAGCGTCCCTGGCGACATGAAAGAAACCTTCGACTTCACCGTTTCTACTCTGAATGCCCCAATATGGCCGGTGACGGAAGTGGATCAATTCAAGGATGTCTTTGTGAGGTTGTTCGAGGAGTGCGCCCGCTTAAGCCATAGGATCCTGAAGATGTTGGCCTACGGACTGGATCTGGACGACGTCGACTTCTTCAATCGCTTTCACAATATCTCCAACATGGATCAGCCATACTCCAGCTGCATGCGAACTCTCTACTATCCTCCAGTAACGCAAGAGTCGCTCAAACACGGACAGAAACGCCTGAGCGAACATACAGACTTTGGATCTATCACTCTGGTGTTTCAGGACTCGGTCGGTGGACTCCAGGTGCGAGGTCCCGGTCCGGACTGGATCGACGCCCGGCCCATCGAAGGGTCCGTGCTGGTGAACATCGCGGACCTCATGCAGCGCTGGACGGCCGACCGATTGGTCTCAACCGCACACCGGATCGTCGTTCCAGAGGACCGGAAGTGTTTCGTCGCCAGACAGTCCTTGGCGTTCTTCGTCCAACCGGATCCAGAAACAGAAATCAGATGCATCGACGGATCGGATCGATATGATCCGATAAAAGCCGGAAAGTATCTGAAGAAACGAATTGAAGAAACGGCGCAACTGCCATATTAGACGTTTAAACTCTCTGTATAAAGTAGCAGATGCTGTACGTGTTGGACATAGCAGTACAGGGCAAAACTACAATGCGGTAAACTGATATACGAAGAAGTAGACAGAGAAATGCCACGAGCGCCTCGAGAGGATGTTAACGAGAATTCTTAGCGATAGTGAAAAATTCACAATATGTCGAACATAATGTTTTTGCTAAAATGCAGTTAAATGCATCCGTAATAATTTAGCTAGAATTTCTGCAGTTTGGGTTAAAGCTGAGAAAGCGTCTCCGAGGGTTTGAGCACAATTCTCTATGTGCATCTTTTTGTTCACAGTTGACATAATTAGGCCTCTAAGACTCAGACTCGAACGATGTCTCACATGCACGCACACTTCCAGAGATATGAACTTCAGTATTTCTAATGGCTAACGGTTCGTCTTGTCCACCATGATCACTTTCGACACTTGAAACAGAAGAACTGCTACTTGCTTCAACAGACAGGTTTTGTATTCCGGTATCTGAGACAGAGGCCTCACTATCATTGTCTTCCGATTTGCAGAAGTGTCCTCACCGATTTCTTGAATCAAACGAAGGGCTTGGTTTGCTGTAGGCCTATATCGTACACGACGACTCATTTTAGCGCAGGTATCGATAACCCTCAGATATAGCTGTTTTTATATCAATTGTGTTTGAAACAATAAACAAAACTGTTTACAAATGGCGGGAAGAACGTGAGCTTTGCAATGCCGTCATAAATAAGTAAGGTTAATATAAGATAGACACTAGAAAAATAGGCATTTGCAGTAACAGTGTCATGGGTCAAAAATGACCCCAATCCGTCCTTCTATAGGTATTGGCTGCTCTAACTCCTATACCTGACCAGCTAGTAATAAGATTTTTCTTCTATGCCTTTGCGGCCACAATCTTGCCATAGATGTCATAAAATATTTTCCTCTAATGGAAACTACCTGGGTGCTACATGGCACGCTCGCAAAGTGCGTATGGGTCAAAAATGACCCATGCCGTCGTTCTAGTGTTAATGAAAGCCTACACTCATCACTAACACACCGACGCATAAATTCCAGACCAGGAAGGCGCCAGTTAGTCTGAAGTACGAGTCCACCGACCAACTGACCAGATGCCACGTGAACAGAGACATACAGACGGATAAGGACGAATACGGACAGAGAGTGAGAGAGGGATGAACAGACGTAGCTATGCGCGTAAGAAAGGTAACCCAACCGACTGACTTCACTCTATAACTGTAAATAGAGGCTGAGACTAGCATATTGCGTTGTTCAGTGTTGAGCGTTGCAAGATGACTACACTACATGACTTTGGAGAAACACTAATGTACTTGTCATCAACACTTCATCCACTACAACCGACACCTCTTATACTGCACTTGTATCACAACATTTTATTCTAATAACTGAAATACAGAAGACGAGCCTAATTGAAATGTTCCACTCTAGAATTAAAGATAAAGTCGAAATGCATGCCTCACGATTCGCCAGGTGTCGAACTTTCGATCTGCTACTGGAGGTTAAACTTCAAGTTCAAGTTTATCTCATATGTTATTTCCACTCGTGTTTTTAATAACGTCAACGGCTACAAAGTTTGCCATACGAAGAATAGTTTTTGGATTTCATATCATGTAAACATATACACAGCAAGGACGCTCTAGAATGGATAAAAATACGGTGTTACAACCTCCGTATACTGGCGCCTCAAACCCATTGCCCTTCACTCAACCAACCTATTTTCATAAAAGATTTGGATGAGTGAATAGGTCAACCTGGGAAGACCTTTTAGCACCAGTCGCGATTTGTTTCTAACGTACTCGTTTAGTACTTACTTCCGAGATATTCGCTGTGGGGGTCGCTACTAGTGGCGTCTACGAATAAGTAAGTAAAGTAAGTTTCTTCTTTATTAACCAATTGCTAATCGCACTTTGGTGTGCAGACATCTTATAAACACAGTTAAAAAGTATATGAGGTGGGGTTGGAAATGGATGGCTATAGTATAGTAACATCTTATTTCAGTTTTTGTCTCGCAGTAACTGTTGCTATAGACCCTGATGATGTATATTAACTTACAGTTATCAGTGACTTCTGAGTCTCTTATTCATTCTGAGAAGTTGTAGAGCGTCTCTTCAAGAGACCTGCTCAGAGGCGATCTCTGCGGTAGCTTATTATGATGCTAAGTGTCATTAGTGTCATTTCAGATATTTATATAGCGCCCCTTCAAGATTTCTACTCAGAGGCGCTCCCGACTGCAGCGCGGACACTGAATCGGAGTTTCACGCCGAAGCGCACGAGCAATTGCGAGTGAAGGACTTGCCCAGGGTCCATACGCGGCGGCTTGAGGTGGATTCGAACCCGAAACATTCGGGCTTCAAGGCGCCTAATATACCCCCTTGAGGTGGATTCTAACCCGCAACCCTCCGGCTGCAAGGCACCGAACATACCTCTACACCACCGCGCCTCACAAAAAAGCAATTAAAAAGTTAAAAAGCAATGCACAGTAAGCTAGAGGAGTCACCAGTGGCGGGCCCACGCACACCCGTGGAACCAACGGATTCCCGTCGAAAGATCACAGACGGCATGGATGTTCAGAGTCTCTGAGCCAAGTTGCGTCGATAGAGCAGGTGACAGCGTTCGCAAACACGATGACGCTTTGTAATATTCTATAATACTTGTACTATTTTACCTGATCAGATGGCGCTCATAACGATTTACAGCACTCACTTCCACTGGAGTCATTTTGACCCCAAATGAAGATGCTAAATAGGAATTAAATTTGCCTAATAGAAATTGCTAAAATATGTAAACATGAAATGCTTTTTGAGAAAATTAAGCCCCTGACAGCAAGACATCATAATTATAATTTTTATCATCTGGAAATTTTACACATGGGAGACAAGAAGGTCAGGAAAGAGAGCAAAACCATTGAGAACGTGTGGTTTTTTGACCTTGTAGCAGGACTTGCAAGGTTTAGGTAAATAACTGTAATAACTGTAATAACTTCTTGCCAGACTTGATATGGTGCAAAAGTTGTCTCAAGAACAGATGACTCTGTTAGTCACCATTCTACTCGCTTTCAAGTTCTAGCTGGTAACCACTCCTACTCCTTTCTCAAAACCTTTTTCTTCTCTCGTGGCCTTGTGCACTGGGAGTGCCTCTGTATGGTACACCCTACCTCTAGGAGGCTACTATACGTTCTTTTTAAATGTCTGAATACAACACAATTTACAGTACAAGAAAGAACTGTAAGAAACTTCTGCCTGAGTTCGGATGCCAAGTGGCGTGAAAACTGTACCCCGGTTTTTGCAGTTTGAGACAAAGCTACGCTTGATTTAATACTGTTCGAAAACAGATAAAGTGGTGTATTTTGTAGTGTATTATTCCAGAACACAGAATAGTAGGACAGGGCAGGTTTTAAGACCGATTTTAACAGAAGCTATCACAGCTTCAAAGGAAACAAAAGTTTAAAAAAATCAACTCTTATTCATGCATCAAACTGATAAATGGCATGGGATAATTTTGACCCCACTGGTAGTCAGTGGGTGCAATAAATGCTGGCAGTTCTAGGGTTAAGCTGACTTGGAGCACAGAAAGATTTCGTCTCTAGTGTTGTTTTCAATCTCTTCTGCTTTAACTACATCTGAGTCGGGGTAGAGTTCTCCTGGGTCCGACAGTTACACCTATAATTGACCCAAGTTATGAAGCGGACTCTTAGCAGGCTCAATGACCGTGAATATCAAACAATTTCTGTTTACCTTTAAAAAAATGTATATGAAATCAGACTTGTATACGAGACATAAAACTCGAGACCGAGACCGAGACCACTGGGGTCCGAGACCGAGACCGAGACGATACAAAAGGTCCGAGACCGTTCAAGACAGTTCAAAACGAGGGAAATGTACATTGGGCCCAAATCCTGAAACAATTTTGTTCTCAACTTTTGAAGTCTAATACCAGCGACAAGTCACTGAGATCAGCCGATCACCTGAATTGTGTAAACTAAACTATAAAAAATTAAATATTTAAGCCATTCTGAAATCTTCTAAATGATTCTAAATTTTTAACCAACAACATTCTATATAATTATTAGCGACATAGGCCATGAGTCACATCACTCACCTTTAGAAACTAGATGTGGTTCCAAGCGTGACGCTTATGTTGGCTTTACACACACGGCATGCCATTTATTTTGTTTTTCATTGATTTCCAATTGCGTGAATGCAAATTTCACTATTTCCGATTCTTTATGAGACATTTTAAGATATTTGGACTGAAAGTGAAAACTTAAAAGTTAAAACTGCTTTTTTCAATATCTCTTAATACCAGAAACACCGGTTTTTAAATTTCCGGTCTATTTGGCACTTCCGATTAACTAGTTATCCCTTCGGCCCAGGACAATTTTATAGCGCGATACTGTACGAAGTTCAGAACAAAAGACAGTTTGTACGAGGACTATAATGGAGACCGCTTCTACAAAAGATAAAGACGTTCGCTTCGAGACAGTTTCCAAAAGTCAAGAAATGGCTCCGAGACCGAGAAGGTGGGGTTCGAGACCTAGACCGAGACATCAAAACACCTATCTAGAGACCTCTCCAGACCGAGACAGTGTCTCGAGACAATACAAGTCTGTATGAAATATGAAAGAATGATGATGTAGAAACGATTGCAACAAGAGAATGAATTTGCAGATATTTAATAACCAAGAAACAATTTATTTTCGTTGGCTGCACGTAGATCGTCCAATATAACACTAAATTGTAAGGCATTCGTCATTCTGGTTCAAAAGTTTTTCAACTGCAACTACAATATAACCAAATGGCTATGGCTGTGCATCTACTTTGAGTGAGTTAACACTAAAATTAATCACAATAATTGTGTCATACAAATTTTAACCCTGCATAAGTATTACAGGGTAAAATATGTTTCTCCTTCAACAAATCCACCTTTTAACGGCGTTGCTTTTTTGCGAATTTTGCAGAAGTAAAACGTTCATTGAATAACTGGAAGAAGAACGGGGCAAATTCTGCAATAGTGAGTAATGTTCCTTCGAGAATCAGTCCCAATGCGCCGCCAATGTCACACACCAGTGTGAGGAAATCGTAGGCTGGAGTTGTTTGGATGTCGATGTAGCTCAGCTGAGAGTAGAAGATATCCAGGTAGACGAGTTCCTTGTTCAGTTTCGACATCGTCAGATTCCGTCCCTTGAACTGCGATCTTTGCGACGTGTAACTGAGGAAATGGTCTGACAGAGGACTTGTTGAGATCGAATAGGGATATGTGGGTTGATAGCACTGCAGAGGACAATCACATTAACGAGACGCGCCAGAAGCGACAAACCAATTAGCGACTTTTGACACACAGGTATAGTACTGCTGAGGAGAGCATACCTTTATTTCTGAAACTAATTGCACAAAATGAATATTCAGACAGACTTCCTAGATTTTTAAATGTAATGTAATGTAAGAAAACTTGTTAGAAGCACCACTTGAGAGTCTCTCAGCAGCGGTCCACACGTGGTCATCAAACAGCTGAAAAAAAGTTCTTTAAGTCTAAAGACCACGTGCAGCATTATTGGAACGAGCAGAGGGCAGAGAAGAGCATTCGAAAAATTTCGACGAGCACGGGTGATGGTTGCAGACCAGAACGCTCGCAGACCAGTTTGAGTGCCAACTGGAAGGCACATTTCGACAATGCAGTCCGGGGGCAGTGCCAGTCGTAGCCTTCCAAACCAGCGTAGCGATCTTGAATTTCACGAGATCGACAATTGGAAGCCAATGGAGCACACGTCGCCGGTAGTCGGATATGTGTGAATATTTCGGCAGTTCAGCCAGAAGTCTGGCTGCTGCATTCTAAAAGAGCTGAAGTTGATGAAGACGGAACTCAGGAAGGCCCAGAAGGATTCCGTTACAGTGGTCAAGACGTGTGAGAAAGAATGAGTGTACTATCGCAGTCGCAGGCGCTCAGCGACAGCGTCCTCCGTATCCCTCTGATCTGCCATAGTAGGCCTAACTAGTGATGGAGATGTGTGACATATGATCAGCCATCGTAAGCCCACCATCAAGAAGCACCCCAAGATCCCTCACCACATCACAGAACTGACCCCTAAGGGATGCCGATGCAAGGGTATTTTATCGATCCTACAACATGCACGTGTTGTACCGAACCAAATAAACTGTCTTGGTCGGGTTGATTCTAAGACGATTGGCAGACATCCAGTCATGCACCATCCCAAAGGTGCACACTGATATTACAGGTGAGGAAGTGACTAAATGGAATAGAAAATAAGTGCAACTTGGTAATATTATCCTTATAAATTTTAAAAATGTGCATCAAAAGCCGTACTAGACAGAAATATCTAATTTTTCAGTTTATTGCGAAAGACAGTCTCGGTAGGAAATTCGCAAACCAGAGGATACAGAGTTTCAGATGACTTTTGTAAATGAACAAAATTGTGACGCCAGGGCTCAAAACCCGTCACATATCGGTTTCCGAACTTTTTATTTAGTCATATTCTACTTTCAATTCTATTTGCTTCAAAATACTTTTTACATAATGAAAATATCTTTTTCCTAACTGAAGTTATGCTCGTTTGATTCCGTCATTAGAATAGAGTGAGAAAATCGAATTAAAAGTTTCAGAATATTCGTGTCATCAAAGTCGGTATCCGGACAATTGGTCATAGGACGATTGGTCATAGAACGGTTGGTCATACGGACGATTGGTCATATGTTGCTAACAAACCGACATAATTCGTTGTAGTCGTTAGTTATGGACATTCTTAGTTTTAAGCTTAACGCACCGTAGCATACATCGTTTTTAGACAATACAATCAGTGCCAATCAAGACACTTATTAGGGTAATACTTACAGGGATCAACTCACTTCAGAGAACTTAACGCTTGGTCGAAACAATACCCGTGTTACCCGTATGTAACTCAAGTATGAAAGACATCAATTAGGGACATTGATCGTTTTCAGACAAATACAATCAGTGCCAATCAAGAAACTTATTAAGATAATTACATGCAGGCTTAAACTCACTTCAAAGAACTTAACATTCACTAGATAAACGCACATCAAAGTCCAACGCACTTGACGTTCTAGACTTTTACGTATTGTTCGTATTTTGTATTACGTATTTCACAGTAAAATGATCCAGTAAACAGTTTTCATGTTTTAAAAACTTCTTTGTTTTAGCCTTCCATAGCCTTCGATAGTCCCATCGCCGATAGGACCTATGACCGGTAGGCCCTATAACCAATCGTCCTATGACCAATCGTCTGTATGACCAATTGTCCGTATGACCAATCGTCCTATGACCAATCGTCCTATGACCAATCGTCCTATGACCAATCATCCTAGAACCGAGCAACCATAGTCGCTTGTGCCACCCTGTGCAGCGCCCCATCAGGCAGACCGTGAACCCTGAACACTCTCATAGCATGGAGAGATCCGGAAAGGCATCTAGGACCTCTAGCACTGATTGACGCAACTGCCGACAACCATGACAACTCTCAAACCATGTTGCACGCTTTCGGTCCTTGAGGAACTCGACCACCCAATCCTAGATATTATCGGGCAAGTCGAGTCTGAATGGCTTGTCCGCTTTATTTGTAAGTGCTCTGAAATGCGGTAGAAATCTGGGAAATCATAGTATATTAGAATATGCTTGAACCATCTCATTTAAAGATATGATGTTTAAATGTCGAACAAACAACATACTGACACAAAATAATATTAGGCCTACTATCGTCAGCTGCACAAAGCTCGTTAAAATTAAAATTAAATTATCATGCGTTCGTTATTTCTGTTTCAAGAAATCTAAATTGACCAACTCTATGAATCTATAGGAATTGGAATAAAACTTTGCATCTAGTATGCTTTAGGAATCAGTGTTGCATCTTAGCGAACCTTACAGCAGTAATAAGTTCATTTAAAAGTTGGACAAAGAACTGGGAAACTTCGACAATGGTAAGTAATGTTCCACCGAGAATTAGTCCCAATGCGCCGCCAATGTCACACACCAGTGTGAGGAAATCGTAGGCTGGAGTTGTTTGGATGTCGATGTAGGTCAGCTGAGAGTAGAAGATATCCAGGTAGACGAGTTCCTTGCTCAGTTTCGACAACGTCAGATTCCGTCCCTTGAACTGAGATCTTTGCGACATGTATCTGAGGAAATGGTCTGACAGAGGACTTGTTGAGATTGAGTATGGATAGGTGGCTATATGGCACTGAAGAGGACAATAACAATTGCGATATACACCGGAAGAAATCCCCCGTGTTGCTGCTTTTGACACACAGGAATAGTACTGGTCAAAGTTGCACATCTTTTTTCCTGAAACGAATCACACAAACTGATTATTCAGAGAGATTTTATCTTAAACAGACAGAGAGAGTCAGTGTTCTGTGCTTTGCGTCTGTTTGGCCGGTATGCATGAACGTGAGTAGCAAAGTCACAGGAGCAAACGCTGTTGTCAAGCCACACAGGTACTTGTTTTTTCTGCATGTATACAGTATGTGGACATACAGACGTCGCCTGAAGAAATAGTTAAATACCAAAGTAATCCTTTCTAGGTCGTGCTTGCTGTACCGCTGATGACAAATAAACCACTATGTATACAAGTGGGCATTGGTCCACAAACTGGCATCGTCCACCCATGTTACAACCAGCGTTACATTCAACTTTACATTTAAAAGAGGGGAAAATTCCTTCAATGAGGATTTAAAATACGCAAGAACAAAAGAAATCGCTTAAGTGATGATGGAAAGTCGGTAAATTTCAATACTTATCGTGCGTTTAGCGAGAATATCTTCAAAGGCGCAATAAAAAGGATTGATACAATCACTAATAAATTACTTTCATGCCGTATATTTAAAATTTTCACATGCAGTTACATAAAACTATTGTAAAAGGGCACTAAATACGTTGTGTAAGATTTTCTTATCGCGAATGGTCATAAAATGTTCAGAGTAACAGAAATGTTTCCTTCATAATGAGTGACTGACACACAGCGCCTTTATTCTATATTACCCCGGTTGTGATACTAATCCAAAATTAAAAAAGAAGGGCAGTTTATCGTTATATGAGAATGGAATTAACTCTGTCGCAATGATCACACGTCTCGTTGATGTGACCGCACAGGGCATTTTGTGGTAGAGTTTTGTGCAGATATTTTAAATATGGACTGCCTGTTATCCATGCAACTCATCCAACACATACATAAGCAACTCAATCACGTGCACCCATATCTACACATTAACTTTAAAACGTGTGAATTTGTTTACATAGTCGTACCTTTCATCGGATTCGTCTGACATTTACAAATGTCAAATACATAATTTTCCCCGCACTGCATTATGCACTTCTGGTACGTGTAGTTTTCAGCTTTACGACAATCACCATACGGCGAAGGCAACATAGACAGCTACAATTAACAAACAAATATTAATACTCCAATTAGAAAGAAGATATAATTTCAGATGGTGGGAATTGTCGAGTAATATTTGATTCTGAATTAAAAATTCCTAATAATTCTTTAGCGATATCTATAAACAAATAAGAAAGAAATGCTAATAAATGCAAAGACGATTAGTTCTGGATCTACTGTACGGATCCTCATCCTCATTAACATATATTGATATAACACAATTACATTATACATATTACATATTAATACAAAGAGACCAATGTAATTACTTACGTTTCTGAGTGAAAATGAAACTGATGTCGAAACACCAGTTCCGACTCTGAATCCTAGATCCAACAAAACAGGCTGATCATAGGGATCATGCAGAGCAACCTACAAGAGAGCAGCTTGTTAAATTTTACTTTGAAAAGTCTCAGAAATACTGGAGTCAACTGCAGCTGTAATGAAACTTTCTCCAACAGAGCGTTCATAAATTCTCTAAGTGTAACTACACTGTGTCCTGAAAAAGGGACCCTTTTAGCAATATGTAACTAGTAAATGTTCATGGATTTTTTAAATTCCAAGACCATTTTAATTTTGACATAATTTGCTAAATACTGGTAAAAGTATAACAGTTTTTGTTATTTAATAATGACGTCATAATGACGTCATATTCATCAAAATTCAAGTGCCAAGGAGAGAGAGAGAGAGAGCCTAAAAATCATCTAAAATTTTCAATATTATTTTAAACTGTCATTGATCAATTATAAATTTTAGTTTAATTTACTTTTTATATTTGAATAATATTAGACTACAAGGCGTGCTCAAAGTGGTCGCCTTCGGCCTCAGCACAAGTTTCAAGACGAGCGCGCCATTGGCCAATAGCAGCATCGATAACCAGCTGATCAAATTCATCCCATGCAGGCATTAACAATACGCGCAATGTCTTCAATGTCTCTGATCTTTGTCCTGGAAACCTTCTCTTGCATTAGTCTCCAAATCTTGTAATCAACCGGATTTAAGCCCGGACTGTTTTTCGGTCAAAGTTTAGGAGGTATGAAATCCTTTGTCCGCAGTGCAACAGTTTCAAGAGCTCAGTGAGCTGAAGCGCCATCTTGTTGGAATGTGTAATAATCCGAATATACCCCAGATATCAGACAACAATTTTCCGACAGCAAACAATCACGGTAAAAAGCTCTATTCATTTTCCCACCTGGTTCTGTTAAATGGATTTCCGTTTCACGAAGATCCGATGCACAATTTTTGTCATACTTATTTTGATGCAAATGAAGTTATTATGACGTCATTATTATATGACAGGAAATTTTACATTTTAACCATGTTAGCTAATTATGTCAGGATTAAAATGACTTTGGAATTTTAAAAATCGATCAATATTTACTAGTTTTTTTCGTATTACCATAAGGGGTCCCTTTTTTCAGGACACAGTGTATATGTAGGCAATAGACGATAAATATATTTAAGTGATTTGTTAACTTTTAACTGCATTACATTGTTCTTCAGGTCTGGTCTTTAAAGAGGAATGACATCGCCGATAAGTGAACCAGGCCTGTCATATAATGAGATTGAGATATGGTAACGTGAATGAGGGACACTGATCGGAGATTGGTTGGGACAGAGATGACTGACTGACAGGTGACGGTGAAAGATGAGAGGAGTAATGAAAGAGATTAAATGGAGAGAAAGATACAGAGAAGATATTCCCTAAACTGACGGTCAAGTGGGCAAAATCCGGAAAACCGACGACTAATTAAACAGTGTACGGATACCCTGTTAGCGGAAATTGAGGTTTCTTAGGGTGTAACACATTGTCACTGGAACTGAATATTTGTCTTAACATGTACCCCGGTAAACACTGTTTAACTGAACTGAGGCGGTGAACAATACAGTTGATTTGATTTGAACGTCTCGATGACTTAGCACGATCAACGATATCCACGCGCTAGAGAAGACCTCGGTTCCTCAAAGATTAATCCTTGGCAACTTTAGTGACACCGCTCGCCAACAAGATCCTGAATGAAGTTCTGATCGTTGTCAGCAGTGGAGTACGGAGCTGATATACCGCCCTGGGCGAGGACCCAAAATGCCGCCCTTGGCCAATTGATCTTGTATATGCTATTTTCTCTAAGATATTGCAATTTGCATGTCGATCGTATTATTAAGATATTACAATTTGACTTTATACAGCCTTTCTGGAGTGATCACTTTTCACTATATTTTCCAATTATCCGTTTTCGCTATAGGCCTACATTTTTTAGTTTACTGAAATCTATATTATTAGATTAAGAAACATTTTATTGCATGAGTTGCGACTTTCGCTGACTCGCTGTGCTGTGTACAATATAGTATAGTATAGTATATTACATAATTATATACATAGGCCTACATAGGGCCTATTGTGTTATAATTACCATAGTTATTATCACTATATATTAACGTTATCTTGACGCGCTTTAACTGCTGAAAATCATTGATGACTTCATAAAAATTAATTGCTTCAGTCGTCTCTCTTTCAATGATCGGCATTGCCAAATTTGTTTCAGTTTTGAAAACTTCTCTCACAGCTAGCAATACCGACACACAATGTTAAAAATATGCGTAGTCCAATGGTAAGGATTGGGAGATAGACCGCGAAATCTCCACTGAATTATGGATAACAATAAAATAGTTATGTTCAGATTTAGTAGGCCTAGACATTGCAAAAAACTGTTCCTTTTCTGCAATTCTGTTTAGTGGTTAACGTAGACCTCTCAGTGACGGTCTTAGACACAGGCAAAGCAGGAAAGTGCCAGGGGCGCCAAAAACTAGGCAGCGCCAGCATGCGTTTTAAGAGGTATTTTTTCACTTTTTAGCCCTTTCTCAATTACAATGATCATTTTCATTTGAATTAAAACTTTCGCTTATGAAACAAATTTAAATAATTACTTATTTCATTGAACCGTGCACGGAGTAGGGTCATAGGGCGCCAAATGTACGCTTTGCTGGGGCGCCATTTGACATTCTGACCTCTCAGGGTGATGCCGCCCCTAACTTAGGCTTAGGACAACGATCAACGGAAGCAAAGACGACTTGACCAAAGTGACGATTTCGTCTACTAAGTTATTTTCTTTCCTTCTTTCTTTTTCTATATATCTTTCTTTCTCTCTTACTTTTTATGTTTCTTCAACCCTATTTTGCCGCCCCTGCACAAGTGCCGCCCGGGGCGAATCGCCCCCTGACCCCCCTACGGTACGCCTCTGGTTGTCAGATCTAATTGTTGACGACGGTCGACAAGAGCGACGATGACGTCATCAATCGTCTTTTCTCCCAGTACAAGGCTTTAAATGAGGAGAAAAGTCGCCCGTGATGAAACACATACGCAGCAAAGAACTTTGACCATGTTCGGAGTTTCTAGACTGTATTTAATCGTATTGTATCGTATCTAAAGATTTATATAGCGCCTCTCTCAGAATAACTATTCAGAGGCGCTCAATTTCTCCGTGATGTGATCCGCCCTCCGGAGAACACGGTTGCTTTATCGCCCAGGATAGTCTTACATTTGGTAGATGACGCAGCTTCTCAACGTCTCTTGAACCACGCAGGAGAGTCACTCTTGGTGTAACTTTTCATCATGTTCATCACTGACTGCACCAAGATTATCAGAGAAAAAGTCCAATTGTGATTATAGAAAGTGAATCTTAAGCGACATTTTGCACTTCATGGTTTTGTCAAACAGCTGAACATAGTTTGGTGCCCTATAGTTGCTGAAACATTCTCGACAACATCCTTGAATGCCTTCCCTGTGATTTTCCCTGGCCCCCTCTAGCAGATCCTCGAACCCCTTTCATTGATGTATTGTATTGTATTTAAAGATTTATATAGCACCTCTCACAGTGCACACCAATCAGAGGCGGACACAGTGCGAAAGTCCTCGAGAATAAAGACAAGTTTCGAGGTGGCGAAAAGATGTAGCAGGACCACCACATAGTACGGTGGTGCGAACAAAGGGAAGTTGATTCCATAGCGAAGGGCCAATGCAGACAAAGGCACGGGACTGGGCTATGGCCGTTCTCACACGAGGAACAAAAAGGTCAAGACGATCAGAAGAGCGTAGCGGGCGAAGAGAAGCAGCCGAGATAGGCCGATGTATTGAGTCACAGAGGTATTTCGGGGCAAGACCTAGGTAGGATCGGCAAATTAGGACAAGTACCTTCTCTGGTTACCCATCTTATCTCTCGTTTTTGCTCACTCATACGGCTCGTAAAAACCGCACTTTTCATCGGAAGGTCTAACTCTTTTTTGTGTTCCGAACAAAAACAGTATTTGGTTCTCACCGGTACTCTGCTTTAGAATTTGGTGTCGGGTTTCTTTCCGCTTTGCTGGTTCTGTGATATTGTTTCGGTCGGGACTTAAATCCCATCTGTTTCGAATTGGTTACACGCGTAGCCCGTCATCCTTACGGATATTGACTGCGTGGCTCTGTCAAATGAATTGCTATTTTGGGTATCACCTTTCTTTAGAAGCGAACTTCGATGGATGTCATGAGCATTTACAATAGCAGCGCTATTGGAGTGTTCAGATTTATTGGATTGGATAGTACTAATATGATATGTAGTCTGAAACTATGTGTACGCTGACTTGTGACTTACTTAAGTGCGCTCATGAATCATTAAATATTGTGGTTCGCCCTAGAAGAGCTTTAAAGCGTTTCGAATTCAGTTAGTTACATCTGCCCTGCCAGCATTTCCATGGGCATGAGATTATTATTATTATAATAAATAAATTTGTAACGCGCGCACTGTCACACCGAAATGTGAATCTGAGGCGCGAATAGTTAGCCGCCAGGAGAAGACGCAGTTAGATATCCAAGTTTGAAAGCCAAGGAGATATAGTGAGTTTTAGCCGCTTTTTGAAGGAAAGAAGTGAATTTGAGCTACGATGAGAGAGTGGCAGTCGAGGCCGAATAAGGGTCCCATATTAGAATATGGGTTTTATATGGGTTCCATGTGGGCATGCTGGTAGCGTAAAAATAGAATTGGGTATTGTAACAAGTTTACATATGAAATGTTTAGGCAGGACCTTACTTTAGTCCTTCCTCGCGCTGGCAGCGCATCGGGCGACACAGCCTCTCCACGTTTAGGCAGGAATGATATTTAATTTGAAGCATACTGAAAACTTTAGGTAAAGACTTGATAGTCTGCGAAACTTCTAATATTATGCATCTATGTTCATAGGATGGACAACTTGCGTTGTTCGTACTGTTAAAATTAATCTACTTTATTTATTCCATCTCCCTCTCTATTTTTTGATGTTCTGGGTATTTAGGATTGTCTGCTTGAATTATGTTGCAGTGTCTTCTCTGAGAGTTACGACACTGCCTGAACGCAACTACAATCAGTTGTCCAAGTCGATCACGGCATCGGACTCCATAGTCTTTCGTGTCCAAGCTTGCAGAGACGCACATGTTGCGTTGTCGGAAAATTTCAACAACGTTCAAACTCGTACTTATGAGATCATAATCGGAGGCAACGCAAACAGGAACAGCTTTATTCGGGATTATGAAACGATGATCGAAAAACAGAGAGTAGAAACCCCTAACATCATGGACTGCAACAACTACAGAGCTTTCTGGGTGAAATGGGAATCGAGTGGCAGGATAACTGTCGGCAAGGGGTCGGTCTTTGGAAGCTCGACGTTCCTAGATTGGGTGGATGATGAGAAAAGGATGTTCAAGGGTGTCACGATCTCAACATGGGATGGTGCCACTGGATTTTGGGATTTCTCATTTCTCCAAGGTATGTGTTTCACTGCTTTTCAATAAGTTTGTAATTTTTTGGCTTAGGTAAATGTACAAAGTTAGGCGTGTCATAATATGTGAAACGTCACACACAACCCTTTAAGGTCAAAAGGTGTGGGAATCCTCTATACACTCATGAATCGAGCGTCACTAATGCTCGCAACTGCTGCTACAGACTTGTTTTTATCTTGTTTGATATACTGCCGTTTTCTGTTCATATATAATTATATTTAAATGATCCATCTGCGTCTTGTGTTACAATAAAAATTTAGTTACTTATCTCCTTCTGAAAATTAGATGCTGCAAACATGCTGACTGTGCAAAACGGAACTGATTTCTTCTTTAGTAGAAGCTGTGTCATTGCAAAATATTCGCTAAAGAGGTGTAATTGGTGATATGCTATTGATTTAGGTGACACCTACTCCGTCTTTACGCAGGCCAACTACAGTTACAACTACGCCTGGCTATGGCCAATGTACAACTATATGACATTCAAAGTCAAGTCGTGCAAGGATGCACACATACTGCTTTCCAGTGCAGTCCAGGACTTGAGCGACAACTCCTATGAGATTTTGATCGGAGGATTTGAGAACACGGTATCTGCTATAAGAACTGGGTCTTTGGGACAATATGTTGTTCAACAGAGCACGCCCAATATAATGAACTGCGACACTTTTCTTCCGTTTTGGGTTCGATGGCAAAACAAGACACTTGAAGTTGGCTCAGGTCCTGTGGATTCACACGTCTTGATGAGACTGGATGACCCTAACATGCCAGACATCAGTGTGGCTTCAGTGACGAGTTGGTATTCAGCTCCGGGGGAATATCAGTTCCCACAGACCGAAGGTAAATAGTTTTTCCTCTTGAAAAGGAAATTAAGTTCTAGATAGACATATAGCACTTTGGCTGTGCTCCTCTGCGACCCTATTTAAAATGTTGGACACATGTGAAAATCGACCTAGCTTTCACTGGCGAACTATGCGTAACCTCGGAGGCTGTCATCTTGATACCAGGTGTCCTCAAACCCGAAACACACAGATTGTGATAACGTTAGACAAACATTTCTTATGACAAATATTTTTGCTACAAATACACTATTGGTGTAGTTTGTATGCCGTACCGTCACATTTTTAGAGGTTTCTTATTTTGTGTAAATGTTGCCTGGGTTTAAGCAGACAGGTATACATTTCTTTTAAAAATAAATATACACCTAATTACGCATTGCTTATAAGTATTTTTTCACTTCATGCACGTCAAAGTCAAGTCTGGTGATTTGGTATTTGCTTAATGTTGTAAAAAATATAACAGTCACGGTCGCTTATTTCCTAGTTAATTTTCTTTATAATTATCACAACACAATTTATCACAAAGTGCAATGAATTAATGTCACAGTTCCTTGATGACTCAAAAAATGTAATTTATTTCAGTTTTACGTTGTTTTCAATTGCAGTCAGTTTAGTGAGGGTAAATTCAACGACTCCGCAGAGCTTCTGGACACTTCACAAGTCGACGATTGACGTTCAGGAAGTTAAGTTCAAGGTCAAGTCCTCCAGTGATGCCATGCTCGCTCTGTTAAGCGTTCCGAGTAACCTGAACGCGCCCTCATATGAAATAACAATAGGAGCTCAAGGGAACACATTGTCTATTCTGAAGAGCAAATCTCCAAATGGCGATCTGGTTATTCAAGCGGACACTCCTGGAATTCTGGATCCTGGTGTGTTTCGATCGTTCTGGATCAGCTGGGTGAACGGAACTGTGAACTTCGGATCTGGCGACGTCGTTGGCCAAAGCAGACTACTGAGTTTCATTGATCCACAGCCAACGTACAGGAAGCACGTGCATTCGATTGCTGTCGCTTCTGGCGCAGGCAGCTTCGGCGAATGGGAATTCGAACAAACGAATGTAGCAGGTACGGGTCGAAGTAGTTTTATGAAAGAAATTGCAACACATTTGTCAATAAATGAGGTCCGTTTAAAGACCATTGCTCTCTATTAAAGGAGGACTGTAAAGTGGAGATGTGGTATAAATATTCAAATTATTAGGAATTTATGTTGTTGGAAATTGTTTTAGTTTATCAGTCTTTCTGCCTTGCACTTCACAGAGCGAAATATTTATGTTACCAATGAGTGAGTTTTGCACCAATATTCCAAGGTTGGACTCAAGTCGTGGTTGGAACGTTCATCGGTTTTCAATATATTTTTTTCATCTTCTATGGCACCACTAGTTCATGAACCTCAGGCCTGCACACTGCGTGCTACAAATCGAGCTTTGTAACCATCAACTATCACGATACTTAAAAAAACAGTCAAAGTACACCTGTGTATGCTTGAAGCGTCACATGCTATTACTCTAGAAGTGAACTGACGAGTGAAAAGTGGGCGATTTTAAAGTAGAAACGATGTCATTGCAACGGTAAGTCACTCGTGGGGGATGCGGAAGGCTTCCAAATGTAAGAATGATAGATATACACTTTAGCTCTGGACGGATAAGTGTTTGACTACGCTTGTAAGTGACTTGCTACGATAAGAAGCTCCCGCTTGCGTTTCCATAGGCATTTGTTCTGACCCATATGGGCCCTCTACGGGTTCCGTATCAGAATATGGACCCTATATGGGCTACTATGTAGGCATGCTTGCGGGGCTGAGACACGATTTCCTTTCCAGAGAGTGAAGAATGAGAATGATCGTGAAATAGAAATCTTCATGGAACAGAATATCGTTAAACAAAAGCATATTAATGAAGATCACGATGGCGCTTCATGACAATTATTCCAAGTAGTTTAGTATTTGTTTTCTTTATTAATCTATCTGATGTTCGACTGTAAATTCATATAAAGATCTATATGTTTTTGTAAAACAAATTCTTGTAATTAATGAAGGTATGTCGACAACTTCGAGCTCTGGTGTATCATCAACGCTTGCAGCAATTCCTCCTTCAGTCCCGCCTCCAAGTTCAGGTAAATTAGAGAATGGATCTGTTGCCTGTAACTGTAAATGCCAGAACATGTGGTGTGAGATGAATCTAGCGTATGATTGACTTAATTACGGCTTTGTATCTAAGACAAGGCTCATCGTCATTTCGATGATTACACATCGACCAATCGATGTAGCAATCTACATTCGCACCTTTGCGATTTCTCTTTGGTAGACAACCTAATCTAATGACTATATAATCGTTCAAAAGAAAATGAGTGCTTGCTAAGTTGCTTGCTATGAAATGTTTGGTTGGTTAGTTGCTGTATAACAACACTGTCATAACAAAGATGATTAGCGTTGCCCTCCTTCCTTCTCTAGTCTTGGGACTGGCACTATAAGAATACAAGTAGTGGCGGAGTTTATACGATGTTTGAAGATAAATTAAAGCTACTTGAATCATTAAAGCCGTTTAGGTTCTCGTCTACGTCCTCGAAAACCTTTGGGGGCGACATCGCATTCATGGTTTATGAACCGACCGTAGTCTTCAACTTCTTTCGCCATAAGTTTAGATCCTCCTACCTCGTCTTCCTGCTCCTACAAACCCTCTGTCTTTCTTGACGAATTTGCCTCGCTTCTATCATTTGCTGCCCATCTACTCTCAACGAGTTCATACTCACTGTCGACTTCAACGTCCATGTTGACAACCCATCTGATCCCCATCTGACTTTCTGAATCTCTTCTTCTCAGTCAACCTCATTCAGCGTATCAATTTCACGACTACTTTCAAAAACTACGCCATTGACCTCATTGTCACCTCCTCAACTCTTATCACCTAAATGATTGTCTCACTCTGTTCTTAACTTCACTTAATCGTCGCTGAACTCGACCTCCTCCCATTCTTTCCGTCGCATTGGATCCATTGACCCGAAGGCCTCTGTGCCAGATATCCTCAACACCCAATTGGTTTTTAACCTTCCCTCTTGCCTCGGCTATCTCCTTTCTTGCTACAATTTCACTCTTTCCAGTCTCCCCGATACTCATGCGCCGCTCATTACCAAGCACAGTATACACACCAATAACCTTTGGTTCACTTTATGCCTTCATCCATTCTAAATTGTTTCGCTGACGCACAAGACGCACCATCGATCCCATTGGCAAGGTAAAAAGCCATTACTACTGTCGGATCTGTCCCCAACAAATACTACCAACTTATTGCTGCCGCTAGTAAAAGTATTACTCGTCAATCAATCAGCCGTTTTATTGAATCAACAACAGCACAATTAATTAACAATCAGTCATTTAAAAAAATGTTAATCTGCTGATGCCGTCAACAGGACAGCCCTAAAGGATAAAGTAATCCGCTATTGCAGGGCTGCCCCTTTTCCATCATTCAATCAATCAATCAATCAATCCTTTTATTGTTTCCATAGAATAGTTTACAAGTAGTGATCCAGAGTAATCATAAATCAACGATCATATGTTTAGAAATTAAAACAGACAGATCACAAGATTATCTTATTAACTTAATTGATGGAAACAATCGGGCACCCAGAAGGGACTTAAGTCCCGCTAAGTTAGGGATACCCGTGTACCATGTTAGCAGAGGGATGACAGATGAGTATAGTCTACACAAATAGGATTGTCAGAAAAAAATGAGAATAACTGGCTTAACTAACAACACTTAACTAGGTCACTTAACTAATTGTGGTATAACAATGAATAACCATATTTAGATAACGCATTGACTATTGTTAAGGAGGTAGGCTCTGACTTCTTTTTTAAATAGGGCAAGATTCGGAAGAGTGCGCAGTGACTTCGGTAGGTTATTCCAGGCAGAAGGACCAGCACATCTTAAGGTAAAATAACGAGTGTTAGTGCGGGCATAGGTTCCATCAAAGTTATCGAGAGATCTTGTATAATGAGAATGTGTATCAGAGATCTTAGAGAAGTAGCGACTGAAGATTGGGGGAAGAGATTTGTTGGCGAAGCGATACATAAATTCACAGATTTGCAATTTATTTATCTGAGGGATATTAAGTATTCGTAGTATACTAAATCTACTTGCAGTGTTAGTTATCAATGATCTCCCAGCAATAATACGTACAACTCGTCTCTGTAATATAGATAGCCTATTCAGACGAGAGGAATAATTAGAGGCCCAGGCGATATTACAGTATGTCAAGTAAGGGTAAACAAGAGAATAATATAGTGTATGCATTTATTACATTTACTGATGGCAAGACGATTTTTATGATCATATAGAAAATCAACTTAAATAACAATGTTAGGGCTAAATCATAGCCAAACAACTAAATAACAAAACATTGCAATACTAGATTTAAAACAAACAAAATCAAAACAAAACAGATTATAATGTTCACCGTTGTACATTATAAACAATCTTAACTAAGGTACAATCTATCGAGTCATATCCTTTTTATGTGTTCAAGAGATAATGTTTCAGTTGAGCTTTAAATTGAGCCACGTGTAATATATTTATTAAATTTTGAGGAAGAGAATCCCAAAGTGGTGGACCTGAGCATTTAATTGAGAACTGCTTAGTCCTGGTTCGTGCCCCTGGGGTTCGATATTTACAGGATGCTCTAGTATCATGTCCATGGATAGCTATACCCTTAAGGAAATATTTATCAAACAGTGATGGAAGAAGCCCATAATGATAAGAGTACATGAACAGTCCAATTTGATATTCTGTAATATCATTCATTTTTAGAATATTGTGCTCTTTAAATATTAATTTTGTACTATCAGACCATCCCAGTAAGCAAGTCACACGTATGGCACGTTTATGGAGAGTCTCAAGGCGTTTTAATCTAGAGGAGTAGTTTGAGCCCCAGCAGATATTACAGTATGATAAGTAAGGAAAAAACAGCGTGTAGTATAACTGAAGGAGAACAGGTTTAGTCAGATAATGCTTAATTCGTGACAGAACACTTATATTTTTTTTTAAATTTCTTTGATACACGTGTGATATGCTCATTCCATTGCAGATGCCGATCTACATAAACACCAAGAAATTTGGTGCATTCAGTTTGCACTATTTCCCTGTTATCTATCATAATTTCCATTGCTTGTTGGGGAGCTGGTTTACGGTGACCACGGAACAGTATATAACATGTCTTGTCCAGATTGAGTGAAAGTTTATTGGCTTAATTATTATTATTATTATTATTATTATTATTATTATTATTATTATTATTATTATTATTATTATTATTATTATTATTATTATTATTATTATTATTATTATTATTATTATAAGCTTTCCAACAGTAAGTCTACAGTTTAAAAGATAAGCATCGCATGCCTCATACAAAACCTGCTGTTTAAACATTCTAGTCTTTATCTAAATACACACTTAGATCTGAGGAGTTTGTCTTAAAGAAGCGACATACAAGATTGTTATTTTGATCACTAGAAAAGATTATTTGAAATGCTACAGATTTAAGAACTAAAAGTGACTGGAATAGAGTCAATAGACAGTGCCTGGTTTGTTTTTCAGTCAATAGTCATAAATTACAAGCAGGTCGTTTTTGAATGGGATTTGAAAAGAATAACCAGAAAGCAATTTCGAAAGTGGTTTTTTGGTCCGTTGCATGCTTACCTGGGTTGAATGATAAACAATTTCCATAGCTAGTCGTTATCTGTTTAATGGCATCACTTGAATGGCAAGGTTGATTCCCGAACGTACACTGAAATATCGTTGATGATTTTAAATACTCGGATATGATTAAAACAATAGTCAAATTTAGTTTATTTATGACATTTTCACGGACTTAATAAGGTATGTATAGTTGTATAGCAGTGCTATTATATAATAATTCTAGCTATCTACAAAATTAAAGAAAGAATATTTCAAAAAAGATATTTATTACAGTTAAACAATCTCCATGTTTCAGGGAACAAATGTTAGCTCTACACGAACAAGACAATAGCGATAATAATAATAATAATAATAATAATAATAGTATTAATAAAGTTATTTAGTTGTTATCGTAGCATTGTCGAGCGTTTCGTCCTTTCCCGTTCTTTGTTCCCATCTTGCCGTCAGTTCTTCCATTCCTTACGCTCTTCCTCACGCCTGGGTAGACGTTCCTCTCCTTGCAGCAGCGGCACACCAACTGTCCGAATCCTCTCTCTGTTCTCCAGTATATCAAACTCTGGCCTCCTGTCTAGCCTGTGCCCGGCTGGTTGATCTTGGTTACAGCCTCCATCTTATCAGTATCTGCTGCTACTGACTTTTCACTGCACCGCCTAAGCTAGTTTACTGCTCCTTTTTAGGACATGCCAAACTTGTACATCTGTATACCTTCTTCCCTGTGTCTCTGTGTCTGTCTTCTTCTATGCCTGCTAACTCTTGGTCTACTTTCATCCTCTATCCTCTCTGTTCAGCTTGTAGGTCAATCGGTCAAACTTATTTCCTAGAATCCTTCAGTAACTCAGCTATCTGCCTGAACTTAAATATATATCCCTGTGCATCACTTTCAGCTCAGCCGATGTATTTGGCTGCCTTTATCTTTCTCTTACTTCTGTGTTACTCATGTCTGACCTCTACCACTGCCTCTATAACTTCTCTTGAAACTGTACTGCTTCTATAATGCCATTTTCTACACTGTGATAGTTGTATGCTTCGAATGTGCTTCTAAGATCTAGACGCTACTTGCGATTTTGCGTGTAAAGTCAATTTGACGTGGCAAAAGTGATGCGACGTAAGACATTGTGAAATAATGCGACGTCATAACATAACATAGCATAACAACGGTTTTAAGTGGTTCTGTGTTAATGCAAATTAACCTTTAACGTTTAATAGCCAAATTTTTCTACCTTCTTCTTCAAAGCTGTGATAGTGTCCACTAAGACAGTTCTACATTCAAGCCATTCCATAGGTCTGTAACTCCTGCGCTGAAGAATTTATGACCTAATATTGCTTTCGGTTTCTTACGCTTGTGACCCCGAGTTGCCTTGTGTGGTATTAATTCAAAGAACTTCTCCCACTGTTGTGTCTCCTTCACAGTGATAATTTTTTAAGCTTCGATTAGATCTCCACTGCCCCTTCTTCTCTCCAATGTTATCTGTAGACGAATTATCGTGATACCGACATGAAGGCAATGCTAATGGTAATTGAGCTATCTGAATTGTTTGTTTGACATTTAACAACAGTAACCAGAAAATGAATTGAAACTGTTATTTGTAATCTTAGGCTACGTAAGAAAAATTGATTGTTAACGACAGTAATTACAATTAAATTGCTTGCCGCCGGGCTCAATAGGGGCGCAACTTTCATGGCATCAGTACTTGCATGTTAAGCATTGAATCCACGTTTTTCGTGTAGGTCGCTGTAGAGCTCTTTGCAGTAAGAACAGTGGAAGCTGGTGTAACTCTTCACTTTATGGCACCCTTCTATTGCTGGTTCTGTTTCTTCTGCTGCTGGTTCTACTTCTGCTTTTTCTGCTTCTGGTTCTTCTGCTTCTAGTTCTTCTGCTGCTGGTTCTGTTTCTGGTTCTTCCGTTCCTAGCACCTCTGCCTCTTATGCTTCTGGCTCGTTTGCTTTTCTGCATCCAAAGCAACTCGTTCTCGGCACCAACAAAGGATATTATAGTCAAGCGATCAAGGCTCCAACCACGTTGACTAAGTTCAGTAGCAATGATTATAACTGTAATAAATAATTTTAATCACTAATCAGTGTAATCACTAGTAATCAGGCATGCAATAAATGTCATTGTTTTGCAATCTGGACCTACTACAAGTGCTTTAATTGATTCCTGGTTTAGGTTTTAAAGGTTGATTATTTTGCTTATTCTGCATATTATGCTTACTATGATATACATGAGTCATTTTCTGCTATTAGATCAATTTCACTTTTGGAGATGCAAGAAAAATTTTTCTTTAAAATTAGTAATTTATTCATCTTAGGTTGGCCAGTAGTGTATGTAGTTAAGAAATATGGGCTCTGTTGCACACTAATATTCTAGTTTCATCAGTTTTTGGAAGTATTTTGACAACACCCAAATTAGCAATGTCCACTCCGTTACCAAACTTGCTTTTCCATAAATTTGAATGAAAACTATAGCAACGCCAAATAACTACATGTTACACTGAACTATATTGTGTCACTTATCTACATTTCTAGTAAACTCACAATAGCAACTCAGTATGAGTCAGTAACATGCAGTACAGCATTGTCTTGCACTAAAAGAAATGTCCACTCCGTTACCGCAACTTTAACTGTACAAATAAATCCACAAAACTTTGTAGTTATGTTTCACACATGTATAGTTATGAACATATATAAAAGGAAAATTAATTCTATCTTAACACACACGAGTAAAAACATATCTGTGAAGCTATTGTTGTAATAAAACATATTTTTTAAAGAAATGTCCACTCCGTTACCATTAAATGTCCACTCCGTTACCAAAATATACAATACGTTCTTGTGTAAGAGGTAACGGAGTGGACAGGTAACGGAGTGGACATTTTCAACTTAACATAATAACTTTTTATCGTCCACGTTTCGGACCACGTTTTTCAACATATCAATTTTGTTCATTTAGGAGATGAAACCTGAAAATTGTTGACTACATGAGCATCTTCATTGTAGATTAATTCTTGGTAACGGAGTGGACACCTATTAAACGTATCATGCGTAGATTACACCTTTCAAACCAAATTATTACCGCATCTATTTGAAAAGTCAGCATATAAACGAAGTATACACATGCACAGACGTCATAAATGGTCTGACTAATTTGCACCAGACCCAGATGTTGGTAAGTAAGTAGTAGTGCAAAGATTTATGTACGGTAACGGAGTGGACATTATTTCAGGTGACAGCTGAAAATAATTCATTTAGCCACAAAAAGTACTGTTTCATTTAATGACAAACTTCTTAAATGAAAGGCGTTTAAAAGCTGTTTACGAAACACATAAAGTTTTGAAAAAATATCATTTGAAGTCGTATTTCTATAATGTTATTTTCGACCTTTTGTGAGAGTGACGGTAACGGAGTGGACAATTTTCAAATTCAAACGCAGCAGGTAAAATAAACAGTAAAGCCTATATCCAAAATAACCATGGAAACAATAATCTCCTCAATAGTAAATTCATAGAAATAATTCATTTGAAATAATAATGGCGAGTTTTATTTTAAAAATCGTTGGGACAACAGAAATGTCTAATTGATCTAATAGCAGAAAATGACTCATATATATGTATATATATTTATGCAATATTTGAGCTCTCCCTCATTTAATTCTTTTGGGCTTATTCCAACTACATCGGAAGAAATTATAAATCTAAGTCGTTCTCTGCGCTTAACTCATAGTAGCGGGGTAGATGGAATTGATCCAGCTATTGCTAATCCCCATATAGCTGTAATAGCCCCCCAATTAGCTGAAATTATTAACTGCTCATTGAACTATGGAATAGTCCCTCAGGCCATAAAAATCGCCAAGGTTGTCCCTATATTTAAGAAGGGTGAAAGTGATAATCCAGCAAATTACCGGCCTATATCCATTCTTCCTTTCTTTTCAAAGTTTTATGAGAAAGTCATGTACGACAGGCTCGGTAAATTCATTGACAAGTCGCATATTCTTTTCCACTCCCAACACGGATTTCAGTCGGGCCGCTCCCCTCTGATGCCTTTAACAAGTATGCATGACAAAATAACTCAAGCCTTTGAAAATAATGAATATTCTATCGGTATATTCTTTGACTTGGCTAAGGCCTTTGATACCGTTAATCATAATATTCTCCTTAATAAATTAGCTAATTACGGTATCAGAGGCACGCAGCTTGATTGGTTTAGAAGTTATTTTGAAAATCGTTATCAATGTGTTTCTTGTAACGGCACACTGTCCGATCTGCGTCTTGTCAAGCATGGAGTCCCGCAGGGCTCAAATCTAGGACCCCTCCTTTTTCTTCTTTTTATAAACGATCTACCCAATTCATCCTCCATTTTAACGTTTATTTTGTTTGCGGACGACACAAACGCTTTCTATTCCCATACTTCGTATTTGACTCTAACGAAAATTGTTAATGCGGAACTTCAGTTGGTTGCTGAATGGTTTGCTGCAAATAAACTATCTTTAAATTTAGAAAAAACATCTTTCATCCTATTTAAATCCAATAAAAAGAAATCTCCCCCAAGTGGCTCGATCGTATTGTCATTTAACGGATTAGCTTTATCCCAGGTCGTTTCGACAAAGTTCCTCGGCGTATACGTTGATCAGCATTTAACCTGGACTGACCACATTAAATTTATTTCTGCAAAAATAGCAAAAAATGTTGGCATCCTGTCCAGAGCATCTCATCTGCTTCCAAAATGTATTCGCTCTCAACTTTATTACTCGTTAGTATACCCTTACTTCACGTATTGCAATTTAGTATGGGCCTCTAACTATACCTCAAGATTAAATAAATTAGTACTACTGCAGAAGAGAGCGGTGCGAATAATTGCTAGGGCTCCCCGTGGCTCGCATACTGGCCCATTATTTGCAGACCTCCAGATTCTTAGGTTTTGTCAGATTAATAAGCTTCAGGTGTGTGATTTCTTCTATCGCTTTGACCACAACCTCCTACCGAACGTTTACCGGTGCTTTTTCCAACAAGGCTCCGACATACATCCATATTATACTAGAAACTCTAGATCGTATCGTAGCGTACAGGCACATTCTAACTCTCGTAGATTCTCCATCAGATTTATGGGTCCCGCAATCTGGAACTCGCTTCCTCTAAATATTAAACAGGCACCAAATTTACACATATTTAAAAAAATGCTGCGATCATATTTAATCAATGAGAACTAAATTAAACACTCTATTGGGTTAAATAGTTGTCAGTAGTTAAGTAGTAGTTAAGTTTAGTAGTTAAGAGTCATATGTTTTGAACTAATATTGTTCCCTTTGCAAGTTTAAGTTTTGTAGTCTGTTTTAAGACACGTACTTTAAGTTATCTGTTCCGTCCCTATTTACTACCTGGTAATTGGGGTCCCTCCTCTAAGCGGGATTCTTATCCCTTCTGGGGCCCCGTTGTTGCCTGCGTTCCAATGATTTGTTTTCTTTGCTGAGTTTATGTTTGTCTATTGTTTGCATTATATTGATTTGCTGTGTTTATGTTTGTATATTGGTTCACAAAGGTTTCAATAAATAAAATGAAATGAAATGAATGAAATATAATATATATCCTACTATGATTTATATATGACACTCAACATTAATATATATTCATTCATTACAAAGTTTTATATAGCGCCCCTTCAAGGTTACTACTCAGGAGCGCTCCCGACCACAGCACGGCTGAAAAGGATAGTTTTGAGGCAAGTATAGAAAGATTCAGAGTGGATTCTGGTATGCAAGCGCAGCATCAAAGGAAGCCCGTTCCAGAGGAAGGGGCCAACCACTGAGAAGGCCCGATTCTGTTTAGTAGCTGTGCGGGCAAAAGGGACCATGAGCACGCCCCGCTCAGTAGAGCGGAGAGAGCGACGACCCGGAGCACCAAAGGTAGGGCAGCAGAGGTCGCGTAGATAGGCAGGGGCTAGGCCCAGCAAGGACCGCCAGACCAAAGCGATGATCCGATACGAGATCCGCTGCAGTAGAGGGAGCCAATGAAGCACATCCAGCATATAAGCTGAGACGTGGCCAAATTAGCTTCGCAAGCTGCTGCCGAGTGCCCAGCCAGATAAATTGGGTTTTAGATGGGTTGAGGCGCATGCGTTCGATGGCATCCAGGCCTCCAGGGCACCCAAAGCCAGGCTCATTGCTCGAACAGCAGCAGTGGCGTTAGTAGCAAGGCAGTGCAGGTAGGCCTGAACGTCATCAGCATACAGGTGACCTAGCACAGCGGAAGCAGTAAGTAGGGAACCAATTTCAGAGGTGTAAATGTTGTAAAGAAGGGGACCCAGCACCGAGCCCTGCGGAAGACCGTAAGGGGCAGGGACCCATGAGGACCTGAAGGGCCCATGGAACCACACAGAAATATATTATTTATATATATCTGACACTCAGTACAGGTTCAAAATCCTCACTTACAAGGACCATCTAAATGACATGCAGGTCTCACTGGGAGGTAGGGTTAGGCCGTAATTGAAATTGATTGAAATTACGCAATTTGTAATTTAATTCAATTCAATTACAGTTTCCTATGTATTTTGTAATTTGAAAATATGTTTTATGTTTCAAAGTAATTTGTAATTTAGTAACTTTTTCCGAGTAAAGAACGCCATTGGAATTACATCGTTGGCAAGGCCTTAGCCATGTCTCAAGTCACGCAAAGCACGCAAAGGTCATCAGTTCCCCAGCACAACCTCCCAGCAGGGATGGGAAATTACTCGGAAAAATGTAATTGAATTGCAAATTAAAAATTACGTTGAGACATAAAATATAATTTCAAATTAAAAATTAAAAATACAAAATACATAGTAAAATATAATTGAATTGCAAATAAAAATTAACAGTTTCATAATTTCAAGTAATTTCAATTTCAATTACTGCCCATCATTACTTGCAACGTGTCCCAAACGCTAAAGCTGCTTATTTACGTTGCAAAATCTGGTAATTATTGCTGAACAAAGTGATGCTTGAAATTAGGAAATTGTTGGAGTCATTTATGACCCCAGCAGTCTTTCGCGGATATCATGTAGGCGTCAATAGGCCACCCATTACCGATAGGTTCTCTTTAAACCTGGAAATATGTGACAAATTCATAAAATTGTTTGAAAAAATATTTAATGTTAAAATTTTATAACATACAATCATACGTGTGGGGTCATAAAAGACCCCACCCGGTATGATTAGGGTTAAATGGAACCAAATTTGCTGCTTAGTACCTGAAAGAAATGTTAGAGACAAATTTCCTATTTAAAGTATTCATAGAACTGATATAATAAATTAAGCCGGAAGAAAGGTTGCTAGTTGTTGAAGTTAATCAAAAACATCAATAGTTCTTGTTGTCAAGGGATGTTAAAATGACCCATAGATAACCGATCGATCAGTCAATGCTTTATTGTCCACCGAAAAAAGCATAATCATTATAATCACGGAAACAATAAATTAAACCCAGAATGCAGTGAACAATGGGAAATCTACCGACTCTGATTATATCAACCCTCATCTGAAACCAACTGTAAACCGTCACCATCCTCTATTCAATGAAAATGGTGTATTTTATACATTGGAGCGATTCCACTGCCCAGCTGAAGGGCTGGCGGCCTACTAAGAATGGTTCACACGACTACTGGTTTCGGTTCTTGGAACCTCTTCAGTCAATCCGTTGCCGACAAAATGGAAAATACGATTATGAGGTCCACCCGGAAGATCCCTACTCCAGCAGCCACTGCCAACTATAATAGGCCCATCTCGGTTGTTCCGACATTATCGAGACTACTGGAGCGATTAATTGTTCGAGCCATCTGTATTGTATTGTAACTACACTGTGTCCTGAAAAAAGGGACCCCTTTTGTTAATATGAAAATAAGCTAGTAAATGTTCATCGATTTTTAAAATTCCAAGACCATTTTAATCCTGACATAATTTGCTAAATACTGGTTAAAGTATAAAAGTTTTTGTTATTTAATAATGACGTCATAATGACGTCATTTTGATCAAAATTCAAGTGTCAAGGACGGTGTCACAAAATAGAGTATCCCCCATACATGCGTATCCCCCTTAGCGAAATGGAGTATTCGGTTTAATTTGCATTTTTGGCGGTTTCTAAGTGTATTCAGTCGTACTGTTTGGATTTATTGTACACATAACATTTTTAAATTGCGTATCTTTAGTTTGTAAGTCGACCTGAAATCAATTTACTTCGTTTTTGGTGATTTTGACTGGATTTTCGCCGAGGCTATCGTGATGCGTATACCGATGCGGGATAGAATGGCTTATCCCTCGGATACTCTAAACCGGTTTATTCCATCCGGGGGGATGAATTCATACAGGCCCCCAGATAGTCCTAGGACGGATACTCTATTTCGTGATAACGGCACAAAAATCATCTAAAATTTTCAATATTATTTTAAACTGTCATTTATCAATTATAAATTTTAGTTTAATTTACTTTTTATATTTGAATAATATTAGACTACAAGGCGTGCTCAAAGTGTCCGCCTTCGGCCTCAACACAAGCTTCAATTCCAGCGCGCCATTGGCCAATAGCAGCATCGATAACCAGCTGATCAAATTCATCCCAGGCATTAACAATATTCGCACGGAGTTCTTCAATGTCTCTGATCTTTGTCCTGTAAACCTTCTCTTGCATTAATACCCAAATCTTGTAATCAACCGGATTTAAGCCCGGACTGTTTTTCGGTCAAAGATTAGGAGGTATGAAATCCAGAGTCTCCTTTGTCCGCAGTTCAACAGTTTCAAGAGCTCAGTGAGCTGAAGCGCCATCTTGTTGGAATGTGTAATAATCAGAATATACCCCGGATATCAGGCAACAATTTTCGGACAGCAACAATCACGGTAAAAGCGCCATTTATTTCCCCACCTGGTTCTGTTAATTGGATTTCCGTTTGACGAAGATCCAATGCACAATTTTTGTCATACCTAAATTTTTATGCAAATGACGTCATTATGACGTCATTATTATATGACTGGAACTTTTACATTTTAACCATGTTAACTAATTATGTCAGGATTAAGATGGTTTTGGAATTTTTAAATCGATCAATATTTACTGGGTTTTTTCGTATTGCCGTAAGGGGTCCCTTTTTTTAGGACACAGTGTATAGATTTATATCAGAGGCGCTCCCAGTGCGATTGACCCAGTGTGAAAAGTGGTCTTAAGACAGCGAGCGATGGGAGGCAAGTTGACCACCGGTTAATTTCGATGAACGAGTTGATGAAGGGAGTGAATGGCTATTGAAGGCAAAAGCTCTAGATTTAGTCATAGCAGTCCTCGCTCATGGGACAAGAAGGTCAAGGCGATCAAGTGAGCGAAGCGGATGGTGAGAGGTGGCAGAGATAGGTCGGGGAATGAGGCCACAGAGGTACTTGGACGTTAGGCCAGAAGAAAAACGGTAGATAAGAATGAGAGCCTTAAGCTGGATACGAGCAGTAAGAGGGAGCCAGTAAAGATATTCCAACGTATAGGAGGAGATGCGCAAGAAGAGAGGCAGTCGGGCTGTCAGCCTAGCAGCCGAATTAAGCACAGGTTGAAGAGTGAGAGGGGCTCACTCTAGGAAGGCCTACAAAAAGAGAGTTGCAGTAATCAACACAGGAGCAGATAAAGGCATGGACTATAGACATAAAGACTGAAGAGGTGGACTGGAACGTCGAATTGCTCTGAGGCGTCCTGAACTGCAACTGTAACTGTGTCAAGGACAACGCTTAGGTTACGGACAATGGACGAGAAGCTGAAAGATGGAATAGTTTTTGCAAGATGAGCGAAGTCGAGCTTAAGAAGCTGCTGTCGGGTACCAAATACTATCAGTTGAGTCTTTGATGAATTAAGTGAAAGCCGATTGGAGGACATCCAGAAGTGAAGGTCTTGGAAGAGAGCATCAGTGCGAACAGTAAGAGCCAGAGGAGCAGATGGGGGTCTATGGGCAAAGGCTTGCACATAATCCTCACAAAGGTGGCCAGTTTAGAGGTGTTTTGAGAAGAGGCAGGAATATAAGCCGTGTACAAAAGGTCAAGAAGTGAACCGAGGACCGAGCCCTGGGGACCTCAAATATGACCATTACCCATGGGTTCTGGAGTATCCAGAGATGATCATTTGGGTGCGGCCCAAGAGGTAGGACCGACGCCAATGGAGAGTAGATATCAGAGAGAAGGGATAGCAGAACAGTTTCAGTGGAGTGGTGAGCCCTGAAGCCTGACTGACTGGGAGGGAGCAGACCAGATTGTTCAAGGTACGGGATAAACTTAAATGAGACAATACTCTTGGAGAGGAAGGTAAGGTTGGAAATGGGACGGTAGTTTTAACAGAGGTTAGGGTCGAGGTTAGGTTTCTTAACAGAAGGAATAAGGATAGCTCGTTTTTGCCAGAAAGGAAGACGTCCTTCAGAAAAAGCCTGTCAAATAGAAACAGAAAACAACGGAACAATAACATCAACAATATCACTAATAATAACTCATCATGCATAAATCGTCTCTAGCAAGGAGAGGTCATACCAACGCTGAGGAGCGTTTTAACAACTGCTTGGGAGAATGCAGCGCAGTGATTTTCTCCACCCATCCGCACCGAGTGTGAGTGAGTCATCCATTCTTTCTCACGGATGTCATGTACTCTGCCAGAAGTCCCCTCAAGCTCGCCGACCTGGACATGAACTCCGTCCTTAAATCCATAATTTCTCTCTCCCGGCAAAAGACGATCGGAATGTCATCCCTAGAGTCCTGTATAAAAGCTTATACTGAATTATCTCCCCGTCTCTCCTACGAATCTAAGTCTCTCCCCAACCTTAACACTGTTACTATTATTCCTAGTGTTCTAAGTGCAGTGAATACTATGTAACAAGTTGCGTTTATGTCAGCTTTATAGCAGGAATAACCGAAAATTGATTGATTTACATGATGTATGTAATCCAATGTCAAGTCATATCACTCCACCGAAGAAAAAGTGATAACATGCAATTCAATGCTATACGTCTTTAGGTAATGTTATCCACAGTCTTACCTCGAGCATCCAATCTTCTATTCCTACAACCATGCCATTGTAGATGAACTGCCAGTCTAAATTCGGCATTGGCAAGTTTTGTGTTCTGCTGTCGTTATCTAATCCAACATAAATCGCAGGTGGGAAACGGATTGATGCAAAGCTTTGTGCTTGAGGACCTGAAACATTTACAATCATACTTCAAACTGAAAGTAGGCCTATCTCATTACGCAGACAGTAGTATTAAGAAGAATATACAGGGTGCGGCCGAAAAAATAATCCATTACGATAATTGCGATTTCTCGAAAACCGCTGAATATGTTGTTACAAATATTTTCATTCTTATTCGTAACATATCACTGCATATTATTTGAAAATTTTATGTCAGTATCTTTATATTTGTGATCATGACATCAGGCAGAAGAAAGAACTGCATTTTTTCAACTGAACACGGCATTCACGAAATAGGAAATCATATTTTTACATAAAGTAGCCTGCATTTCATTGACGAGAAGGCCAAAGTCAATCAATCAATCCTTTTTATTGTTTCCATAGAATAGTTCACAAGCAGTGATCCAGAACAATCACAATCAACGACCACAAGTTTGGAAATTTAAACAGACAGATCACATGATTATCGTATTAACGTTTGAGGGAAACAATCGGGTTCCCAGAAGGGACTGAAGTCCCGCTAAGTTAGGGATACCCGTTTACCATGTTAGCAGAAGGAGGACAGTTGAGTATAGTCTACACAAATAGCATTGTTAAAAAATGAGAATAACTGGCTTAACTAACAACACTTAACTAGGTCACTTAACTAATTGTGGTATAACAATGAATAATAACCATATTATAAGTACTACGTGGAGAATCTTTTGCCTAAGCGTGTCGATGACTGTCTTGGGAAATCAGTTCATTTTGCAGCAAGATGGAGCGCCCGCTCACGGCGCAAAGCTGGCCCAAGATTTGTTAACAAGTCACTGTCCGGACTTCATCGACAAGGATTCATGGCCGCCAAATTCCCTAGATGGATGGTGTCATGCACAAGTGGACCAACCCTCAAAATTTCACAATTTATTTTTATTTTTTCATTAAATTCAGAATCATTTTCTGCATCTTTTGACACTTAGATCAACGTTCTAGCCCGTCAGAATGTTTAATAAATAGCGGAAAACTATTGGACCAACCTGCGACTCTTTTATGCACAACTGGACCAAGCCACAGAATCGTGGCTTGGTCCAGTTGTGCATAACAGGCACCAAGCCACAGAACGCGGCTTGGTCCATTTGCGCAGACGAAGTCATACGAACGCTACTGGACCAAACAAGTATCTCACAGTTACTGCAAAAAGACCTAAGAAGAATGTTCAGATGGTCCAAGGACTGGCAGATGATTTTTAATTGGAAAAGCGCTAAGTAAAAATGCACACGGGGAAGCGAAAAAAATAAGTTTCCGAGTTATATGAATAATATACCTATCGAATTGTTTGTGAATGATCCGATAAGATTGCATTATGAGGAATTTATAAGATAGGCCTATGCCTACTTTTTAAAAGGTAGGCCCTATGTTCCCTAACATTGTATGTTTCCAACTTTATACAGTAATTATTGTCACAAAAGTGGTTCATGCAAACATTAGTTTGAGTAAAACATTAACGTTTGATCAAAGAATTTCAGAAACGTTAAGTCTTTACGCCTATAGCCTTTTTCCTTCATTGACATCGTCTCTGTTAACCCATGAAAATAATAGGGCTCATAGCGGCGTGTCAACAATAGACACTGCGTTATGGACTCTATTATTTCCATGGTTTTAATTAAATTACGCGTTAAGTAAACCGTGTGACTAATAATATTATGCCAAAATAGCCTGGTGATTATGTGATACTCAAATAATTGCAGTAAAAGTAATTTTCCACGTCTAATAAACATTTAATGGACAAGTAGCTCACAATTTTTTAGGATTCAAATGGACCAACCCACAATTATATGTTAAAATTCAAATGGACCAACCACAAATTTCTAGGATTCAAATGGACCAACCAACATTTATTTTTCCAGATGAAATTTCATTTGCAAATTACTGAATACAATATCACCCTAATATCAAACGTACATTTTTGCACTTGCATAATTAAAAGTAAAATTTTTCATTTATAATTGAAAGAGAATTTTAAAAAAATTCGTTTTCTGGACAATAGTGAATTTTGGGTTGGTCCACTTGTGCATAACACCATCCAGATATGAACCCACTCGACTATGCTGTCTTGGGTGCAATGCTTGAGACCTACAACAAACTTACCGCAAAGCCGAAGAACATTCTTGAACTGAAAAATACGCTGCAAATCATCTAGAATTACTTGCCATTTGAGAGTTGAGACCATTCAGAAGTCTGTTCTGGGCTTTCGAAAACGTCTGCAAGCTTGCGTAAAAGCAAACGGTGGTCACTTCGAACATTCCTTGCACAAAACTTAACACTTGGCCTAAATCTTGTCAATAACAATAAGTAACCTTCAACCTTGTTACATTACTGTTTGCGTCGTTACCTTGTTACTTATTGCTGTCAGTAACTGTCTGTTGAAACAAAATTAACATTGTTTCACTTCTGGGTTGCACCATATTGGTTTTCATGATTCAAATTTCATTAGATTTAGCCAAACTGTAGATAGATATGTGTTAAATAGACTGGCGAAGTTTTGTAACAAACTATCTATCGATTTTCGAGAAATCGCAATTTTCGCAATGGATTATTTTTTTGGCCACACCCTGTAATACGGAGGTCAATAGAGTAATGGTAACATTACTGGCTTGAAGAGCAGTGGGAAGCGGGATCGATTCCCGCTACCCTCCCAGGGCTACACTCAGCCTATCTTTTGCTAGATGGCGTTGGTGAAATAAGGAGTAGAACGTGATGGGCGCCCTGCATGTCAGCCGCATACAGTTATGTTCGACTCCTGTACTAACTTGTGATCATCTTTTGATAATGAATTGGGATCATACAATTTAAACTGACAAACTGAGAAACTTCGTTCCTCAGTTTGAAATAATAAAGAATGTCATCATCATTTTTATAGTTAAAAAGTACTATGATGACTAAATATGCCCGAATGCAGCTAAAGGTATAACACTAATGACCTCTGGTGAATTATTACAATTATTTCCATTATTATTTCATTCATTCATTCATTCATTTCAGATATTTGTATAGCGCCCCTTCAAGACTTCTACTCAGAGGCGCTCCCGACTACAGCTCGGACACTGAATCGGAGTTTCACGCCGAAGCGCATGAGCAATTCTGAGTGAAGGACTTGCCCAGGGTCCCTACGCGGCGGCTTGAGGTAGATTCGAACCCGCAACCCTCCGGCTGCAAGGCACCGAATATACCCCTTGAAGTGGATTCGAACCCGCAACCCTCCGGCTGCAAGGCACCGAACATACCTCTACACCACCGCGCCCCAGGTAAGTGAAAAACAGCAAAACGTATCAACTAATTGAAGTGTCTTGTGACTTTAAATGGAAAGACAATATAAAACTGATTTAGTTACCCAACGACAAGAGTCCTTTTCTGCTGACTATCGACTGGGGACAGATGGTCACCGTTGGAAAGCGTAGAGATCGGTTGTAAGCCACTCGATAGTCGACATTGGTTGGATATGTCAGATAATAAGTTATACGATCGTAGATCTGGAAAACCATGAAACCTACTCCGAACAATAAAAGCAATGCCCACATAACCTTACGAATAATGGAACCAATTTTGTGTGTTGATGGTTTGACCAGGTAAGACAAACCCACAATGGATACTTCCTCTGCAAAGATTTCCATCCGACGTCTCATGGCCATTCTCAGGATCTTGAGGAAACTCACCTTCTCATTATCCGTGATGGTTATATTCATCTCTTCTTTAACCTGTTCCATGGCTTCAAGATTTTCTTCATCTGGATTGGTCTGGCATCCGTCAGTTACCGAATTTCTTTCGCAAATTCCAGAGTTTGGTCTTGCATTGAACTGACCTTTGTCCGCCAATGACTCTTGGTGAATTTCTTGCTGCTTTGTACCATCTAAATCTATCTGAGTTGGCGACATTTCGCCTTCCTTCATGTATTCTGGTGTGAATGGATGACTCATCTTCAAATCTGTCTACTGATCTAACGAATAGCTTCTGCTAACCTGAATGTTTAAGTGCGCAGTGATGCGGCCAAGCATCGGGATTTTATGCGTTACCAACCATTTCTAAAGCGAGGCAAGAGCACGGTCAAGCCTTAGTTGAAGCCGTAGTCTTTGGTACGGAAGACCAGAGTTGACATATTACGTGTTGCAGTTTCTTTTTAATATTCTATATAAAGTACCTATTAACCTATTACACTGAATCGGAGTTCAAATCTGATTTCGAGAGACCTGTGGATAGATGCCTTTTTAATTTTTAATTTACAACATAATTTATGTCTAGCACTCGGCCGGTAATATTTTATTAGATGTCAAATCTGAATTTCAATAGTAACTAAGTTCACATTTCTTTTTAACGGTGACAGCCACTTATGCAACTTCTAGAATGTTTTTGATCCTCTTCCTAGTCTGCTACAGTGAAGTTTGAATGACTGTGTAAATTGATTTTGGGACCTATAACACAAGTCATCAAGGTTTCGGTAATTTGAACTTTGTTGGCGACCTTTTACTCAATTTTGGCTGCTGATTTCAGATCTGGGCTGTAAAAAGGCCACCACGTCACATGTTTTTATTATAGGCCATTTTTTAGTCATATAAATGTCGTTTTTGTAGAGATTCTTTTATTGGTCATATTATAAATGGTTTTTATAACGTGAACTGTGTTGACTGCCTTTTATTCATTTTTGGCTGCTGATTTGAGATTTGGGCTGTAAAAAATGCCATCATGTCACATTTTTATGTTATTGGTCATTTTTAGTCAAATAAATGTCATTTTTGTAGAGATTCTTTAATTGCTATGGTCGCCAGCACTTCTTACATATTCCTGACAGGAAGTGGGATAGACTGCAGTGCTTCCCAAACTTTTCAGTGTCACGGACCGGCAGGAATTAACTTTCAGTGTCACGGACCGGCAGGAATTTTTTCCACTGCAGGAGGACCGGAGCCAAATTTATTCATTATTTCTCTGTTTCAGTTTCGATTAAACAAATTCCTCAAAAATGTATTTCAATGCATATTTAGCCAATTATATGACTCTATTACCTTTAAATGCTATCCTAATAAGTCTTTTTGTTATGACTTTTAAAAATAAAATAGTAATTTCTTGATTCCAAGACGATTTGACCAGTTTCTTGACTCCCTTTGCGGACCGGCAACTGAGGACTCGCGGACCGGCACCGGTCCGCGGACCACCACTTTGGGAAGCACTGGGATAGAGCACATCATTTAACCTAATTTCTGTTTAATTGCACTGTTGTGAAAACATTGGCTATTAGTTTCACAGTAAATTTCAATGCGAAAATGAAAAAAGGACAGCGATGTGGGTTTATTAATTTACCACATAAATTTTGCTATGTGTTGACATTATTATAATATGTGACAGTCGTTGTTTAACAAAAACTGCGAGGTAGAGAGTGACATGGGGAGACAATCTCGTCCCCATCCCCACCCCGCAACAAGTAAGTCTTCCCCATCCCCGCCCCATCCCCACAGGGTTTGTCCCCATCCCCACCCCATCCCCACAGGTTTTCTCCCCATCCCCACCCCCTCCCCGCAGGACGACATCGCATTCCCCGCAAAAGTTTACACCAATTAAAATTTAAAAAATAACATATTTTAGCTTGCAAAGCTATTTGTATTGCTGACTGCTTTAGTCTGTAATTGTCTTATCGACAGTTTGTATTAACCAAGTCTTGACCATTTCTGACTAGAAGGCTTCAGGAAATAAGAAAATCTCCTTGTCAGTTCTCAAGTTCTTAACATCACCCGGGTTTCTTGTCGGCTCATTCCCCATTACCGCGGTATTACCGCGCAAGAGTAAACCCCATTACCGCGGTATTACCGCAATTGTTGTCCCCATTACCGCGGTATTACCGCAATTGTTGTCCCCATTACCGCGGGAATTACCGCGGTTACCGCGGTTTTCCGCGGGGAAATTCCCCATGTCACTCTCTACTGCGAAGTAAGCCTGCTACTTCTATTGTGGCTGTCATGTTGGTGATCAGGACAATAAGTGGGATTTTCATGTGTGCAGCAGTGCACATGGGAGTGGGAGGCAGGAGTCAGAGGGGCAAGCGACCCCAAATTTTGGGCACTCTTGTTTTTTGGTCAATTTCATGAGAACAATCATAATGAGTGTAACTCTTTGGACACCCATATTTTTTATTCCTAACAGTTTTATCATAAGGCCGTATTTGGATTCAGCACCCACAAATTAGTATAAAAACGGCCATACGACCAATGTTACGAAAAAAACTTCTATTTGTTGACCAGTGTAATTATTAATTTCGGCTGTAGTAACAATGCCAATTTTAGTATTTTTCAGCATGGATGCGGTAATAAAATAGTTTGAAATCTTTTGCTAGCGACTCGTTAAGTTCAGTTATAAATCCATAATTTTCTTCCAAGAGTTCGTGATTTTAGACCACGTTTGAAACCCGCACAATGCGTTCATGAATGATTGTTTGCGGTTACTGTTTACCGATGAACGTTTAGGTTCTGCATAACGAAGCCTGTTATTATTAGAAGGATGCTTTTAGTCATTCAAGTTTGGATTTGTAAAGTCACTTTGGTCTTCCATACGCAAGTGTGTTTCTGGTGCGGCAAATACACGTAGACATTGCTATTAAATTGGAAACGGTCAATTAACAATTAACAATTGCAATTGTTCTCGTCAATGAGTGAACTAGACTGGAATTCACCGATGCACACGTAGAGGTTCCTGTGCTCTATCCATTTCTAAGCATCGGATCAATACATTGAATGGGACGACGCCTGTCTAAACAATGCAATGTGAGCTATAAACTTTATGAGTAGAACCGACGTCTTTATTATCAAAGGGGTCGTGAGGTGCTATTACCCTTCCCCCGATTAGCCATTCTCTTCAATCGTCGGGCTTTGTGAAGTGCCAGTGAAATGTTCTTTCACGAATCGCTACATTTAAATGGTAGGCCTAATATAGAATTGAACGCGTAGTCGTGCTTGAGATGCATTGTAAAGTGATGTAGTGTGGTCTCGTAACATTGCTTCCATTTCAAAGTCTTTAACCTTTACAAAATATTAAACGTCCTTCTCCGTATTATAAGACAGCCATTGTGATTGACTTGATGTAGTTTATTACACGTGATGGTCTCTAAATGGTTCAACGGAGCCCATTAAACGGTTTCTGCTGCGTCATTGACTCGAAGCAGATTGGTTAAGGGAAGCCGCACTTGTCGTTTATTCCATCGTTATTTGTAGCAAATTTTAATGTTGAGTGACTGCGAAAAGTCCTCATAGAGGTTGCTTTGTGAAATTGTCGTTTAGCTGGCGGATAAAAGCAAGACATTTGGCACGAAGATCCGTAGAGATCCTGAGTGGCCGAGTGGGTTGGTATGGCGGCCCGGGTTCGATTCCCGGTCGGTCGGTTTATCAGATATTAATTTCTCGGATCTTTACTGCGGGTGGCTCGGTCGCAATATAAACGACATACGAGGTTGTACTCTGCTTCCGACACTAATCACCTTCGATCTGAAAAGTGTCGTTAAGCCCAAGTACATACATACGAAGATCCGTTAGGGTCTACTAAGTAAAGTTGGAGTAGAAGCCCTCTGAAATTAAAAAGAAATTTTATGTAAAACACCAAAAACCAAGGTCAAAAGGTCAAACTCAAAGAATAAGGCTGATCTAAGCAGCACTGTAAAGGGAACACGTCACATTCTGGCACAGCAACATCAATGACATCATGACAAATCCGGAGCTTTTATCCGCCCGGTAACGATAACCGTGAAATTCAACGCTAAGCCACCTGACTATCAGGGTCGTTACAGTAATTAGCAACTATCGCTAAAACGCAATACAGTATTATAGAGGACCTAAGCAATGCAAGTGCTTTTGATATTGTCCTTCTGAAGTTCAGAAGCGCATAAACTACCATAATTTATGATAGAACGTCGATGGCGCTGAGCCATTCTGCGCGATTGACATACGGTACTCTAGATGTTTACACAGTGGAGGCTCGAACCCGTACTCTCTGCGTTACAGCCTGTAACGCAGGGAGTACGGGTTGATGTTGGACAACGACATTGCATCACTTTGCAATGTATCAGTTCGTGCTTCAAACGGTTCGTGAAGACTGCAGATTTCTTCCAGTTTGGACCACTCACTGGCCAAGAGCGAATCAATCCCTAGAATACAAAATAATTTATTTAGATGTCAGTTAAAATATACAAAAAGTTTGTAGACAATGGAAAATGAAATCATGCTTCATTTAACTGGAATTTAAAGATTGTTTACTGAAACTTGTGACATAGTTATTCCCTCCAGCTTGAAGTAGGATGTATAAATTGAGTCATTTTCCGGTAACATGGTAAATTCACTAATTCAACAAGCCAAAAAAAATTTTTTTTCAAATAATTTTTTTTCTTTCGAACAAATCTTGAACGTTTCTATTTCACAAATATATAGCCTACTTGGTTTTGCACTAATATGTAAATGTAAAAAGTTTTTGGTAGAAAAAAATAGCCTTACTAAAATATTTATCCACTCCGTTACTGTAGCCTATACATATGAGATCTGTTTTACACAGTGTACAGCTTCTGTTATGTATTTTGACATGCCAATATGTTTTTAGTATTAATATTTATAAAATAGAAATAAAAGAAATTAAAATACATATAATTCTTTGATTCCATCACAGTTTCATTTACTTGGAAAAAGGTCCACTCCGTTACGGAAATAGAAGCAATTAATGTTAAGTTGAATAAATTTTTTGGCCCAAGTAACTGAAAAGAAAGTACATGAGCCAATCATTCCCAGTGATCGGATAAACAGAAAACCCTAAAATATTTATGGCATTGTCTTAAAAATCTGCTCACAACATCAAAATACCACACCATTTAGCCTAAAATAAGTCCACTCCGTTACTATCTTTCGAGTGTCGAGCACAATTTTTCCACTCCGTTACATAGCTGTTCCATGCGTTACCAAATAAATGTTTACGGAGTGGACAGGTAACGGAGTAGACAATTTGGGTTGCAGCACGGTAAATACCATATTATCGCTCACGCGTCCACATCAATCGTCGGTCAAATCATTATTTTGCTCATAAGCGTTATATTACAAATATTATTGGAATTAAATTTATTCATAATCATTGTTAAAATGCAGTAACGGAGTGGCTGTATAATAAAAAAACACATCTGGTACGAAATCAATGAAAATTAGTAAGAAATTTGTCGGGCTATTTATATCGTTGGTGAAGATATAAATAGCTTACATAGATTACACAGAAGAGATGAGTCAAGTTGCGCGACCACAAAATTGAATGGTTCTGAGATACAAGATTAATTTTTTACATGGTAACGGAGTATACATAAATCCTGGGGATAAGTTTTAAAAAAATTTCTTTTAATTATACTGAAGACACCAAGTTGTGTCTTAAAACATGCACAAATATATAATACATGAGAAACACGTGAATTTTGTGGCTTAATACAAAACATATTGAAATGGTAGACTAAAGCAATAAGTACCATAGCCTAGGGACAGTAACGGAGTGGAACATTTTTGATTCAAAATAAATTTTAATAAATTGCGTTATTGTTTTGAATTACTTTCAAATATCTTAAATTGTTGACTGATCGATAACATTTTAATATCAACACTTAGCATAATCGGACTAGGTATAGTTTTTCGAGAAATGACCGGGGACAGCTGAATTGAGAATTCATGCAATTACCGGAAAATGACTCATTTATAGACATATGAACAATTTTCCACAAACGAGCCTTTTCAATTGCTAGACAATTTTGGAATGCTTTTTATTTGTTTTCTCTACTCTAAAGTAATTGCAGTTGGCTTAACCATCATAGGCTGTTTCTCAATGAACTGATCTTCTGTTACGGAGATGATAGCAGATTGGTTTAAGAGTGTCATTAGACCATAATGCTATCTATAGAAGTTACCAAACAATGATGATGATATATTCTATTTAGAATGACAAAATCATACCAATTTCTGTCAACACTTCATTGACAGCGATCTTGATAAACAACAATCGCTTTATCATCAAGTAGGTGCTGTTCCATCTAGTTGTGCAGTCTGTGACAACAATCTTGCCACATCTGCTGACGAATTTCACCATTGCAACGCTAGACTTTCGAATTTTAGCAACCACATGTCGAACTTTGGATATCACAGTTTGGAAGTGTGCATAAACTGGCTTAATTAGGAGTTGTAGTGTGTGCCATACACGGCATACGCCGATAAGGAACATGGTGCGGCAACTGCAGGACATCGACTTCAGTTTCATCACTATCTTCCTCTTCCTCCTCATCCTCTTCCATCTCCTCCATGTCACCTTGATCAGTTTCACTCTGATCATTCTTACATTTACTTTGCAGTAATTTAACCGCCTTCACCATATTTGAGCCGTTGTCTGTAACAATCAGCAGGACCTTTTTCTCAGGGATCTGCCATCGGCAAAGACTCTGCTCGAGACATCTATGGAGAGCTTCGCCAGTGTGTGGGTGTTTCAATTCCATCAAATCCAGGGTGAAATGGCATGCCTGACCTGAAGTTGTATTGAAAAAGCATGCTGAAATGCCGAGGTACGAAACTGTCAGGCCCTTCTTTGTCCATCCATCCAAGCAGATGGTGACACGACGTGCCTGATTAAGAAGCTGTTCGAGTTTGTTGCAGCTGGATCGATACTGTTCAGCAATCAACTGGTTCATTTTTAGCAGAACCTACAAATATCAATAACATCAAAGTGACAATAACATTTGAAAGTAAAGAAATAAATCATACCTAAATGGCCACCTATGATGTATGGTGGGTCCAGAGACTGAGCATATATGCCATCTGTCTACGGGACACTGTTGGTTAGCCCAACGTGCCCGGGCCCACCACTGTGACTCTTTAGTTTACACAGTAAACTATACTGTTCATTGTTTTGGTAACCACTGTTATAGTCGATATTTAACATCAAACATGCCGATTTGTTTTGCTCTTTCAGTGATGCAATATAAATGTAATTGTAATTTGTAATCATTAACTTCTACTGTACTAAAGCACAAGGCATCAAATGATGGCACATCGAAACCAAGCCATAATCAGGTCAGTATATCCAAAGATCAGTCTGTCACGCAGAGGCAGCCTGTGGAGGATAAGCAATTTGAAAGAGGTAAGTTTTAAGTTGAGAATGAAATGACAAGTAACTGAGCAGTGAGCAGAGTGTAAACTGGAAAGACAGTGAGTGAGTTCCAAAAGTAGGTACAGCAACTGAAAAAGCTTGTTGAGAAAAACAGTGCTTCATTTAGGCATGACCAGACAAAGAAGAATCGGATGACCTCGTTGAATAACGACACATATGGAGAATTAGTACTGATGTTCAGTATTGTGGATAGCCAGAGTTAAAAGTTTTATAAACTATTAACCCAACTTTTTCTAAATGTAAAATTACAGTTAAAATTATGACATGGTTAAGATGAATAACCATTAAAATTATATCACTTCTCAGATGCTAAAATAAAAATTAAAATCTTTGTAACTGCTAAAAGACTTACCAGGCATTTTGAACTTCGGATCCATAGTTCGTATCATTTCACGAAACGATGGATGATCACACATTGTTACTGGGTAGCTTGATTCCACTAACATGTTCACAACACTTCGCTCTCTTTGCTGATGCTCCGTCGAAACAGTCGGCCATGCTACATGTCTTTTATTTAGGCACTCCTGCAGCGTTTGTGGCTTCTCAGTGGAAACGGTTGCCGAATTCGAATCGGCCGCATGACATTTTCGTTTTAGCCCAGTTTTAGCCTTGTCCTTCTCGGAGTTTTTTTCTTCATATTGTGCGTATGCTTCTTTATGAAGTATATGTAGATGAGAAATTAAATTGCTTGAATTTTTACCCGAAAGCGCAGTTCCGCAACTCTTCTCCGTTTTAGGGTCCAGCACGTGGCACACCGATTTATCTGTTTCCTTGCAGTATTTAAAAAACTCCCATACGGGGCTCTCTTTTTTTCGCCAGGCAAGCAAGCTAGACAAAGAACTCATTGTCGAATAAAATATGACTTTGAAAGTGATTTTCAATAGATCTTGTCGCGACGTTGACTAACAAAGAAAAGTTCAAGTCAAATGATCGGAAAGCCTGTTCCGGAAACACGTGCAATAGGCCAAACATACTAAAGTTACAAGAGTCTCAAAGTACATGTGAGCCGTTCAACATAAAACTATGGGGTTAGAAAAAGTAGCAAGTAAGCTAAATTTTCAAATTTTTTCAGTAAAATTTCCGTTCGGACAATAATTTCCGTTTTTATTCTAATTTCAGTTCCAGGTGTTTGATTTTCGTTCTATTTCAGTTTTCGTTCTTAAAATAATTTCAGTTACCGTAATAGTTATACTTAACGGAAATCAATATTTTCCGTTCTAATTTTACTTAACGTTAACGAAAATATCACTGGTTACAGGCCGAGCGCACTAACCACCAAGGCCACCATGCGACACAAAAACAGGACTAATGATATCGAGTATACAGTAATATGGAAAAAAGCAAAAATCCTTGACATGGATCATTAAATCCCCTAATATCAATCAAGTCCATGTCACCATTATGGTAAACGGATCCTATTTTGTTCGTACTCTACTAGGAACACCTCTGCTTACCGCCCTGTTTCAGCTCACACTAACACCAGACGTTTCACTATCAAGTCATATGGTACTCAGGTATGGAATAAAATACCATCGGTAATACGTCTCACCAATAATCTATTGACCTTTAATAAGAGATTGCGTACTGTACTACTCTCTTCCAAGTTATAAATTAGTATTTTTCATAAAGTGTAAATAGCCGCGTGTAGTTAAGATAATAGTTAAGCTCTTAGTTAAGAATTATCTAGTATTTTGCTTGAAGTGTAGATTATTTCTAATAGATTTCCAATTTATTATTTGACTGTATTGAACTTTGGGGTTCAGCCATTAGATTAAGAAATTTGTTTACTGTGTTGACCATCTTAGTAATTGTTTGCTGTAATTACTATTAGGGTGGCCCTACTCAGCGGGATTCGATTATCCCTTCTGGGTTTCCCTTTGCTTGCCAAAGTAGTACCCCTTTTGTGGTTAATGATGTTTTATTTTAATTTGGTTGCAATAAAAGAAGATTTGATTTTGATTTTGATTTGATATTGGTTTTTTAACTAAGATGAACTGACCCGCTTGACCTTTCCATCTCTGATGTTATATTTATCGCCTAATTTACCTTTTCTTAAGCGCCATGAGGTTCGATAGCTGAATCAGTCTAGCATACGTCAAAGTTCTCTAAGGATTAACGAAGGTTTCTTTTCCCGCAGTGTTAAAGAAGGCAAAGATTTGTCCTAGAGGTAGGCT